>JBAMBO010002667.1:0-179780 GCA_037044535.1 Lordiphosa magnipectinata | reverse complement strand
ATCGATGGTGGCTCGATAGCGCCCAACCATCGATAGTGACGATAGTGCCATCGATAGTTCTCCACCTCTAGCAGCAGCCCACACTCCGCAAATTTAATTTATTTTGCTGGAAAATTGAATAGCCAACATGGCCAAGCATCATCCGGATTTGATATTCTGTCGCAAACAACCCGGCGTAGGTGAGTTTTTACTTTTAAGACATAAAAATGCTTCGTTTAATAAAAATGTTTGTTTTCACTGTGCCCCAGCCATTGGCCGCCTGTGTGAGAAGGATGACGGCAAGTGTGTCATTTGCGATTCCTTTGTGAGACCCTGCACACTGGTACGTATATGTGATGAGTGCAATTACGGCTCGTATCAGGGCAGATGTGTGATATGTGGAGGACCTGGCGTCTCGGATGCCTATTACTGCAAGTCCTGCACCATACAGGAGAAGGATGTAAGTATTGGGCCTGTATAAAGAAGATCAAATGTTTAACAAACTCTTTCCAGCGTGATGGCTGTCCAAAAATTGTGAATCTGGGCAGTTCCAAGACTGACTTATACTATGAGCGCAAGAAATATGGTTTTAAACAAAAGTAAGTTGCCCCTCTCCCTGCATCAACTTAAACTCTTATTCTTTTCTTTTTTCTTTACAGCTATTGATCTCCTCTATAGAATTTTTATTGTATTAAAAAATTCAAATAAATTTTCATTTTTAATTTAATTTTGTTGGAATATTTGTTGTTTATATAGCTAAAAGCTTATCCTCGCCACTCAGCTCATACTGCAGACACAGACGATCAAACTCCGTAGACTTCTTGTCCAATTCACTTATGAAATCGCTCTTGGGATAAAACTGCCTTAACTGTTCCAGATAACGTGTAATGGTATCCGTGGGCTTGCCCGTCAAATGACTCAGCACCATCATATTGATCAGCGAGTCGTAGTCGTTGTGCTTCTTCAGCAAAGCCTCTCGTATCACAGCCTCTGCCTCTTCGTAACGCTCTAGCCCCAAATGCACCACCGCCTGGCCATTGAGAAGAGCGGGCGTGGGCTTGAACTTCTCGCAGAACTCCTGGTAAATATGAAAGGCATCCTGCATCTGTTCGGTACCCTGCGCCAGGGCCACCCAGGCCTGAGCCAACTGTGTCAAGGTGGCATCGTCGCTGATCTCTTGCATTTTGGCCACCAACTGCTTGGCCAGATCCACACGCTGCAAACGCAACAGACACTGCACCGACAAAGCCATGGACTCCAAATTAGTCGATCCATGCAGAATCTTTAAAGCATTCTCGAATTGTCCGTCATAGCAGTAGACTATAGCTGTGGCTATGTGCCAAATATTGGTGTCATTGTCATCTCCGGAAGCCACTTTATCGGTGAGCTTTTCCAGCAGCTCCTCGCAACGGGAAGGCTGCTCGAAAGCCTCGTTCACCAGGCGCAAAGCCTGCAGTGGTGTGGAATTGTTCTCCTTAATGTCCGAGGCGATGATGCGACCCGAATCTATGGCCAGATAGGAGAGATACATGTAAGACAGTAACTCGGCTCCGGCTGTGCCCTGCTCGGGAAGCACAAAATTAATTGAGCCCATGAAGTTGCCAATGTAGTACTCATTCCGAGCATCGAACAAGACCGAATTGGTGTCCTCATCGTTAGATCGGCTCATTTTTTTAGGGAATTTCTCGAGATTTATTGGAAATTAAAAGGTTGAGTTGGCTATTTGGTATAAGCGTGACCGTTTGAAGTATAGTCGAAAATACTGAAATTAAGTTTACAAGCGCTGCCACCTAGTCGGAATCAGAGTTTGAATTCCCGCAAACTTTTAAATTGCACCAAAATTACTCCAACTAGTTTATTGATCATTTTTTTATACCATTGCCATCAGCGGTTGTAAACAAGTTCACTTTATTTCAAAAATTAATGGCGGTTTTTATATATGTACCTATGCTTCTTCAAGAAGAGTCGCGGCAAAAGTATCATTTATGATAAGAGAACGAGCGGATTTATGACTATTTTAATCAGACAGAGGACTCGAAACAGACTCGAATGTGATCAGAAATTTCATAAAATGCTGTAGGGGAATATAGACATAGTAAATATAAAACGTAGACATACACGCTAAAATCGTCCAAGATAAAATACAAGACAAAGGATGGATTCTAGGAAGTTACGCATATATTTAAAATTAACCATCCAAAGTTTCCAAACATATATACGCATCCCTCTCGATATATAAACATTGAATTTACATTCTTACATTTTCGTACATATATTTAAAATAGCATTTGGGGCCGATATCTCATCTTTTACATAAACTAACAAATAACGGAGCAAATGGTAAGTTTATCTGACACAAAGCAGCTATCTGGAAGAAGAACAATCGGCCCTTAAACACACATATACCAATTACGTACATATTCACATATTTATAAAGTAACATACACATCTTCTCCTTTGGATTATATGTGGGCTCACTGATAATTTAAGAGGATGCTAAATTTATTATGTGCAATTTAGCGAGCTCAATTTTCCGCGCTTCTCAGAACAGGCCTTAAATATCGAGTAAATCCTGCGCGAGACCCAGTAATTCCTTTTCGACTGGCCATAGATTCACTCATGTCCATATTGGAAAATTAGCGTTCCGATCTGTCCCATTGAAGCTCCTTAGGGTAGGTTTTAGGATAGCTGGACATACGTTGATTTTTTGTATACAATGATTTTTGGCAGTTAAGAGAATTGCTTGGCCCGTACGATTTATACTAAAAAGGGAGAACATAATTTAAGCATTGTGTATAAAGGGTACAAAGAAAATGTACGACATTGTGAGCTAAAGCTGCCTTTACACTTGTCGAATATCTCTAAAGAGACTCTCTGACGATAGCAAATTAGATACATACATATCTCTAAGAGTTTCTTTTTAGAAAAGTTTTACAACCTATAATGTAAAGGAAGCTTTAGTATATATAGGTATGTATATAATGTATATAATAGCCGGCCGTCGAGGCTTCTATATTTGGGGCAGCTGATAAAGCCAAATCGCTGCAAGGAGGGTTGGGAGCGTACGGGTCACCACGCTTGACGTCATATGGCGCTGTTTGTTGTTAGGGAGTGTTGTTTGAAATTTTGTTAATTAATCGTATTTTTGTAAGTCAGGAGTTTACTGGTAGTGATTCTTCGCGCTGCCGGCTAGGGTTAAGAACCCGCGTTGAGGCGAGAGAGTTAGCCGGTGTTAGCACAAAAAAAGTAGTGCCGTAACAATGGATTAGTAAATAGATTATGAATGTGGATTTGCATTATGATTAGAGCCCGGATATATGTGCTAAAAGGAATATGAGTATATTCCCAAAAAATATTCTAAAAAGCATATGAGTATATTCTTTTTTATTTTATATATGCAATTTTTCTACTCCGAAAATTAAGGTACCTTTGAATTCTTTTTAATACATTTTAGTTATGCATAGAAATGTGGTTAAAAAAAAAATATTTCTTCTTATTTAAGGAAAATTATTTAAGTAACTGTTTTATTTTTATACTCTCTCTATATTTGTCATACTCTGAAATGCTTTCTCTCCTGTCCGACAAAAAATTTTTATAAATCGAAAACGATCGCAAGATGTTATGGGCGCATACAAATATTTTTTCCGAAATTCCTTTTTTGTAGTTGTTTTTGCATCTGAGTGTTCAAAAATTGTTGATAAACTCACAAACTCCATGAAAAAGATATTCTTAGCTAACACGCTTTCGAGCTTCTTCCGAACAACTTTTCCCAACTTCACCAGGTGCAAGCTTTAGAGACTGTTGAAGATTGAGAATAATCTGAACTGATTCTATAAGACTTCGAGCTTGCTTTCTGCTTGCTTGCATTTGGATTCTGCGCTATTAAGTTTTTGTATAACCTAAAAAAGTTCATTAAAAAAAGAAGGAAATTATTCATTTTTAGCTACGCACCAACTTAACTTTGTAATCCCGCGCGGCCTTCAAAACTTAAAATATCTGATTTGAATTTTCGTAAAAATCTGTCTAAAATATTCCGAATTTTTTGAGCCATGTTTTGCAAAGAACTTCGCATGTTAAGAATCGTATGGAGAATTGTACGGTATAGTCTACCTTCGGTACAAAGCAAGGGTCGGCAAAACAAACATGCTCATTTTGGCGTTGCGTGTGTGTGTGTTTAGCCACGCGAGAGCGCGCTTATTTAGCGCTTCTTTGTTGTTGCAAAAGAAAGCAGTATAAGCTCGTATACAGTCGGTGGAACGTTCAACATCGCAAGAAATTGTTGATGCATAAAAGTAGTAGATACAATATTTATTTTTATACCCTTGTAGAGGGTATATTAAAATTGTCGAGATGTTTGTAACGCATAGAAGGAAGCATCTCCGACCACATAAAGTATATATTTCTTGATCAGCATGACGAGCTGAGTTGATATAGCCATGTCCGTCTGTCCGTCCGTCTGTTTCTATGCTATCTCCTCCGTCAGTTTTAAAGCTATCTTAACCAAACTTTGCACGAAGTCTTTTGGTACAAATACGCTGCACATTTGTCGGAACCGGCCAGATCGGATGACTATAGCATATAGCTGCCATAGGAACCATCGGCCGAAAATGTTGTTTTAGTGATAAAAACTTTTTTGTCTTCAACGCAAACGTCCACAAACCTCTTATTTATAAGTTTTCTATGCTTTCACATAATTCCACCAAGTTTGATAGGACAACTATATAGTATTGCTGGCATGTAGAAAATGTATATAGGAGGCCTTGTCAAAAATGTGTACATTTGGCCGAATGTACATATTTGTGTCTACTAATTTATATAAATCATACAAGCTACAAGGGTATATAAACTTCGGTCGAGCCAAAGTTAGCTTTCCTCTATTTTTTTTTTTAACTTTCATGATTAGTTTTCTTTATAAAAAATCAATATGTAAAAAAAAAAAATATTTCCACCCCGTCTGAATCGAGCCTGTGTATCTTCGATTCGTAGTCAAAAAACTAACAGCTGAGCCACGACACTTACAATATTAATAGAGAAAAAATTACAGTCTTAAGAAAAAAAAAAATAACTCATTCTATTTACATATACTCATATTATTATTCTAAATATGCCGGGCTCTAATTATGATTAAGAAATTTGTATTAAAATTTAACATTAAAAGCCAAGCGTTTGTATGGGAGCTATATGATATATTATCCCGATACTTTTCAAATTTGTCTAGATTATGAAGATGGTATTACTGATAAAAAAAGTAAAGTTCTTCATAGTATAAATTAGTTTTCGGCCGGAGGTATGTACATATATGGTATAGTAGTCCGATTTTGATATAGATTATACATGTTGTGTATTTATTAAAGAAACTGTTATTGTCAAAATTTCGTTTAATAGCTTTAAATTTACGCTTGGTGCGAATTTATAATCGCTAGCTTTGCCATTTCGCCCACTGTGATGACCGCTGTTTTCCAATTGGAGTCGCGACGCTAACTTGACTCTTACCTTTAGACGCTAACTTGAACCTTACCATTCCACGCTAACCTGACATATACTAAGTGTGTGTGTGTGTGTGTGAACTGCAATTCTTAAAAAAATAAAAAACAAAACAAATGCTTTTAACAAAATAATAACAATTAATACTGGGTATGTGAAGTGCAGTTGTCTTTAATACACCCTTGCCTCTGCCTTCCGCTTTTTTTCAATCTTTGTTTTTGTATTGTGCAAAATAAACAGAACTAAAATTAAAGGATCTTCGTTTTTGATTAAATTAAAATTATTTAATATTTAAAATATAGAATAGAAATGTCCCAAGTAACATCGGGCACCACACAAAGTGCAGCAGCACGGCCTTTACCCCAGGATGGAGTAGGCGTGGGCGTGGGTGGTGGGAGCGTCGTAATGGGTACTACCATGTCAGCCCGCTATGGTGAATGTGGTACGGAATGGGAGGCTCGGGAGGTAAGTTTTAAACATTTTTTAAAATCGCAAGCTAAGAATACTTAACATTTTTAAACAGTCGCAACGTCAAAGGGAACTGCACGAGGCTCGGGCCAGAGCAGCACAAATGGAAAAAACTATGAAATGGTGGTAGGTTGTGACTTCCCAGGGCAGTATTTTAAGGACTAAACTTTGTTTATTTGTAGGTCCGACTGCACTGCCAACTGGCGGGAGAAATGGAGTAAGGTAAACATTGGTTGTCATGGCGAAAGTTGAATCAATAAGCAGTTTTATTCGATTCGCAGTGCTGAGCGAAAAATCTGCTAAACTTGAATGGAAACCTAGCTAGAAAATAAGATTTGTTTTCATAACAATAACAATTTATCCCTCAGGTTCGCAACGAGCGTAACAAGGCACGCGAAGAGTCCAAACAATTGACACTCAAACTGGATGTGGCCATGAAGGAATCACATTCCCTTAAACGCGAGAAAAATGATCTCGAGCTGCAGATTACGCAGCTTAAAAAGGAAATGGAAAAGGTGCACAGTTTAATGATGAAGCATGCGGGTCAGTTCCATCGTGCCGATACCAGCGAAGATGCCGAGGCCAATGGACGTGATGCCAATTGCTCGCCTGACATCTCTTCGGATGGCCTAAAAAATGTGAATAGTGAAGATGGTTTGGTTACCAAATTGTCGCAAGATGTCAAAGATTTGGATATTGAAGAGTTTGCCCTAAAAGGAGCCATGCCCAAGCATTTGGATGAGTCAACGGCAGCGGCTGAGGAGAAGCGTTTAATTCAACAGTTATCCAAGGATGATTTTGATGAGGACTATCTAACGCAAAAGATATCCATGCTGCAATTGCGACTAGATGAGGCACAGAAGACGCTGCAAGCAGAAAGGGAGTGAGTGAACTTTTTAAATGAAATTAAATAGAAATTTACAAACTTTTCTTTTCAGTGAGAAACTGGAGCTGCACAAGAGCATAGAGAAGCTGAGTCTTGACCTACAAGATGTGCGTGGACGACAGGAGGAGATGCGTTCGGCCAAACAGGAGGCAGTGAGAGAGCTCTTGACGTTGCAGGTGAGTGGAAAAAATGTACGAAAAATATCCAGCAGGTTAAATCGGTTAGATTTAAGATCGAACAGAATTCTTTTAATTTATGGACCGACTTTCACTTTTTGGTTAAAAAAAAACGGTTCACATAATGACCTAACAGGGATGCAATCCGTTCTTAAACCGCACCAAACCCTTTACAAATTTTTGAACCAAAGCGAAAACCATTATAGATAACGTTTCGGTTCATAATATCGACGTGTTTCATTAGAAAAAGAAAATAAAAAAATAGATCGCAACTCCTTTTTCCTTCCATTTCACATAGGGTACAGCATGGTTCTAAGAAGTCGTCCGGAATCTAACTCCTTAATTTATCACACTTATATTCTGCTCTGCCTCCCTCTGTCAATGTTTGGTTTATGCGAGAAATTCTGTGTTAGCACTAGAATTCTAGATTAGATAGATCAAAAAATGTTACCCAAAAGATTCTCAACTCTCCATAAAATAGTGGAAGCACTGTGTGATGCCCGCATTTCAGATAAGTTAGTCCTCAAGTCAGTGATTAAAGCCAGCCATCTGCTTCGCTATCAACTAAGAGAACCAAAAGAATGCTTAAGGCAAAGCACCAAGGCCATCCTGGTTTCCTCTGAAGTCCTGGCTCACTCTCGTGTGCATTTGTAGCCCGATGATGTAAAGGAATGTCTAATACATATATAAAGATTTGGTTTCTTGCATTTCAGGCATGGTGCAAGGTAATATCGTTCGAAGTGGAAGGTAAGGACATTTTATCAGGGAATCAAACCGGAACTGTATACCGAAAAGACCCGATTAAAACTCAGAACCAGAACCGGAACTGGAACCGATACTTGAAATTGATTGTGTACCGGTATACAAGTGCCGATATTTTTGGAACCTAAAAGACCGAAAAGAACCTAAACATTGTACCGGTACCGTTTCGGTTCTGAGTGCAACGACTAGACTCCAAAGCTGACACTTAGTTTTGAGGGACTTTTAAGCAATTTTCAACAAAAAGGAGTCTGGTCTTTCAAAACTTTTGTATTGTAAAATTGAAAAACACGAGACCAGTCTCTTGAAAAATACAGCATCTATTACTGTTCAATCTTGTTAAAAAATCTTCATTAAAAGTGTATGAGTACATACAATTACTCTTAGGTCCACATTATAATGTCATGCTAATGCTAACCTCGAAACTGAAAAGTACTTGTGTTATCCATTTCTGTTCAACTTAAAACTTAACAGGGAAAGCAGCACAAATACTTTAGAAGCAGCACACTACAAATAGTTTAGTATTTTCACAAAACTGATTAATAGCATCAATCGTGGTCAAGTTTTCTGAGCTTAAAACGTTTTCCAAATTTAAGTCTTTGGAATTATTTGAAAATGACCACCGAGATGTATAAATGTATCGATATTTAAGTGTTAAGGTATTAGTAAAAAATCGAATAATGGTCTCACTGTACAGAGAATGGACGATGACGAAACCGAGAGTAGATCGCAGTAGATAGTAGAAGATAGACGAAGACAGAAGTTGTAATTAAAATGACGAGCAGACAGACAGAGAGACAGAAAGAAAAATCCATATCGACAAACCGTGAAGAGAAAAAACACGTATAGAGAAAACCGTGTTTAAATAGTGAAACCCGAAAAAACTCTCGTTTATAAAAATAAAGAAAACTCTACAAAGTTTCCACAATTGTGTGGCCTTTGAGAAGGGCAAGTAAGCGTATAACTTTTATTAAGTCTTCGCTAAGAAATCGAATGAATGCATAACCAATGACCGTTCTTTCTTCATATTTTACCGGTTCATACCAGTACGTACCGGCATACCGAAATAAGAAAGCAGGTACCGGTACGGAAACGAATACCGAAATATTATTAGAATCAAAACAGAACCTTTAACCGAAACACATGTTTCGGTACGTACCAGAACTGGAACCGGAACCGAAATTCGATTCGGTTTGATTCCCTGCATTTTATAGAATCTTGATAGTCCTCCATTACGGCACTCGCACACATGAGGCTAAAATATGAACTGAAAGCAGAATTTAAGACTAATTTTAAAAAATTATCACACTACAAACAAGTGCACAACAACCACTGGTTTGATCTTTTCAATTGTAAGTTTAGCTTTTGCCCAAGAATGATTTATTATTTCGGCTTGTTGACGTACTTCGGCTTGTTGCTCAGCCAAAATAACTCACAACACTTATGTTTGAGGAGAACAATTATGTATATCATTTAATGTTTGAGGAGATCAATCATGTATATCATTTAAATCTACTATTAATTAAGCATTCAATCATCCAATTCAAATGTAACTGAATTCACGTAATGAAACGTAACATAGTATGTAGTAAACGCTTAAACAATGTAAACAGATTGGCAGGCCCAATACTCTCTCCTCGTTCATTGTCTTGTAACCTCGCTCTCCCTTTGCTCATGGTTCAAAACTCATAGCTTCGGCCAGCGAGTTCTGTGGGCAGGGAGTTAGTTAGCAGCGCACACTCAAAGGCATCAGGCGCATAATAAATCAACACAAAAGAAAACGACGAATTTCATTTGACACACAAGGGCAGCAACCTGGGCAAATTATTTGAATTAAACACTCCTGGAATTGCAATATCTTAGTGGGAATTACGCCCACATTTTCAAAATGTTTCTCATTGAAACACAAAAAGCATTAGCAATTAAGGTGTCTTTCTCACCGCGCGTTACTTTTTGTGTTTTGTTATTTGTGTTTTCTGTTGACTGTCAATTGTTGAGAGAAAAAAATTCGGGGGTATCACAGAAATCACTAGAGATTTTGTATAAACGTTTGCATTTCGAATTTTCATTGTATAAGGCCTGTTCCCGTTTCCCAATTCAATTGATCGGAATTTGTATGAATATGGATTTCTAAGAAACGATTAAAGAATTTGACCGAATGGTTTTGTTTTATTGAATAGACGACAAATGAAATTAAGTAAACAAGTTTTTGTTGTTTTTTTGTTGGTCTGATAGTTCCGAACTTTTTTCGGGAACAGTTTTTTGGAAATGGATAAAATAAAAAAGAATGTGTTCAGAATTGATGTGGCCCGCATCTGCCTCCACCTTTGGGATGGGTTAAAAAAAACCGGAGCTGTAGGGTTGTTAAAGTCGAGAGCGTAAGTTAAAGTCGGCTCTAACCGACTTCGATGTACCCGTTACTCATTGAAAGAAATATTTCAAAGCCTTCCTGTTTTCCTGAGGGGAGACATCCGAAAAGTATGCAACATGTTTTAAACTCTGCTATTTATTATCCGATCTGAATGCAAATTGAATGGATTATAGATATTGCGAGCAGTAAGTTTTGAATTGGATATCGATATCTTAGAAATTGTGGGAGTTATTCAACATTTTTGATTGCGGGCGTGGCTAAAATTTGAAACAAACTGGATCTGTGTGCAGACAATAGGAGTCTGCGTTTCAAATTTGGTTGCTCCAGCTCTTCTAGTCTCTGAGATATAGGTGTTCATACAGACAGACGGACATGGCTATATCTACTCGGCTGTTGATGCTGAACAAGAACATTTATACTTTATAGGGTCGGAAATGTTTCCTTCTCCCTATTACATTCATATGCACAATTTCATGATTCCCTTTATCCATTTTAAATGGGAACAGGGTATAAAAAATCAAAAAGAAATTTATTCCCTTAACAGAGCACCAACATTATTGTTAACCTTTTTAAATACTGTTAGTAGACAGCGCATGCTGCCCCTAAATAAATGCCAAAATTTGTGAACCTTAGAAGGGGAAAAGCCTTAAAGTAGGCAATACATTTGTATAAACAATCTCTTTATATATCACTGCAAAAATATATGACAAAGGATGATATTCTTATAACTCCACTATTTATTAACCGATCTTAATGAAAATTTCAGAGATTATAGATGTGGGGTATATAACTGTGCGTTTCGACGCAAAAATCGATATCGACTGACTGAACCTTTTTAAGAATTGTGGAGATTTTGGCCCTCCGCCATTTCAGCCCTTAAAAATCCTTTGTAAAATAATATTCAATTTTAATTTTCATTTTAGGAACAACATCGCGCCGAGATGCGCATAGTGAACAACTCTCTGCAGGAGGAAATAGCCGCTCGTGAGAATTTGGAGCGCCGGTATGTGGCAGCACCCAGTTTCCTCATTTTTAAACCTTATCTCATTTTCGACTTTCCCCTTTAGTCTCAGTGAGCTACGCACCGAACTGGAGCATCTGCAGGCCGAAAACGCTTCCGAATGGGGTAAACGAGAACGCTTGGAATCGGAAAAACTAGCCCTAGAGCGTGACAATAAAAAACTGCGCGCCGAATTGCGTGACTATCAAGAGCGTTCGGATCGCAAATGTCGTCCCATGCAGGCGAACGATGTGGAATTACGTGCTCTTCAGCAGGAACTCTCCGAGCGCAATAAAGAAATCAGCGAAGTGAAGATGTCACATGCCAAACTAAAGAAATTGTTGGCTGAAACAAACACCGAGCTGGGTCATGCTGTGCGTCGCGCGGAGCAATACGAGGCTGAGGTGAGTTTTCTTTCGTGCACAGCTTATCGCTCTCAATAGATTAAATGCAAAAGCAGATTAGACATAATATCATACATTGTGATATCAGCGTCAAAAAAATGAAATCTAGCGTCCATCTAGTCGTTCAGGTCGGAGAGATAAAGTTATTGATGAAAGCTAAAAATTAAAAATATCAAACTGTCACTGTGTGGTGGTTTAGAACAGAGATAAAAAGTGCCCTGAACCAAAGAAGAACGAGACGTAAATTAAATCGATTCGGTTTAGTCTAGTGATTAATTTGATAAGGTAAAGGCCCAAACTGAAGATAAATAAGTTTGTAAAGGGAATTTGTCTCAAGTTTAGAGATCTCGTTTTCGCGGATGCCCTGGAACATAGACCCTGGGGGCCGAACTTATTCGGTAATTCTCACGTATAAGAGCCAAATGCTTGCCGAAGTCATTTCTCACTGAATTCCTGAAAGTCAGTCGCAGTCAGCGTTACAAAAAAATCCCTTTCGGGGCAGTTGATTGCCGAGCATTTACACATTTTCTGTGCAATCTGCTGGTGGAACCCTGCCCTGGAATATCCAATATATACACACTGTTTTTAAGCTACAATATGGCAATATGGTCTAACACAGTAAAATATTTATGTTTGTCAAAATGTCAACTTATTCTTGAACTTCATGTTATCGAGTTGTTGTGTTTTTGTAGCATTTACATACCTTTGTGTTAAAAGGCTAAAAGTGTTGCAGTGATTACTTTTCTAGTTCTTTGGATCCTTTCTTTTTTGTAAGGCTGCAAACTTCTTAAATTATGTACAATTTTCGGACCGTATTCTTGATCTTCGAACCCATAGTGAAGTTTAAGGTTCGGTTTGAGGGCCGGTTCCTTAACTTGCCGAACCTGAGAATTTGCCTCAAACCTTGAATTCTTTGAAACAATTTTGCCTCTATTTTCTATGATTTGATATTTGATATATCTTGAAATATCTTTAAGATAAGCTCTTTGGCATTTGCTACCACATTTGCTATCACCTATTACAATCATCAAAAATACTAGCTGAAGTATAGCCATTTAGATGCACATTAGCAAAATGAAATCAGCAAAAATACCAGCTGAATTATTGCCATTTAGATGCACTCGCACAATTTTTATACCCTGTTCCCATTAAAAATGAGAAAAGGGGATCATGAAGTTGTGCAAATGTATGTAACAGCCAGAAGGAAGCTTCTCCGACCCTATAAAGTATATATATTCTTGATCAGCATCAACAGCCGAGTCAATATAGCCATGTCCGTCTGTCTGTCTGTATGAATGCGTCGATCTCAGAGACTAGAAGAGCTAGACACAAATTTTGACATGCACATAGGTGTATACCGTACCCAGATCAAGTCAGCAGGCCACGTGTGAGCGCGTTTGTGTGTGTGTGTGTGTGTGCGTTTGTGTATGCGAGTGTGTATGTATGTGTTTCTCAATTGAACAGGGTATTTTGTAGTCGGGAAACTCGACTACAGCGCTCTTACTTGCTGTTAGTGAAGTTTTTGAATCTTAGGCCACAAATATGATGTGATTTCAAACGACTTAATTTCGTCTGCTCTCGTTCCTCTTGACACTATTGCAAGTGTTTGGCGAAAATCTTTGGCTACAAGGACTGTAATTGTAGGGACGTTGACGTACAATGCGCAGTACGTTCAATTGGCCCATGCGTCATCAAGCCAAGGCTTGTTACACGCGACCCCGAGGCAAAATAGCTGCCTAACCGACCGAGAGGCGCAGCCACTAACGTCTGAAACGAAATCACGAAGGAAAAACATTAAGTAATGTTAACTACGGGCTAAATTACTCAAAATTAAAGCAGGAAGAGAAGCTTCCGAGTTGATTATTCGGTAGAGTTTATTGTAATCAGCACAGAGGACACACATCGGTTCATGCAAGGCATGGTTAGTAGTACCACGGTTCAGAGATAGGGGAAAAAATTACCAGTGGGTCTATTAGGAACGTTGAGGTTAATTTGGCCAACCAACTCAGATGAGTCGATTTCACCAATAATTACCCCATGTATAAAGATTACTTTAAGTGTAGCTCTACGGTTAATAAGGGAGAGAAGGTTAATCAAATCAAGTCTACTTGAGTACGATTGTAAACGGTCCTCAGGATTCAGGTTTAAACCAAGAAGAGCAAAAAATAAAAACTGCTTTTGTACAGATTCAATTCTATTTTGATGGGTCGAATATTGCGGAGACCACACATATAATAAGAGATAAGGATAAGAGAAGTGTACAGAATCTTCGTCATATAGGGATCATCAAATTTCTTCGGCAAGCACTTAATAAACCCAAGAACACTGCTGGCCTTACAAACAGTAGCAGTAACATGAGAGTCATACCCCTAGATCATTTACCTCATTGGCTGTAATATTTAAACACATTAGTGGGACATTATCAAGCATATAAGTGAAGAATTGTGGTAAGCTTTTGTAAAATCTCATAACCTTACACTTGGAACTGTTAAGGCTTAATAGATTATCTTTACACTAAGACTGAAATGAATCCAAGTCAACTTGCAAATTATAGCGGGAAACCAAATCATTATATAATATATTAAACATAGATTCACATCATCGGCGTACACAGGCACACGAGAGTAAGTCAATACTGACGGAAGATCATGTAAGAAGAGATTAGAAAGCAATGGACCCAAGTGACTACCTTGGGGTACTCTAGAGATGTGATTTACAAAATAAAACTTTTTGTGTTCTGGAACTTAGGTAATCAGAGATCCATCTAAGAAGGTTGGTTGGAAAACCAATTAAACTTAGTTTATGAAGCAGCAAGGAGTGATTAACAGAATTAAAAGGCTAACTAAAATCTGCATAAATGACGTCAGTTTGTATGTATCTTACATAAGAACCATTTGATCACTAATAAGTTAGTGGTAGTAGATCGACATTCCTCCCATTAGAAGGTTATCATCACATATATCCTTTAATGTTCTATCTGCACTCCCCAATTCTCACCTGTCTGGAGAAGTCTGCCAAGAAGTCTCCCAAACAACTATTGCCATTTGCCAAAACGTCAAAGATCCTCATGGATTTCTAATGGTACCCAAAAAAGCACGCGGCCTCACTAAGGACCGTAAGGTCTGTGGCCCCCCTACAAAGGGCTAGCCGGAACTACCTACCTACCTATCTAAAACTTTAAGTCCGGGCCGTTGTTTGAAATGGAGTGATATGGTATTTCGACATTTATTTAACCAAAAGAAAATTAAAATGCAGAGTGTGCTGTCCGACCTCCGCTAAGCAAAGTGGCAACCTTACCAAATGCTATTTTCCGATATTTTCGTACTTTGGATAACAACAAATTTATTAATAAGGTAAATGTTTAGCATAGGTCCATCCTGGCCTAAAATTTTGAGAAAAATGTCCTCGATGTACCGCGAATTATGAAGAATTTACGTGCAGAGAACAGTTGGCGGTAACCTGCGGTTCTCTTGCAATGGAATTTCAAAGTTTGCATTTTTGCACATACAAAATATGTGTAATCGCATGTGCTTTTCGAATTATGTGTTTGATTTAAAATAATCCAGGTTCTGTATAGGGAACAGAATACCGAAATAATGTTAGAACCAAAACATAACATTTTACCGAAACATAAGTTTCGGTACGTACCAGATCTGGAACCGCAACCGAAATACGATTCGTTTTGATTCGCAGGCTAAAATAATTTTGTGGACTTTTTTAATATTTTCTGGGGTTACCTTCTCAATTGGAAGCGTTTGAAGTCGTACCATCGATCGATATCTCTAGCATAGGACTGCTCGTCTTGTTGAATCTCACTAGCTGGTTTTTCTATTTTGATTTTCAAGAAATAAAAAACGATCTTAGATTTTTTAGAAGTTTACATGTCTTTTGTACTTGGAATTATGACCAATTCGCAATTTTTTCATTAGCTTCGAACCATGAGGTCTTACAGCGTTTTCTATCTTAGATTATGGTTACTGTGCTCTCTTATCTGTTCTGCAGTTTCTTGACTAAACCCCCTCCCATTGTTTCCAATTTCATCAAAAAATAACATATTAAAGAGATTTATAACTTGAACATAAAAACGTTACATTTATTTACAATGATTGGATAATCCCTAACAATACAATGATAAATGCAAATAATTTTTCAGTTTAGTGACTCTTCGCTCAGTTCGCAAATGCCGCCAAACCTGTGATGGCTCTGCCCAATATCAAAGCATGTATATCATGTGTACCCTCGTATGTGTTAACTGACTCCAAATTCATGACATGTCTTATGACATGATACTCATCACTTATCCCATTTCCTCCCAGCATATCTCTCATTTGCCTGGCAATATCCAATGATTTGCCCGCATTGTTACGCTTCAGCAGCGAAATCATTTCCGGTGTATGCAATTTCTGATCCTTAAGACGACCCACATGCAGACATGACTGTAAGCCCAAACCAATTTCTGTGATGGCATCAGCCAATTTCTTTTGTATCAATTGATTGGCAGCCAAGGGACGACCAAATTGCTTGCGATCTAAGGTATATTGACGGGCCACCTCAACACAAGCCTCGGCCGCACCCAAAGCACCCCAGGCAATGCCATAGCGAGCATTATTTAGACAATTGAAGGGTCCACTGAAGCCCAAAGCATGGGGTAGAACTTGCTCCTCGGGCACTCGAACATCATCCATTAAAATCATCCCGGTCGGTGAGGCACGCAGTGAGAATTTGCCTTCAATTTTTGGGGTATCCAAGCCTTTGGCTGAAATTTTTCTGTCCACAATGAAGCCACGCAATTTGCCATCTTCACACTTGGCCCACACAATCATAACATCGGCTATAGGGGCACTGGTAATCCAGGTCTTTGAGCCATTGAGTATGTACGACTTACTTTGGCTATCGTATTTGGCACGGGTTTCCATGCCGCCCGGATCACTGCCATGATTGGGCTCGGTGAGGCCAAAGGCTCCTAGGGGAAATTAAACAGGAGAATTAGTTGCTGCCCGTCTGGTTTTTGGCGAAATCTCTTACCTATCAGCTTGCCCTGAGCCATGCTGGGCAAATAATGCTCTTTCTGTTGCTCCGAACCAAAATCATAAATGGCTCCCATGGCCAGAGAACTTTGTACACTCACAGCCGAACGATAGGCTGAATCAACACGCTCCACTTCGCGAGTAAGCAACCCATAGGCCACACTGGACGCCCCCGCACAGCCATAACCCTTCAGAGTGCAACCCAACACACCTAGACTGCCAATCTCCTCCATGATTTTCTTATCAAATTGTTCTAAGCGATTGGCCAACTTGACGCGAGGCAGCAGCTCCGATTGACAGTAACCATGAAAGGCATCCCGCATGGCCGCTTCCTCTTCGGTCAGTTGACTCTCCAAATTAAGAGGATCCTGCCAGTTAAATTTTGGTGCTGAGCTGCTACTGCTGCTGGCCAGGCCGCGTCCCATGGCCGCTGGACGCAGGCATTTGCTAATTAGTTTTTGCGCAATCATTCTTTCTGCCTCTTCCAACCGACTAAACAGCTGCGTTGGACTTTTGGTGAGCAACTGAAGAAAGCTCGCGCCATGAACAGACAAATGGAATAGAAAGACGAAAGCTTTTCGGCTGCTTAGAGAGAGGGAGAGCAGCAGCAGCTCTCCCTCTCTTTGCATTCGACTTGTTTACCAAAATAAAGCCTGATCTTAATCGCTGGCCACTAAATTTTCGCATTATCGCTCTGTTTGCACTGGACCTGGTGATAGAGAAACTAAAAGTAACTTGTTCTACAGCAACAAAAGTTTCCTATTATTAAGTATTTGTCGTTATCTCTGTGTAGTGCTTGGGGGTCGGATACTTATCAATTTTTGTAGACTGCTTTGCTGAAATCGCATTGTGGGCGTGTTCTATGCATTCTATGTGCATGTACGTGTAATGGAGTGCTCCATTTATAGTCAAATGTATGTTAAAGCGTATCTCTCCGGAAACGATTTCCAGCCAAAATGTATTCGGCCTAAGACCGAATTTTTCTGATGCATTGCGAGCCCCAAATGTCTTAAAAAGGAACAGAAGTAATTCTGTGCAAAGAAAATTTTGTATGAATTTTAAAATTTATAATTTAAGGAAACAGTGTTCTTAAAACGCTGTTTGTTAATTAAAAAGCTTAGGAGTAATTAAATTAAGAAATTATCGGGATTAATCGTTAAATTTTTTCAAAAAATAATTACTTTAAGAAATCAGGAAAATTCGAAAATAAATTGTACTCCTCTGTTTATTGGCATGATCATAAGAATATATTAACTAGACGTCAAGCAAGCTATGGTTCGTTCAAATTATTTAAGTCAAGTTAGGCTGCATTCACACTGATATACCTATATTGTCAAGTAGATGGTAGTGCAATGCGTCGCTGGAAGAACAAAAAATTACAATGTGACGTCACAGACTCACAATTTTCCATTTGTTAAAATTTTTGAAAATGTGTGCTTCGGTAAACAAAATGAAAATGAATTGAAATTATATCAACCATTAAACTAAATCAAGTTAAAACTAAAAAACTCAAATTCCGGAGCCGGTTTTTTTGCTCATAACTTGTGTATTCCGATCTTTATCATTCTTTCAGCAAATCGATAAATAATTTTGATTACTAGATTTCTCTAGAAGGTACTAACAATCTATGATCAAAACTGTGGGAGATATGGCAAAAATTGAGAATAAACTTGATCTGCCTGCAAGTATAATGAGTTTTTGTCCCATACATGTCAAACCTCTATCTCTTACCATCTCTGAGATCTCTTCGTTCATACGAACAGACAGACGGACATGGCTATATCAACTGATGCTGATCAAGAATATATATACTTTATAGGGTCGGAGATCATTCCTTGTGGCTGTTACATACTTTTGCACAAACTTAATATACTCTGTGTACCTTTGGTACAGAGTATAAATATGGGACCATTTGTAATTCTCAAGCTGTAATTCCGGTTTTTTTTTCAACACAAAAGGGGTAACTGAAATTTGGTGTTTAAATTTGTTTTTTAGTCTAATTAAAGTTCATATTAATTGATTTGAATACAAAAATGGCTTAGTAAATCAAACATGATTGTGATTGAGTGTATAAGCCAATCCATTTGGGAGGGGGAAATGAATAAATTCCAATAATCAAATTGAAAAATACGAGCAGTGAACATTTTAGAACCAAGTTTGCCATTCTGTAATTGTCACATGTCGTTGGAGGCTTTCTCTCTCAACTAGTTCAATCAGGCTCCTGACTTCGCACTGAATAGATCAAAACATAACTGGAAATAAGTTAACAAGAAATGGTAAGTAGACAGAGCATAAGATCAACACTTCTAATCTTTGGAGTTTTCGGTTGGCAACAGGATCAGATCAAGTCCGTCCGTGGCAAAAGGAATTTAAAAAGGGATACTCGATGGTTTAAGAAAACGCAAATATATGAGGAAATAACCGGAGGCATGCTACGCTCGGGATTTATTAGACCAATGCCCCAAGAAGAGCCGGAGGTACAGAGTCACAGATTCACAATAATTTTATGCCTATGCAAAATCTGCAAGCCGCAATACCAATTGTAGAGCCACAAGAAGAGCAGGAGTCCTCATCCAATTCGATTGAACAGAATCACAATGGATTGATAACCCAGCAAACCAATGGTGACAATATGATAAACTTTCGTGCCGACCCAATTCCAGAGCCACAAGAGGAGCAGGAATCGGCTGCTTATTCAAATGAACAGAAGCTCACCAACTTGGAGGCGAAGATTTTTCGTCATATTTTTAGAAACTTTAGGCGTACTTTAAAATCGTATTTACACAATTTCCCACACAATCAAACACACACACACTTCGTGCATTATTAAAACTTATTGACGAGCTGGAAAGAAACTTGTGTATTTTATTAACTTAGTGTACTTACTTTTTATAAGTGGTCTCAATCCGGGGTACAAATCCTGATGCGTTCCCATATCAGTGCTCCCAGTTTTGCATTCGACAAAAATTTTTTCGCAAAAGCTTTGCGTAAAAGTAAAGTAAAAGTGAGAGCACGGCTGCTTATAACTATTACTTCTGATAACTACAATTTGAACAAGTAAGGTCGGTCAAGAGAGCAAAAAGCTTTTCAGTCGCTGGCCAGCGGTCGATGAAGTAGGGCAGAGCTGGTTTGCTCTCACTTTTTGGCCCGCTCTTGTTGACAAACCCTGCTCTATTTGCATATTTTACCGTGCCAACGCATAAAAACTTTTCACACGCTGACAAAACTATACACTCAAAATCATGAAGACGCAGGAGTTAAAAGTTCCAAAAGTTCTGCGAATTTAAACCACACATAATTTTGGGAATAGCCATGACTTAAACTGCCCTTACACTTGTCATAAATCTCTAAAGAGATAAAACTTAATTTAGGGAATCGATTAAAATTCCCAAAAATAAAAGTATCGTCTGTAGATAAGCGCTAAAAGCGGTAGGACTCGCCAATGAACTGAACCGAACCGTTTTTTCTTTGTGGTTTACGGTTCGGTTCGGTGTTTTCGAACGGACGTCTTCGGTTTGATTTGGTTCGTTTCAGAACCGGTTTGCATCCCGGTTTTAAATATTGTAAACATATATTGAATTTCTATTAAATTTGGGTAAAACTTGCGTCGAACTATATATTTTTCTTTAACAAATGAAATTGCTTGTACAATATTAAGTTATTATAACTATATATATATCCTGTGGTTCATTAATTATAGAATTATTGTTATATTATATTATATTATATTATATTATATTATATTATATTATATTATATTATATTATATTATATTATATTATATTATATTATATTATATTATATTATATTATATTATATTATATTATATTATATTATATTATATTATATTATATTATATTATAGTTAATTATAGTTCAAAAATACAATAAGAACGAGAAAGTGTGCAACAACAGAAACAAGCCGAAGTTGTCCGAGCAGTCGCAGTTCGGGTGTTGTCAGAGTGTTGTTGTTTTCGCTTATAATTGTTTGTTTGGAGTTTGTTTTGCACACTTTTAACAATGTCCGGTAAAACGTACGGCGCAAAGTATCGTAGCTTTTGAACGGAAAAAGATATTTGAAAAATTTCAAATAGACGATGATGGAGAATTTCTCGAGCTTTAGAATGAGCTTAAGATCATCATTGTAGGGTGACTAAGGATCGGCTGTCAAAACCTTTTCCCAAAAACCTCTAACCTAAAATTTCCAAAAATTACCCATTGGCAAATTTCGGTTCTAACTCGCGAAACGGTGATTCGAAAAAATGTATGGGGCTTGCCCTGGAAAAAATAATTATGGTTTGGTTCGAACTTACAAATAATTCCGGAAACTCCACCGACTACAGACAAGTTCGGCTCTGATACGGTTGTACACAGATCTGATTAAACAACACATGATTCGTGCATAACTTCCGTTATTTCTTTCCGATCTTATTGAAATTTTCAGATACGTTAAATATTAGACGTAAGCAGAGATTAAATTGCACCCGAAATGTTAACGAAAAGGTCTAGGGAAATGCTTCCAAATTTGTATTGTATCATAATTTGTCTCCACTTCAGGTCAAACGTCTGCGGCAGCGCGTCGAAGAGCTGAAACGTGAACTTGCCGGTGCCGAAGATGAATTGGACTCGGCTGTTAATCAAGTGCGACGACTGCAGCGAAGTAACGATGAGCTGGTGGGTCAGACCGAGGGTTTTCAAGTACAGATCCAGCATTTACAGAACAGGTGAGTAATCCAGAGCATGCCCCCTTCAATACTAACTCAACTACCAACTAACGCTTTCCCTGGTGCTGGTTTCACTTAACACTTAACCCTCCACTTTAACCCACTAAAATCCAGACGTGCACCGAGTCCACAAATGCGTGGCCTGGGTGGTGTCCAGTTAAGGAATAAAATTGCAGTTGAGCTGCCCAACGATTGTTTGCCCAACATCAATGATTTACGGCAGATATTCGATGACTCGCAGGCGGTGGGACTGCGTAGCTCTCACAATGGTAGTGGTAGCGATACCACCGCGGCTGTACATCATGCCGCATCGGTAAAGCGTTCCAGTCACACCGAACGAACGTTACTGCAGCAACAACAGAATAATGCAGCGGCTGCAGCTGCCTTCTATGATGCCAAGCCCACGCATTTGGAGGAGAATATTTTTGAGTCGAAATCCAGGAATTTGGAATTTGAGAGAGCCAAACAAAAATTTGATAATCCCCATCATCAGCATCATTCGCATCATCAGAGGCATCGCTCTGCCGGGAACGGAGGACACGGAAGGTATGGTAGTGCTGGCAGCAGTTCGAGCGGTGGCAATCGGGCAAATCTGGTGTTGCCCTTGAAGTGTGTGACTAGCAATGGCGGTGGTGGTTCAATGCCCCATCATGAGAAGGAACAATCCAATGTGGGCTATGCCAGAAATAGTATTAATCTAGATGGTCTCAAGGTATCCGACGATGAGGTAAGACTTACTAACTCTTTTGGTATTTTGGTTTTTTCTGTATTTTATTTTATTTCTCTAGTATTTTTCATGTTTTGGCATATTGGCAAAATAGGTATATGTATGGACTCGTTTTTATTTTTACAGACTCCGTAGCTATGGATCAACTAGCCTGCTGCTGGACGATGAAACCGAGGGTAATAGCGATTGATTGAGAACAAAACAAGGACATTTATTAAACATTCGAGTCTAGTGTTATGGTATTAACTCGTAGTATTACATATTTAGAGCTGCTACAGGGAAAAGGTTCCCCTTTTAGTCAGCTGGTTACTTAGTTGTTCCTTAAACATTTTGAAATTTTGATCAAATTATTACAGTTTGCATATGCATTCTTGATTCTTGAGTAGATTTTTCGTACGCTTATGATCTTGATTATTCCATTACCTTTAAATTCCACTCATTGTTAAAGACTTGATCAAATTTATGGGCCATATATTTATATATCTATGAAAAATAAGATCTGAGGAAATTGACAGGGTTTCGAAAACTTTTAAAACATTTCAATCAATCCCTTGCCTTTTTTTCACAAAATGTTCTCCCAACATATAGACAGACTAAAATATCTTTAATGAATTTATACCAGATATAGATATATACCCACTTAAATACGTATTGACCCATCATACAGGTTGGATTTTACATACATTTATGGAATACACATCTTGTGCCAGGAAATCATTTAAATGTGCTGCTATAAACATCTTTTCCACTAAAATTTAAATCTAGGGATGTCGAATGTTGTAACTATTTAGAACATATCTTGTCGAGAAAGTATCCTTCACCTATGAACCACCAATGTATTATGGTGATTTAAATCAATGGTGAAGTCCAATTAAAAGAAGCGGTGAATTTAACATAGGGTTGTCCTAGGTTTATGCATGACTGTTCGTGTGTGGATCATTGAAGAATCACGAATCGTGTAATCGATGATTTACAGATGAATTCACCTAATTCATAATAATTCTTGATTGAATTTGCAAATAAGTTGCACGTAAAAAATGATTAATAACTTCACTTCACTTAACGCTCAATACCTGAAATACATATTTTTTAATACAAACTAGCCGAATACCTGGCGACGCCCGGTCCCTTAAATTGTAAAGATATGTTTCTTATATGAGCGTTTATATTCAAATTTGAATTGGCTGCAAATCGATATTAACATTTGAACTCGTCCTACTACTGTTGATCATAAAACTCACTTATTTTATTTTCACCATATCCCCGGAGTATCAACTCCTTTCTCAGGAACATATTGTATTCAATGGTTTGCATAGTGGGACATTCCTCAATCCCAGCAATTTCCTTTACATATACAACATCGAGTAGGGCAAAATCTTTAGTCAGTTGAATCTGCTGTTTATACCCATTTGGTAGCTTTTGGTGACATTTTACCTCACCTTTTGTTGGTTTTACTCCAGCTAGCCTCACATACTACATACATTCAACCCGCACACCAAATTTCCAGTTGTTAGTTAATGAGCATTTTTTGCGTTGCCACAAACTTAACGGACTCCCTCACTCTCTCAACAAAACACTTGCTTTGGTTTTTCTGGCTTTCTTACGATAACAGCTGGATGGGAATAATTTCGTTCGACTCTCAGCAGCTAAGCATAAGCAAGTGTGGAAAGCGAGCCAAGTGTCAGTGCAAAGTGTATTTTTTGTTGTTGTTGGGCTAAGTTTTTGTTGCTGCGTTAGACATTTCATCGCAGGCCAAGCGTAAAAGAGGAAGAGAGATAAAATAGCACACAAGCACGCATACACACTTGCAGTTTACTGAGACACACGTGCAACACACATACATGCTCAAAAGACGCTTTCGGCAGATTCTGCCCAGCAATGTGTATCATGAAACACTGTCGGGCGTGACAATAGCCCCGTCGTGAGGTGCCACGTCCATCTAAAACATCTTCTAATCTTTGTGTCACAGCACCCGGTTTATACGCACTGAGACTACCCGCGATATAGGTTTCAACGCACAACCACCACCATCTCCCGCAAGGTTGCCAACCGCAATGTGAGCAGCCTAGGGCTACTGCTCATTCCGTGGTACCGATAATTGCTCTATGGGCTTCTCCCCTTTTAGCCCCGACGGGCTTGGTTTAGGGAGTACCGACTGGGGTCCGCAGGGTTGTCTGTCAAGCCCGTCATGACGTTCCTGGTCGTCATGCCCCTTTCGGGACGTACTTATACACAATATTTGGAGACAATACTGTCAAAACTTCCCTATGAGTGCCATCAGTCTTAACTGCTTCTTTGGATTGTGCATTTGGCTCCAAAGTGAAACACTCTCTCCAGATGCGATACGAATCTCATGGTGTGTAAGATCAATAAAAAATTATTTAATTGATTTTATTTCATAAAACTAAGTATTGCTATATCAGCATTGGCCCGGGAAAGCAACTACTATGTTACAGCTTTTTCTGCACTGCTGATTGCTGCTGGAGCTGAAGGCTCTCCACGTCAACTGCACCAAAATGCTTCTTATTTGTTAGGTCTTAATAAGCGCAATTTTTTCTTCCTCATGAAAGCACTTCAAACGATTTCAACTATCACCTTTCTATTTGGACATTTTTTTCCGCTTCTGATCGTCAAAATAAATAAATTTAATTACTTTGGGCGCCCAAAAAAAACTCGGACAGCTGTTTATACCATCCACAATTCAGAGTTCGATGTTCGAGTTCGGCGTCCGTGTGGATTTTGCTACTTTTCTTTTTGTTTCCCTCCGTGCACAGAATAAAACGTCAGACGTCAAACTTTTTGCGAGTGGTTTTACTTTTTTTTTTATATGGAGTTTTTCGTTTGCGAGCGCTTTTTTGCATTCTTCGTACCCGGGCTATAGCGAAAAAAAACTCTCGTTGAGGTAAAGAGTCATTTCGTTTGCCTTTTTCGTGTCAGAGAATAACTGTTTTTTTTTCTTCTGACAGCCTATAAAAAGTGAACACTTTTTGAGAGCTCTGGTTCTTTTTTATACAAGATACGAAATGGAAGAAAAATGAAGTGATAAAAAAAAAATGCACAGACAACAATCACTTCTTCGTTTAGTGCCCTCGGCACATTTTTTTTTAGTTGCCGGCGCTTCACGAGGCTGACTTTTATTGCGGTCGCTGTGGGCACAATTGCAACTCTGCAATGTGTCTTAGTCTGCATTTACACGGTGAAGCAAACTTAATGAAGTTCCTTATGAGGATTTTGATTGTAGCGAAGAGGCGTGGGGGTAGAGGAGGAGAACTATCAATGGTTAAGCGCTATGGAACTGCCATCGATGTTAGCCCTGCACCATCGATAGTTTTCGATAGTTTTTCATGACGCTTTATGCTGGGCTTACATTGCGTCTCAGAGTGTCACATTCAGTGTTACAGCACAAAAAAGAGGGCATTTGACAGCTGTAGCGTCATCCAGCTAAACGTATGTAAATGATGCCTGACGAGGGTCGAAAAAGGTATTATTTGATGTAAGTTGAATTTGAAGTGTTCGCCAGCACCTATCAGTGAGGGTAGTGTGCCATGTGAATGCAACTGCGCTAACTCGGACTCGAGTAGGATAAATTCAAACGAAGACCCAAACGAAAGAAAGGTATTTCGAAAGTGTAGAACTATTTCAAGAGGTCTCTCGATAAAAAATTCCCAAGTGTCTGATCTGTGCAAAATGAATCTAAGTCGAGCGGTAACACCTTGAATGACTTGATGATCCTGTTTCCGAAACCATTATCAATGGTAACGTAGATGCAACGGATCGATAGTTATCGATGGTTTGGAAAACTATCGCTGACTATCGATGGCCACCTCTAGTGAGGGGCAGTCGAAGCAGGCAAAGCTTCATAGCCTCAGCTGGCAATGAAGTTTTTTCGATAGTTTCCCGACTCGCCTCAGGGCTGAGTTTTATAGTCTATCGATAACACGAGTTGATCGATCAAGCCTGGCAATTTTTGAATTGTCTCACAGCCGTGATCCCCTTTTCGTGACTTCAATTGCATCCTTAATTAATTTTACTGCTTCTTGATTGATTTTTAATCAACACTGGCCTTGCTCTCTATTGATACCGTGTAAACACGCACGTAGTTTGCCACGATGTTATGAATAAAAGTTTTATGAAGTTCCGGGAATGAATTTCGGTTAACATTTTTTCTTGATGGAGCAGAAGTCGCGACACTCAGCCATGGTATTTTTTAAAATTAAATTTTGACGTTTAAAGCCTTAAATTTTTTTTTTTTGTAGCTTTACTTACGCGTTCTGTCATCGATTGCACGATTTTTCGATAAATCCCCAAAGGTGTTTCTACTGCGATCAGCGTCCACTTCCGCATCCACCACAGCTGATCTAGTGTTTGTTTACCCTTGCGAATCAATCAAAAGGAATGAAAGTGACGTTGTTTTGCTAATTGCTAAACAATTGCATCTTATGTAGTTAAAAAAAAGGTTTTGCAAGTGATGAACGAGTGTACGGTGACAAGCGTTGCGTACGAGGAGTCCCACCCACGTAGCATTTGGCATTTGTAAGCTAGTAACAATTACATTAGTATTCCAGTTTTAATTTCTTTATTATTTCTAGCCGGTTCCTTTTGAAAGACACACGATTTTCAAGGAATTCTTTCCTGTGGATGACAAACATTTCAGACTTTAGTGGGAGCTGCTGTCTGGGACTTTTCGGTGTCCACTAGACCGCTTGTCCGTCGCTCTTTTTACGCTTGGTTCATCAGCAGAATAGTGATCGACTGGGAGGCTATTTGGATTATTCAAATTCAGATGGTCTAATTTTATTCCCAGTTAGCGGGTGTTCTGTCGGATGGCCCACACTTGGCCCACACAAATATGAATATGAAATATGAATGAAAATATGAATGAATTAACATTCCGAAAATTGTTGTGCCAGCTGGTTTTGTTATCAAAATGTCATCGATATCGGTTCTTGTCGATATTCATCGTATAAATATGAAAAATCAATTTGGCAGAACCAGCGTTCAAAGTGGACGCAATTAATTGCCACCCCCTCACCACTGACTGACGAACGTGTACGCAGCTGTAGTAGAAACGCTGTATTAGATTGCGTAAAATTCGAGACGGAATCCGTTCCTCGCCGTTATACCGTATTGACATTGGAGACCGAATCAAAAACCTTAACCCGATGAAAACTCAAAGCCAGAACTGATATTCAAAACCATAAATGACATTTTAATTTTTTGACAAGTGGAATCTAAAACCTTTCTAGTGATCTCGACTGTGTGGGCAACAATGATCTTCATCATAGATTTTGTTGTTGGCGATGAAGGATTTCGATTGGAAAAACACGCAGATGGGTCTTTATTGATTTCTTAGTACGTTTGCTCCGG
Source organism: Lordiphosa magnipectinata (assembly GCA_037044535.1). NCBI lineage: Eukaryota > Metazoa > Arthropoda > Insecta > Diptera > Drosophilidae > Lordiphosa > Lordiphosa magnipectinata. The sequence goes on along the minus strand of JBAMBO010002667.1, from coordinate 152,409 downwards.
CTTAGACTGGCACTGGGCACCTCTAATTAAATAATCGAATCCGATCGACATCCCTAGCATACAATTTTCTCATCTTGAGTTTTTTTGGCATTTCTAGTCCTCATTTTTATGTGTTTAACTGTACTCGAAAGCAGCATATTTGATCTTTTATAGAATATATTACTTTAATTAGAAATTAACATTAAATTTAATATCAAACATTTACGTATTATAAATATTTAGCAATATTTAATATTTTATTAAAGAATACAAATAAAAATCGTATGATAAAAACTAATCAGAAAATTCCGAAACATCAATTTTCTTGGAGCCACATTTCACATAACACTTACAGTTTTTCGAACAAAACTTTAGTTTTCAAAATTCCTTCCTGGAGTCAAAGAGATCATGGTTCAAGTAACGCGTAGCACTAAATTCACCGGCATCTGCATTGGCATTTATGTTTCCTATGCCATTTTTGTCTTCTTTTTGCTGCCCATGATGCTGCCGGATCCGGTGACCTTGCAAAGGGCTATTGTTAGCTTTCAGACCCGACATTTGGGCAACCTGACCAACTATACAATGGAAACGGGCGGCCAGCCGGTGCGTTCGTTGCTGGTAACATTTCGTGGCTCGGGAGCGTTAAGTCTGCTGGATAGCTTATCTCATCAGCCTGGTTGCTATAATCACTATGCCCCGTTGTTGAGCTATCAAAGCCGTTCAGTGGCTGAGCAGAATTTGGATCGGGCCTTGGATGAGCTGATAAATCTATATAATTGCAATTATAATCAGTCGGAAAATATGCTGAGGTCTGGCATGAGATCCTCGTCATTTCGACGTTTCTATGGGGTGCAGTGGAAGACGTGTATGACCTATTCGCATGAACTTTGCTGGGATATAGATACGATAGCGGATATATGCAAATTGTATCCATTTATCAATATGTCGGTGTATAACCTGAGGCTGAAGTACTTGGCCGCCTTGCTGGAGCGAGAGGAGTAAGTAAAGTTTTTTGATTCAATTCTGGCTTGCCTCATTATACTCGTCCTACTCCTCTGATAGCCTAAATCTACGCATAATGCTGCTGGTGCGTGATCCACGTGGCACCATGCATTCTCGGGCGAATCGTTCCTGGTGTGCCGGCAATCCTGAGTGCGATGAGCCACGTTTCCTCTGCAATGATATGGTTAGCGATTATCAAGTGGCCAAGTCGCTTGTCAAATCACATCCCGATCGTTTTGGGTAAGTCTTTTAAATATATATTTTATACATCACTGAACATTTGTCATTTTAAGCATTGTGCGCTTTGAGGACCTGTCCATACATCCAGCACGGGGCTTGCAGCAGGTCTTCGATTTCTTTGGTCTGCCCATAAAACGGCTAAGGGATGAGCATATGGGACATCCACGCTCAGTTAAGGGCGGTGCAGCCGATGGTACTCAAAATCTGATTGATATGAAATTGTTGGATCAACCCGCCTTCGAGTGGATGGGCCATATGCCCATTACTCAAATTAAAGCTGTACAAGATAACCCGCACTGCAAAGTGGCCATGGAATTTTGGGGCTATCGTCCCGTCGAGAGTTTCAAGGACTTTAAACCGGAAACGTTTGAGCCTCTGATGGCTAAACCCACGTTTGGGCAATGAGAATCCACCGTTGATCGTTGACCAAGAGTTTCAAGGGCTTTAAACCGGAAACGTTTGAGCCTCTGATGGCTAAAACCACGTTTGGGCAATGAGAATCCACCGTTGATCGTCGACCAGGCTCTGTAAAATTAACATGAACATAAAATGACTATAAACAAGTCGATTTTTTTTTTAGAAATAATCAATAAATAAATATGTGGAAAGAAACAAAGTGGTTGAATTGGTTCATGTGATGTATCCTAATCGAATGTCATATTTCAATTCGCCATATTTTGTTTTACGACATCCAGAAAAGAATAAATGCAACTGTAAATGAGAAGTAAAATGTCAAAGGGTAAGAATTGATTGTCAGAACCAAGGATACAAACCGGTGCGGAACCGAACCATTCAGAACTTGTGAGGCCCGAGAGAGAACTCTTTTTCTTTAAGAAAAAGTTCGGTTCTAAAAAAATTGTATGCTGTTGCGCTAAAGAGGTGCATTGTCATTCGTTTTGTTTTTTGCTTCCTATATTGTTCTGTCACTGAAGGTCTTATAAATTATCAAGCAAACACCATGTGTAAAAGCCGACAAAGACGTCTTTTAAGCGCCCCATACACCACACAAATTTTTGTGCAAATTCACACGCATTTAGCCCACACACCACACCAACATTACCGCAAATTTCAGTTAAAAGCTAGCGCTCGGCAAGTAAAGATGGAGGAAGACGCAGCTATTGCTATTGCTTTGGCAGTGGCAGTGAAAAGGAAATTAAAAAAACAAAAGAAACGGCGCTTGTGGGCGAAGCCGTGGCTAGTTCAACGTCCAGTTTTTACATATGAGCATCTACTGAACGAATTGGGGAGTACATTGGCAAAGGACTTCAGGAAGTTCCTTCGAATGAATCAACAAGTTTTTGATGGTTTGCTAGAATTGGTGAAATTTCATTATGGGAGTTCTTTTTGTCTCTGTTGTCTCTTTATGTCGCTTTTATGTTCCACAGAGAAGATAAAGGACGATACCAAAGAAAATTTAACATAGAAGCTCATTTTGCTGCGTCGACAACTTTTCACTCAGATAATAATCAGCTGTTCGCTGTCATTTTGGCTCTTTGAGTTATTTTTTTACTCTGAGTTATTTTTTTTGACTATGTCTGTCTCCCTCTAACCACTGTGTTTTCCTATGTCGACAATAATTTTGAGTAAAGTAGCTTGTTGTCACAATGAAGTATCTCTTTGTCAGAATGGAGCTAACATCACTCAAAAAAGAGAGGCGTTTCAAATTGTGCTTCTATGTTAAATTTTCTTTGACGATACACCATGATTGGAAGCAGCACCATAGAAGAACTGACATAGAACATAGAAGCACACTTTGCCATAGACTAAGATATCTAGACTGAACGATTGCGCAGTCGACACCGCTTCTGTCAGAAATTAGTCAGCTGTTCGCTCTCATTTACGCTCTCTGGATACATTTAGTCAGCTGTTCGCTCTCATTTACGCTCTCTGGATACATTTGGGAATATGTCCGTCTCGCTCTAACCACTGTGTTTTCCTACTGGCTCTGTAGAGTATCTTTTTGGGCACTATAAGTATCTTTTTGGGCACTATCGTTTAGCACCACAAAAATTGAGAGGCAGCGCAAATTTGTTCTCTAATACTCATTCTCCCTGACTTTGCTGCGTCGACAACTTTTCACTCAGATATTTGTCAGCTGTTCGCTGTCATTTTGGCTCTTTGAGTTATTTTTTGACTCTCTGACTTTTTTTTAACTATGTCCGTCTCCCTCTAACCACCGTGTTTTCCTACGTCGACAGTAATTTTGAGTAACAGATTTTGTGGTCTCTATGAAGTATCTACTTGTCACAATGGAGTTAACATCACTCAAAAAAGAGAGGCGTTTCAAAGTGTGCTTCTATGTTAGTTCTTCTATGCATAGAAGCACAATCTGTTACCATAGAAGAACTAACATAGAAGCACAATCTGCTACGTCTACAACTTTTCACTCAAATATTTGTCAGCTGTTCGCAGTCATTTTGGCTCTGAGTTATTTTTTGAATCTCTGAGTTTTTTTAACTACATATGTCCGTCTCACTCTAACCACCGTGTTTTCCTACGTCGACAGTAATTTTAAGTAACAGATTTTGTTGTCTCTATGAAGTATCTCCTTCTCACAATGGAGTTAGCATCACTCAAAAAAGAGAGGCGTTTCAAAGTGTGCTTCTATGTTAGTTTTTCTATGCACGCGCCGAAGACTTGCTACGAACTGAGCGCAATTTGCGCAAAATGCACACTCTCGACACAAACACTCCTAAACGTTTGAGCAAAAAACCCAAAAAAAAAAATCAAAACGTACGTGTGACGCATAGACGCTTATTTCACTAACACACATTAGCGTTTTGCGCAAAAATTTGTGTGGTGTATGGGGCGCTTTATAGCTCTGTCTTTAGCGTACTCAATGCAGAGCTAATATCCTAGCGCGTTCTCTCAGCTTGCTCGATTCTTTCTCGATAATTATCGATATTTGGAGTTAGGCGCCCCATTTGAACAAATTGTTCGTTACCTTTTTGAATCTTAACTGCTGGTTATTAATTCTATGTACAGTATGTCAAGAAAATACTTTGGCACAGAAAAAAAATTCACATTTGTGAACAATGTAAGTGAATTACATTGCAAAAAAGGGGCTTTCTATAAATGGTAAAATTTTGTTCTTATTTTATTCTGATTCTGTATCGTTTTTAGAACTAGTATGCAAAAAAAAGTAGCCAAATCCATTTAATCCCTATTAAAAAATATAAAACAATACTAATTTTTGAAGTGTCAAGAAAGCGTTTTGACAAAAGTCAAAACTCATATATTCTCAGTACTGGAGCTCAAATGGAAATAAAATTTAATTCTAGACAAGTTTGACACGCTGAACCCGAATCTGGTTTTCATAATCAAAAATACAAATGGGCATTTCTCAAATGTCGAATGTGACATTCGTACGCATTCAAAGTGAAGAAAAACATATGCCAAAACATTATTTTATTTTGACAACTGGCGAAACTTATAGCTCTTGATTAGCACTATAATTGGTGCTAAAGTTGATTTTGGGATTTGCAAGATAATTACAAAAAACCAATGCATTCGCATGCGACAAAAACAGAAGTCGCTTTCAGGGCGAACAGTTCCAACACTGATTTCAGCGGAAACTGAAGGAATATTTTAATGCGACTAATTTTAAAATTTTATGTATTGATGTATCTTAAAATTTTTTTTATTTGATTTAAAAATATTAAGTGGTTTATTTTTTATATAATTTTAATCACTGTCGCACCCAACATGTCGCATGCGACATTTTGTTCCATCATACTTTTGTGGTTTCCATTATAGTGCGAAGAAAAAACTAAAAGTTTATTGCAATCGCATAGTTTCTCATGGTTTCTTGTGCATTCTTTATTGACCATTTGTACCCTCAGAATGATTTTAGATAGCAAAAGTAAAAGAAATCTAAAGGCACTTTTATCAAAAAAAAAGGGCAAAATGAATATCCTAATTACAAAAATTGCGATAGCGCGACCGTAAATCCGAATATTTCGAAATGGCTTATGTATAATAGTAAGATTGGCTTTCATTAGTTCAATTTGACTGTTTCCCGATGAAAATTTGATAAAACATAGTGTTTTTAAACACTTTAAAATTTTTGGATGCGGTTGACATTTTTGTGGAAATGCTCATATGTAACTAAATATATTTGTTCATGCTTTAAAACTACATTATTGTTAAATCGAAAAGCAACCTATATTGCGGCCGATGAAACAGATTTTGTTGATTCCTTTTGTACTCTAGGTTTGATGATGCAGAAAAAATAGGTTTCAAAATAATCCTATTTCCACGAGATTCGAATGTACCAAAAAGGGGTAAAATTCGCCATTTTCTGCATTTTAATTTAAAATTTACAGATAATCCATTAAAGATTCGCATTATAAGTAAAAAATGTGAATTTTTCCTGTGTCAAAACGCGTTCTTGACATACTGTGTGTTGTGCGAGCCATTTTATGGCGCGTCATAATCTTTAAGATCCTCCAGAACTTCATAATCTGTAAAGAGATTCTCAAATTCATCCTTAACTTAAATGTGGGGCTGGAGTAGCCTCAGTTGACCGTGTAGCTTAATTTGCCTCAGTTAGGCCGCAAATTGGACGATATATACAGCGGTGTCACAGAAATCTCTTCCAACCAAATTCCAATGCAAACCCAATTCTCGGTGTAACAGAAATCACTTTCGGTTGGTTTCAAATCTCTCGAGTTTTGTTAGGAGATTTAGCAAAAGTCACCACCCAAACAAATTTGACAAGTAAAATTAGTTTTGGATATGTAAACAATATTTTTTTTCTGGATATGGGCATTTCCACCAAAAGGTCCACCAAGATCAAAAAATTAAAAGTGCTTAAAAACACTCTGTTTTATCAAATTTTCAAAGCGAAACAATTAAATTGAAGTAATGTAAGCCAATTTTACATTTAATCATAACCCACTTCGAAATATTCGGTTTCATGGCTGCGCTAGCGCGAATTTTCTAATTTGGACTAGAGGTGGGCGCGGGCCGGGCTTTTTTTCGTGGCCCGCGGGCTTACACAGGCCCGGAGCGGGCCCGGGCCTTAAAATTAAGATTCGTGCGGGCTTCGTGCGGGCCCGGGCCTTAGCAAAAAGGCCCGGCCCGTAAAAGCCCGAAACAGGCCCGAAAACAAATTTGATTTGTTCGCGCTATTTTTGTTTATGCTCGAATTAGAACCGCCAATTATCGCATTTTAATTGTTTATCGATACTACTATCGATTTGCTTATACATATTTTACTTGTTTGAACACGGTTTCTTCCGGCAATCGCTCATTTGTTTGGGCTTTTCTTGAACCCTCCTTATAGAAAGATGAATTTCCTCTCAGAGGAAAAAAGAGATAATGTGTTAGCTACGGTAAAAGCAATGCTCTACGAATTTATAGTGGATCATGAATATAGTAGCTTTGATGACATAACTATTAACATAAGCCCCAATAATTCCGAAAATGGAATGTGTGCTGAATTTTTTGACTTAAGTTATATAAAAAAACAAAAAGTTGAGAAAAACGCTATCGACATAGAGCTTGACAAATATTTGGCCTATCCAGCAGCTCCTAGCACACATATTTTAGAATTCTGGAAAAATGCAAGGGACTTAAAATACCTTCCCAAATTAGCTCTGACCATTCTGGCTATTCCCGCCAGTTCGTCTACGAGCGAAAGGCTTTTTTCAACATCGTGCCATGTTTTAAATGAAAAACGCACTAGGCTAAAAAGCACAAATTTAGAAAAAATTTTATTTTTAAATAAAAATATGACATAGTTTGTTTTTTATTAAATACATAACAATATTCATGTATGTATACCTTAATAAATATGTACTTATATATATCTATAAATTGCATGTCTTTTAAATTTCCTTATATGTGTAAATAAGTTTCGTGCCGGGCCGGGCCGGGCCCGGGCCTTGGTGAAAAAGTTTCGTGTTGGGCCGGGCCGGGCCTCTCAAAAAAGAGTTCGTGTTCGTGCGGGCCCGGGCCTCAAAATACAGGCCCGCGCCCACCTCTAATTTGGACATAAATATTGCACATTTTTTTGATAAAAGTGCCTATAGATTGCACTTACTTTTACTATCTAAAATCTTTCTGAGAGTACAAAGGGTTATAAAAGAGTGCAAAATAAACCATGAGAAACTATGTGATTGCAATTAATCGTAAGTTTTTGCTTCGCATTATACCGAAACCACATAAATAAAATGACGGAAAAAAGTGTCGCGTTCGCAATGTCTCGTATCGAATCATATTTTATTTTGAAATACAAAAAATAAACAACATTTTTCGATCAAATAAATTCTAATATACAGATAAATTATTCAACAACATTTTAAAATTAGTCGCACTAAATGGTTTTGGCAGATCTCGCTGAGTTTTGCTTTTATATTGATGGACAAAAACATCACTTCCGTTTTTTGTCGCGTGCGAATCGCTTTTTGATTGCCTTTATCTGGAAACCAGCACTAGGTGTGCTCTACTTTTTTCTCACTAAATAAAGTGCTTCGAAAGTGCTATAAGTTAAAGTAACAAAAGAAAACAAAATTATTTTAATTTGACTTCTATTCCACTTTAAATGCGTACGACTGTCGCGTTCGACATCATGGAAATACCCATATGTTGCATCAAATTAATAAATTATTTAATTAGTTTAAACATTGAAATTTGCGTTTTAATTATTATTCGCAAAACCAACCAGTCTTTCATATTAGTCAAAAGCAACCACCTCACATGGCGCCATCTACAGGTTGCGACGCCCTCTATGTGACAGCCAGCTGACTACGGGCTGGCAAGTTATGCTTCATGAGTGGCGCGAAAATATTTTTAAATATCACATTTGATTTTCGGAGAATATGATATGAATATATATTAACTTGAATTATAATTTAAAAATGCATCATAAATCATATAACACAATTAATAAATATCACTTGAACATCAAAATACCCTTTAACTAAAAAAGAAAATTTTTTTGCGAGAGATGCAGCCCTGTTTTCAGAGATGATACTTCAATTGGAACAGCTTCTGTTCTAGCTAGATTTTCAAATAAGAAAATGAAATCTATTGTAGTTCTGGGACACCGACGGATTTTTTGAGCGTTTTCCAAACCAACCAAGGCCAAAATCTCTAGGGATTTCTGTGACACCGCTGATAGTCACCGCATTCAAAGCTGGTGGATATGGCAGACATGTCATTTGACCTATTATCCGGTTATGGTTTCCGCCGCTTTCGTATCGGACTCTGTGACTCAGAGCACATTGATACATCCGACACCAGTAAATGCTGCGTTTTAATTAATTACAGATTTAAGGTCCAGCCGCTGACTGGATTAATATTGCTGTAGGCTTTGAGGATAAGTGGAAGTTCCCCTATTACATTGGTGCTTTAGATGGATAGCCCATTCTTATCCAAGCGGCACAAGTCTGCAGTCAGTAAAGTTTAAATTAAAATAAAATTATATGCGGGCAGATTTTGTATGAAAAATAAATTCTAGTTGAAGTGGATCAATTAATTTGTTTATTTTTGTAAGCTAGTGTAGTCTTTCATTCTTTTATTTAGATACGGCAACCTTTGGTTGAAGTATCGATATACTTACAGCAATCGATTGCGATACCTAAACGTATTTTGACGCATCTCTAGCACATCAATCTGTTGTTGTTTTGGGTTGCGCGAACATCGCGTCGCGGAAAAACGAAGACGGCAAAACATCAATTAAGATAATTAAGTTAAATAAAAGGCGTAAATGTAAATTGCAACATTTTGCAGCGTTGTGCCATGTTTGCCAGTTGAGGGCGAAGTTGTGTTTGCGTGTGCGTGCGTGCGTGTGAGTGTGTGGGTGCAATATGTGTGCATGCATATAAAAATAAAATAGTTTTTAAGTGCAAAGTGAAAAACAGAAACATCAACAAATGACCACAAATGAACTAGAATTGGATTTGGAGACGTGTAAGCTAATCGCAGAGGAGGAGGAGGAAGCCGGCGGTGGCACCAGCAGGACACGGTCCAAGCAACGTCTTAGTTTGAATTCGAAGCGCCGACGCAGCAGAATGTCGCGCCGAGCGAATCTTATTGGGATCTGTGGAGTCAGCAGCTTGTGCATCCTGCTACTGATAGCCACCACTCACAGGCCATTGACATCGCCAACACCATATCGCGAGGGGACGGCGGGAGCAGGAGCAGGCGGAGGAGCAGGAGTGGGCAGTCTGGATGGTGGACCCTCTAATTCGCTGAATCGCAACACCTTCTATGAACGCTTTCAGCAGCAAATGTCCGCCTCTCAAACGCAGGCGGTTTATAATCTAACCGCCACCATTGTGGATGTGCTGGCGGCTCAACGTTCGCGCATTCTGGTCGAAATGGAAAATTTTGAATATCCTCGCGGTGGTGCTGAAAAGCTCAATGATATGACCCCTGAAACGGAGGGCACTCCGGTGAGAAGCATTGTGGTGACCTCCTGGCGTTCGGGTTCCACTTTCCTGGGCGACATCCTAAATGCTATGCCCGGAAATTTTTATCATTATGAGCCATTGTTAGATTTTGGCATTAAGCAGATACGCGAGCCCGACGAACAACTGTTGGCCCTGCAAAATCTGAAGAATCTGCTGAACTGCGACTATTCGGATATGCAGGATTATCTTAATTTTGGCAAAACCCATACGTATCTGTTCGAGCATAATACCCGTTTGTACGATGTGTGTCGCGATTATCCGCGCTTTTGCTGGCGACCCGCATTCCTTACACCCTTTTGTAGGCTCTTTCCCATACAGAGTATGAAGACGGTGCGTTTACGGCTTGCCCAAGCCGAACAACTGCTCGAGGATCAAAGGTGAGTCATGTGGTAGAGGAAAATTTTGAAATTGTATATTTAAGTAGCGATTTTTTGAATGGCTTAGCACAGAAATGGAAAAAAAACTTGGATAAGCGTGGATGAAGCTTAGTTACATATTTGAAGTTGATTTTGTATAATTCTACGACCAATAAATCTTTATAAAACCAACTTAAAAAATACTTATTCGGATTGATTGTTTTACTTGTTTACGTTGTCGCCTTCTAAACCTCTTTAATAGCTCTCCAAAAAGTAACATTTAAAAGATCTTCGTTTGAAGAAAATTTCGGAACGCAGTGCCATTTTTTTTTCCAAGTTTCAGAACAGCAAGAAGGCACCGAGGGCTAGGTCAGAAGAATAAGAATTAGAAGCGGAAACTGAGGACTTTCACCTTTGAAACTGCACATTAGAGCGTACCTGCCTAGTATGAAAAACATTTTCAAAACATACTTAAAAAATTAATTTTTTTTATTGAGAAATTAATGGAATGACAAATTCAGATACGTTAAGTTTTCCCCCTCATTTAACATTGATCTTTCAATGTAGGCCTTTCACAAAAGTGTCGAAAAAATGAAATAGATATTTCGTAGATAGTGGAACAAGCTACCTGTAAGGAACAGTGCAGCCATTTTAGCTATTTAGTTGCTAGATCTAGCAATTTTCAAAGTGGAAATGTAATTAATTATTTGAAAATGCTATTAGGTACAAATCTGGCAATTTTTAAATTATGTTTAGCTATTTTGAGCTATTTTGTTACTTTTGAGTAGTAATGCAAAATAGTGCCTAATAATTTCGTATAACACCTAAGCATTCTATACTGAAGAACTTCCCCTCAGTACAATAGAAGTAAGCACTGATGAATTAGGGCATTATCATTAAAAAAAGTTCCAAATCAGGGCTTATTTTAGTACTAAGGCCCATCTGGAGGGTTCTGACACTACAGGGAGAGGACTAAATTGCTCAACAGAATTCAGCTGCAAACGTAAATTAAATAGAACCGAAATTTATGTGACTAATATTTAAAATGATATTCAGAATTTCTGTACTTTTCGAAAAAACTGTCAAAGCTGCGAGATTTTTGTTTCATAGGAAATACATAGGATGGGTGTTCACTCAAAAGTCGCAACACTCAAGCTCCGTCGTAGCTTTCATTGGTGTAACCATATAACTCGTAGATGGTTATTGTTTCAGAGTGCCTTTTGGCGATACTTTTGCAACCATACTAAGTAGTAGTAGCTGACATCTGTTTTTAAAGTTGCGGGTTTGATGTGAAGTTTGAAAAGGATATAATCCAATTTATACCTTTCATGATCAATATAAGATAGCACGTCCAACTGATCCAGCTTATTTGGGTTAGTCTATGCACTCGGCTATGGTTTTGAAAGAAATCATATCAATTGGAGTCATTACTGCAGTGCTATTTGATAAATTAATGCGAAATCTAGACCACGTAATGGCTGTTTACCTAAAACCGTTTGTTTTTGTTATTTATTAAACTTCTTCCAAATGCTAAAGTAAATATATTTACTTAAAATACTAGCATTAGTCACAAAAACACAACATTAAATATTAACACAGACGTTTTTGGACCCAACTTAAAAATTAACATTTTAACAAACGAATACCAATTACAAATTTTAAATATACATATACCGGCTCATGGGGCAGAGCATATCTCACATTGGAAGAGCTTGTTGCAATCTTAAACGGGCAATCTTGGAGTGTGTTGGCAAAATACCTGCTGGATGCTCACAAATGAAGGTCAAGAATCCTGCAGGAAACGTTCTAAAAGAGAAATCTGAATCTGATGTTATATTAATTAGTGGAGCCTGGGACTTCATCCTGGGGAGTGAAAGATCTACTATCTCGCAACGAGCGAGGAAGATAGGTGGTGTAACTCTGAGGGATGGGTGTGCCGCTAGCTGTAGTTTTTTTTATTTTCCAGTATGTGAATTGTATAATTTTAAATTTAAGGCAAACGGCAAAAATGCCATGCCTTTTTATATATTTTTCTATATAAATCTATGTATATATTTAATGTTCCATGAATAAAGAACTTCTATTACTACAAAATATACCGGTGTGTTCGAGAAATCTCTATAGATTTTCGTACAAACGATTTGATTTGGAACTAAGCTAGGAGGACTTTATATGTGAAATTATAAGAATAAGGTCGGCTACTAGATCACAGTTCGGTAAAACCGTAAGCATTAAATCTACTTGAGCAGTCGGTTTCAAATCGCCCAACCTTTGTCATCTAATTTAGTAGCCGGACATATATGGGGCGCATCACATATAGAGGCAAGTCGTTTTAATTCGAAATTCTACCGTTTATAACAATGGTATGTTAAGGTTTGTTTACATTCCTAATTGTTTTGATATTGTGCGGCATCATATTCCAAAGTTGAACGACTCACAACGACTGTTCTTCTAGCCTGCAAAGTTTAACAATTCGTAGAGATAAGTTGGTTCCCTGGTTGTTATTATTTTGTGAATTGCTATTAACCCTCTTGTTTCCACATTTTTTTTATCCAAAAAAAAAATTTTTTGTTGGGTTCATTATGTTTTAAAAGTAAAGGTTTGTTTTGGAAAAATTTTTACTTTTGCACGGATCGAGTTTTATAGGACTAAAACCTTGGACCGCCTGGAGGCGGCTTTGGAAAAGCAAGCCAAAAAAAATTTCAGTAAAAAAATTTTGTTGTTTACACGTTTTATTATAAAAGAAATAAAGAAAGGCTCAAAAAACTAAAGAAATATCAAATAAAACTAAAGTAACTTAAATTTACAAAACTACAAAATATTTGTGTACAAAAGTTCGTTTACTTATTTGTGATGAAAATCGTAGAAACAGTCTTTTTGCTGGGAAAGGCACAGGTTTATATTACATTTGCGGCATACAATTTGAGTTTCGAAAGTGCAACCAGAAAGTTTACAGATTTTTTTGTCAGCGCGTGATAAAAACATTGGAAAATGCTCGACGCCATCATAACGTACATCATTAGACGGTAGAAAAGTTTTCTTCCCTGTATATTTCTTTTCCTTTTCAGCAACTTGTCGTGGGCGCCCTGGTCCTTTTGGCAGAGAAGGAGTATGCTACAAACTAAGGAGTATGCTATGCTAAACTATGCTAATACTACAAAAGCAAAGCACGTATTCGACCTCTGATCGGAAGTTTGGCGTTTACCATGGCTAAATCAAGCATATGTGTAAATAGTCGATTTGTGTACTTGTTGCTCTTTACTTGAATTTTATATCGACCAATAAGTTCGTCCATTAAGTCGACACCACTCATGTTGCTGTTATATTCGTGGATTATATTGGGGCAATCTATGTCAATGTACTTTTTTCAGAGCGAACAAAACGTGAAACCTGAGCTTTTGAATCCGTTTCATTCAGAAAAGGCTTTGTGCCAGCGTAAGTCGAAGCAAGTCGCACTGCCTAATTATCCTTCCAAACCGTCAAAGACATTTCAACTCCTGATGCAGATCCACAAAATTCAGTAGACTATTCACCCACTTGTTTCTTGAGGTCGCTGTCAGTTGGCAGCTTTCAATTTCACAAAGAAAATTTTCCCCGGGATTTGAAATATACAAGAAGCGGCAAAGAAGTATAATAAATGTCGAAGTACATAATCTGGTTTGAATCCGTTTCATTCAGAAAAGGCTTTGTGCCAGCGTAAGTCGAAGCAAGTCGCACTGCCTTATTATCCTTCCAAACCGTCAAAGACATTTCAACTCCTGATGCAGATCCACAAAATTCAGTAGAATATTCACCCACTTGTTTCTTGAGGTCGCTGTCAGTTGGCAGCTTTCAATTTCAAAAAAGAAAATTTTCCCCGGGATTTGAAATATACAAGAAGCGGCAAAGAAGTATAATAAATGTCGAAGTACATAATCTGGTTTTTGAAATCCGGAACATTGCGTGACAATCGAACAACTACATTTGCTGCCGCACCGAGATCTGGTGAGCCAGCTTAAACAACGCTGTCTCCTGCGCCGCAATATATCTAAAAATTATTGCAAAAGCCAGAGGAGTCACACAAATTGAAGAATTTCACTCCCCATTTGTGTGGTTTGTCTGGTAATTATTGTCGAAGAAAGGTCTTCATCTTCGTTGCACACATTTGTTCATCCACACATAAGCGTTGTCTCATCGGAACTGTCTGAAACTTCTCATTGAAGTGATTCACGATAGTCCGTATTTTGTATAAAGGATCGTGGTCGGCAGAATCCTTGGAGGGCAACTTACTATTATCGTTGAAATGCAAATTGCTTCGTATTTACCGCTCTTTCAATCGCTGCTTGATCTTCCTCATTGAGAGGAAACGCTGCATCGCTAACATCATCAGTCAAATCGTCCTCCAATTCTTCTTCTCCGTCCGTATCAATGTCAGAATCAATCGAATTCAAAAATTTGTTAATTTCCACATCGGAAAGAGCTGATAGCTTATGCTTTTGTCGTCGTTCCATGTCTACTGAAGCAATTATTTGGACTTAAATATGTTCCCCTTTCAAACTTACCTTAGAATTTTGTTTCTCGAATTGTCCCAAGACCGCCTCTAGACGGGATACCTTATAAAAGCAATTAAAAGCAAACGAAAACTTTTTTTAGTGTGGGTTTTGTGTTTGGCATCCTTAAGACTATCAGCAACACGGCAATAATTTTGTTTCAAGCTGCGAACTTTTTAAATTATTAAAAAATTTTTTTTTTAAATCGCACTTTTTACAAAATAATTATTGCGTCCGAACTGCACAAATTTTAAATTTCAAACGACTGCAGCAGCTGACGCAACCTCTGGCATGTATTGCAAACGCAACGAACTTAATTTTTGGACTTCCCCGATTTAGAAAAACGCAAAACGAAGACAAAAAGGAATGAGGAAAGCAAATAACGGTGTTTTGAACTTTGCCCGTGTAGAGGCGGTCTTGGGCACTAGAAGGATAATGTTCTTAATTTTATCCAGAAATCTAAGCTTAATTCAAAGATTGCCGAGGTCTGGCAATATTATTAAAAGCCACGTAGTCAGCGGAGCTGACTGTAAGTTTTAACGACTGCGCAATTAATGTGATCGTTCCATGAAAGTTTGTAATTAAAAATAACACCTAGGTCTAAGTACGATCTACATATTCAATACGAAAATTATTTATTTAAAGTTTTGGCAAGTCGCTAGTGTTAAACTTATTTTAAAGTGCCGGTTACCTTTTTTTTGCTCATAACTTGTGTATCGTTCATCCGATCTTTATCATTCCTTCAGCAAATCAATAAATAATTTTGATTACTAGATATCTCTAGAAGGTACTGACAATCCATCATCTATCCGTGTGTCCATTAAAACTTCACGTATCTGATTTTGGCTTTGCATTAAATTCTCCATAAAATATACTGAATATTTTGAGCAAAAATCTGCAAAGAATTTCACATGTTGAAAATTGTATTGTCTTGTCCATCGAGACCAGCTCAATTAAACCGAATGTACGATCACGATTGACCAATATTTTAAGGTTGTCACCATTAACAGAATCCTATCGTCATTACAGAAAATTATACTTCCAAGCGATTCGGCAAATGAAGGCTTTCTTTGAGTGTAAAGGGTATATAAGCTACACTACATCCGTTGTGGTATTCTAGGTTTTATCGCAATTTGAACTTCCTCAACATATGTGCATAAGTATAAATATATAAAGCATGAACGAATTCCATTATTTTTCTGGCAGCTTATCACAAATTGTTGACAAAGAAACAATTAATCAACCAGAAGTCTTTTTAGTTTTATTAGTTTTTAATTATATATTTAATTGAAACTTGTAAACCAATGCCAAGTTACAATGGGGTTTTATAGCCTAAGAAGGCTTTTTATTTACTATATATTAGATTACTTAATTATTTATTACTTCAATCAATTTACTCAATCAAGGCATATATGCTCTATTATAAATCAATTAAACCCACAAAATAATTTAAAGCTTATCTGAGGTGCGAATTGTTTATTACGTCTCTAAATGATAGTAAACTTTTTATTATAAATATTTTTACTTATGCATATTTGTATTTACATTCTGACGGTTAAGCTCAAGATTAGAAGCACTTTTTCTTCTTTTTTTTAAGGCTTATCAGACCCTATTTCTGTCTAGTGTTGTTAATTTATTCTTAAAACTACGAACCTTTTTCTGTTAAATACTTGAAAAATAAAGAAGTATATATTTTTGCTATTTGCAGTGCTCTGAATGAATATTTAAGAAATAAGTTAAGTGGAAATTATGTTTGAAAGTCATTAACTGAAGTTTAGGATTAAATGTAATCTTTTGAGATCCAGTGATTGGAAAGGTACTCGATTTTCTTACCTAGGTAAGGTACAAGGTAAACTTCAAAAAAATATAACTTTGTAAGGTAAAAGGTATCCGGAATTTCCAGTACCTACGTAAAGGTACTGAAAGGTACAAGGAAGATTAGTAATGAATATTTAAAACAAAACCAAACAACCTTACTTCATTACAAATATTTTTATAGTCATACCATTGTTGATATAGGAAACTGTAAGGGCTTAAATCCAAAAATAAGGTTTAAAAGTGGAACATTACAGGACAAGTAAGAAAAGTTTTTGGAAATGTAAGAAAGATTATTTTTCTGGATACGTTGCATCAAATTAATAAATTATTTAATTAATTTAAACATTGAAATTTGCGTTTTAATAATTATTCGCAAAACCAACCAAAGTCTTTAGTATTAGTCAATGGCAACCATCTCAAATGGCGCCATCTATGTGAAAGCCTGCTGACTAAGGGCTGGCAAGTTATACTTCATGAGAGGCGCGAAAATATTTTTAAATTGCACATTTAATATTTGGAGAATATATATTAATATTTCAAATTTTTTTTTCCGGCTCTAGGTCTCGCTATGTTGGTACATAACTTTAAAACAACTCCCTCCTCATGCCTGAGATGCCATAATCGCTTGGGAACTCCAATGCGATTCAACAGCAAAACCCAGACACAACGAGCCAGAGCCACCAGGCCACAGACAGCGCGGCTCTGGCTCGTTGTGTCTGGGTTTTGCTGTTGAATCGCATTGGAGTTCCCAAGCGATTATGGCATCTCAGGCATGAGGAGGGAGTTGTTTTCTGATTGTGGTACCAGGTGAAGACCGCTGATGATATGGTAGAGATACCATTGAAACAGCTGTTCGGTCAACTAACCTCCTTTGTGGTGTGGTGTGTCCCTGTTTTAAAGTTATGTACCAACATAGCGAGACCTAGAGCCGGCAAAAAAAAAAAATTTGAAGGTTTTAATTAATATAAAG
The DNA here is from genome assembly GCA_037044535.1 of Lordiphosa magnipectinata. Taxonomy (NCBI): domain Eukaryota; kingdom Metazoa; phylum Arthropoda; class Insecta; order Diptera; family Drosophilidae; genus Lordiphosa; species Lordiphosa magnipectinata. The sequence continues at coordinate 135,095 of JBAMBO010002667.1, read as the reverse complement.
GTCGTTAAAACATACATGCAGATATTAATTTTAATTATAATTTAAAATGCATCATAAAACATATAATCACAATTAATAAATATCACTTGAACATCAAATTACCCCCTAACTAAAATAAGGGAATTTTTTTGAGAGAGATGCAGGCCTGTTTTTAGAGATGAAACCTTTACTGGAATATTTTGTGTTCTAATTAGATTTTCAAATAAGAAAATGAAATCTCTTAAAGTTCTGGGACACCGTCGGATGTTTCGAGCGTTTTGCAAACCAACCGAGGTCAAAATCTCTAGAGATTTCCGGGCCCGTATATGATGTTATATTATTAAAATGTTAAATAAATATTTCGATACCTAGTCTGTTTCTTTTTGGTGTAGGTATTTGGCCTCCACAACTAAAACTTCTTTCAACTGGGGCAGAGCTAGGCAAACTGGTATTATACTTATAAATAACATTACAATTATTTTTAAATTGAGACTGAATTCTAAAGATTTGGTATTATTGGCAAGTTAACCTTTTTGTATAAAAGCATCTTTAAGCGGACTATAAAATATCAAATTATTAAAGCATTGAAGTTGATGTATCTCAGATATCAAGATATGTTAAAATTCTGGGGACCTGACGGATGCCCAGATATGCGACAAGATGGGGGTTAGTAGTAGCACTTTTGAGGCTTAATTCCAAGATAGTTGACTGTGCATTTCTTTACAGGAATGCTGCTATCGTTTGCAGGACGGCTGCTCGGAGTATCTGCAAATCACGGCTTTGGGTTGTGCAAGTGCATTTTGGCTCTTTAGATGAAACGCATTACTAGCTTTTATAGATAGGACAACATTTTTATTTAATATAACGTAAATTTAAAATTAAAATTGGCCACCACCGAGGAGGAGCCGGATATGGCCGACACAGTTTTTGCTGTGTTGGTGGTAAACTTGATGACCGGTTTGGGTATGGTCAGCACCTGCTGTTTGGCCACCACTGAGTACGGACGCTTGGGTCTGTTGGCATTGGAACCGGTTTTAAGAGTACGTCCCTCCAGTGCGGATTTCGTAATTTTCTTGGGCCGATTTCTGGCCCTTAGCTTATAGTTTCCTCGCGATTAAAATTCTCGGTCCGTTTTCTTTTGGGCTCCTGTCCCCTACACTGTCGATTTATGATGTCAAAATAATGAGCTGCACAAATTATCGTCAGGGCATCAGCTGTTCATTCAATCCACTCACGACCCACACTGCTATCGATCGCCAACTGTCGATAGGCCAATTGTGTATTTATTTAGCGTGTCTCAGAATACAGAAAATGAATTCAGCCGCGGACAATTTTCGTGATGCAATAAAACAATTGATATCGATACTTGGTACACTACCTATTGACAAGGTAAATGGAAATTAAGACCTAGGTAAGGTAAAAGATAATCGAATTTGAAAATACCTAGGTAAGGTTAAAGGTACACCAAATTTGTATCTAGGTATCAGAAAACGGCTTCGGTCGATTAAAAAACGGTCATACATTAATCAACACCCGAATAAACTGGCTTTGCACTCTATTTATGATAACTTGCATACACAACATGTTCGCCGATGAGTTTTATTAAATTCTATTGTTGGCACTCTGCTTATAATTATGTTCGTCTTCATTCCAATCAGTTCGGGTGTTTTGTTCGGTGGCTCAACGTCAATTGATTAGAGCAGAGACGTCCAGCAATAGCTACCACGAGCCGAAGTCAGTCGTGTTTTTACGCAAACGCGAGCCGAACTCATGATTGTGTGAATCAGTGAACATTGAATTGCAAGTAAAACGGCTGTAGTCTGGAGAGAGCTCTCTTGCTCACCAACACAAGCACACTTTTTTGTCCTCTCCATTTGGCCGGCACTGGATTAGAGTGAGCGAAAATCACCTCGTAGGAGAGACGGCGCTGCTGACAGATATGGAAAAAGTGAGAGTGAGAGATCACTGTTCTGGAATTTTGCTCGATGCTTTTGCTGGTATGACTCTGATTATTCAAAGCTAAGTTTTGTTTGATGAATATGCAAGATCAAAAAACTCTGGCAAAACCGTTCGATGCGATTGCCGGTATGAGCTGAATATATTCAACGCTGAGTATTGTTGATTGATTAAGGGCCGATTTCTCTTCTTCCAGATAGCTGTTATGTGTCAGATAACCTTAAAATTTACTCTGTTATTTGTCAGTTTATGTGGCAGATAGCTTTATGTAAGAATTTAAGTAAGAATTTTTGAGTATGAGGCAATCAAAAAAAGGTGATTTGTGCAGTTCCCTGGTATGTACCTAGGTAAAAATACCTATGTACTTCCAAACACTGTTGATATCAAAATTTCCACTCCCCTGTTTATCAAAAATATCTTAATATTATGTCTGAATTAAAGAATATACCAAAAAATAGATCATAATTCATATCCAACACTACGGAAATATCCTGGTAGGAATTCGGCATTCATTTCTTGTGTGGGGAACATAATTAAAAGTGGGTGACCAGAAACCCCCAAAAATGCTTAAAAGATGCTAGATTGCTTCTGATTAATCAGCTATTAAGCACTGTTAACTATTTGAATTTGAATTTTAAAAGCATGGCGTAAAGCTAACTTCGGTCACTTGTCGATTTTGGGCCATTATTGCAAGACATTTCATGCAATTTCAAACTTACTGTTGTTTTGTTTTGTTTGTTTTGACATTTGTAAAATTTAACATATCAAGTTGGTGACATGACATTAAGCCCACGGACATAAAATCCCAAATGAAAATCAGTCATAGTGTACATCGAAATATCACTTAGATTTGAACATGTGCGATAAGTCCGCATACGATTCGGCCATAATGCCCACATTTTTTCGGACTAATATTTAAATTCATTGAGTTCAGCACAGCTAACAATGTGGAAATATAAAAAAGGCGTTGCAAACTTAAAAGGTTAGAAACAACGGCTCAAATTTCCGAACTCACAGTTGCTGGAAGAAGCCGGACGACGAAAAGTGATAAATTTGACGAGGATAACTAGTAACGTACAAGATAATTATCTGGTGGAATCAAGTTGTCGTTTTGTAATATGAGCTGCTCGCTCCAAACGAAACCATTACACGGGAGCTCCAGCATTTGGTGCGATTGAGCCATGTGATTAACTGACAACACCCACAGTATCTATATAAGGAAAATGATATATTTAGCATGACATAGCTCGGCCACATCGTGATTGCGTCGTGACGCGTTGTCCAAAATAAGTCATGAAATTTGAATTCTAACCCCACCAGATAATGCAACTTCAGATTATCGATGGTTTAGATCAGCGGTGGGCAATCGCATAGAGCGTCGGTCCCTACCAGTTCATTTTACAAGAAGCACGCGGTGATCGAAAGCACATGACGGAAAAAAATTTAGCAGCAGAGCCCTTTCCGGTATTTTTGGTGCCCACCGCTGGTTTAGATCAACGACAAATTGCTTGGCTGACTAGCCTTCATTTATTTCAAGAAGTCGATCTTTGGATCACCTCCAAATATGTAAGTGCAAAAAAAATAGAGGAAAGCTAACTTCGACTCGACCGAAGTTTATATACCACTGTAGCTTGTATAATTTATAGACACAAATATGTACATTCGGCCAAATGTACACATTTTTGACAAGGCCTCCTATATACATTTTCTACACCCAATTTCCATGGCAGCTATACGATATAGTTGTCCCATCAAACTTGGTGGAATTATGTAAAAGCATATAAAACTTGTAAATACGAGGTTTGGGCACGTTTGGGTTGAAGACAAAAAAGTTGTTCTTACTGAAACAACTTTTTCGACCGATAGTTACTATGGCAGCTATTTCGGCCTCTACAAGGGTATAAAAATATCGTGTTGGCCAATTTGTTTTTATAACCTTGCAAAGGGTACTATAATTTTGCCCAGAAATTTGCAACGCATAGAAATATTAATTTCCGACCCCATAAACTATATATCGATTGAGCTTTGTCCGTCCGTCTGTCTGTCTGTCTGTCCGTCTGTTTCTAAGCAAACTAGTCTCTCAGTTTTAAAGCTATAGTGCTGAAATTTTGCACAGAGTCTTCTTTTTACTGCACGCTGCTAATATGTCGGAACCGACCGGATCGGATGACTATATCTTAAAGCTGCCATAGGAACCATCGGTCAAAAAATGGGTCTTAGTGAGAAAACCTTTTTTTTTTCAATGTTAGCGGCCTTAAACGCGGCCATTATTAATATTATATGCTTTCAAACAGATTTTCAAATTTTAGTCAAGATCGGTCAAGCTGTCATAGGAACCATCGGTCGGAAAATGGGTCTTACTGAGAAAAAAGTTTTTGCTTCAAGTAAATCGTTCTTAAGGTCGGTGATTCTTAATATTAAACGCTTTCAAACTAATTTGGAAATGTTGATCGACATCGGGTGACTATATCTTATGGTTGCCATAGGACCGATCGGTCGAAAATAGATCTTAGTAAGAAATTTTTGTTTTGTTTTAAATGTTAGCGTCTTTCAACTCACTGATTACTTATTATGTATGCTTTCAAATATATTTGCGAATTTGGTCGAAATCGGATGACTATATCTAAAGGCTGCCATAGGACCGATCGGTCGGAAAATGAGTCTTAGTGAGAATAACTTTTTTGTTTTAAATTTTATCGTTCTTAAACTCGGCGATTTTTTATTTTGATAGGTTTTCAAAAAGATTCGCGAAATTTGGTCGATATCAGATGTGTATCTGTCGGAAAATGGGTTTTAGGAAAAAAAAATGTTGATTTTTATGTAAGCGTTCTCAAACTCTGACATTTCAAAAACAGCATTTGCAAGGGTATAAAAACTTCGGCACAGACGAAGTTAGCTTGGCCTTCTCGTTTCCATTGATTTCAGTGGCCATGGATATGTTAATGACTTTTCTCCAAGATCAAATTTTTTCGGTATCTTCAATGTATTTGGCCTTTATGAATTTCTTACTTTAACTCGCGATTTTATAATTCGTTGGATTCGATTAAAATAATTTTTTCATTGAGTTTTTTCAAATACGGACTTAACGCCCAGGGGCCTTATGTCCGGACATAATGCCCAAAAAGGTTTTAAGTTATAATTCAAAGTTGTGATCAAAATCACTTAACCACTCAAGGATTGGCCTTGTGATTTGTTAATCGTCGTGGTGAATGCTAGAGGTATCGGAAATTGAATTCGCTTAAATTCAAAGGGCCTATCGGTTGGAATCATCGAAATCCTCGGAAGGAGAACTTCCTCACCTTCCAATTTTTTTTTGAGTATCGCCGCGTGAATCACATTCATTTCTTTAGATTTTCTTTTCTCTTCATTTTTTAAATGATTATCTTCATTTCCTTAGATTGTCATGAAGACGGGTAAATATTCGGATAAATTAAGTTTTTCACAATATATAGAACACGTTTCGGCGAAAATTTCTGCATCACGGATTCAAATTTTTTTTTATATTTAGTTATGCCAGTCCCAGTCTCGATTCGTCGATTTAGCAATGTCCGTCTGTCTATCTGTTTAGCAAATTTCTCGATTTTTTTTATCAATTGGTCTATACCCCCTATTTCCCCGTCGACATATGCCAACTATTAAATCTTCATGATAATCTAAGTCCAAACATTATAAAATGTTGAAAATTTCACTCTTTTTTTTTTGAACTAAACTAAGTATAACATTTTGCAAATTTTCGGGTTTTTTTTTTTTGACCGATTGTCCTTTTGCGAGTTTTTAATTGCTATTCTGCTATTTGAGGCGGAAGCAAATCTAAGATATCAAAGATCTTCAAAATACGTCCAGCCGGTGTGACACACACGACTTTTGTATATATATAGATACAAAAGAACTCTCCAAATACTGCATTAAGTCGTCAGACTAGTGGACAAACAAAGCCAAATTTCTTGATAGTTATAAATTTCAAATGCACCAATAGCTTTTGGCCAATTTGGTCAACCAACGTGGAGTTGATTTATAATTTAGCTCATATTTGTTCAAAATTAGCGCACAATGTGTGTACAATTTTAATGAAAAATCAACATTCCATTTTAATTTTATAATACAAAACACTTGATTGTCGTTATTCATTTTCTCATTCACTTACATATTTAACTCAAAATAGTCTGCATTGAATAATTCTCAAGTGTTTAGCTGCCTTTTAGCTATTTACTCAACGAAATCCTTTTGAAATCAAATCCTTTTTAAGCGGGTGCTGCAAACAAAAGTTTCATTTACATAATTTCCCATTTAAAATGTAAGCCAAACAAACACACACACACACACACACATACACAGAGAGAAAAGAAATCAATAAAATTAGTGTATGGCAATCTGTGTGCTAACAAAACCACAGCAAAAAGTAAACAAAAAGAAAATGTATTTGATTGATGTGGTCCTCTTCGACTGCTCCCACCAAATATCTCCCTCCACCTACTATTTTGTGGTTTCGTTTACATTTAGAGCTCTGAGGACATTAGCAATATCATATATATCTGTGGCTGTTGCTGCCACAAGATTCCACAAATAAACTCACAAATTTCAATCAATGGGGATAACTTGACAGGGAAAAAAGATCAGACAAAACAAATGTCATTTATGGCATTCCTCGTATGCTCGTAAATGTCGAAGAAATGTTTATTTTAATGGAGTCGAAGCTACTGGCAAAAAAACCAATTAACACACTAAATCAACTCAATAGACTTGCACAACCGGAAGCCTGGTCACTAAATTAGTAGAGCTTTAAAATAGCATTAAGGTTCATGAACTTGACAACCAATATTTAAAATGGAAACCAAAATATTATTGAAATTTAATTTAATTAGCCCCACTAAAAATTTCATCGCACTTCTATGGGTTTTCTCTTTTCACAAAGTTTCACACTCTATTAATGTAGCCTACTTGGGTGCCTACAACAGTCTCTGGTCAGTTAAATGCATCAAAATTCCGGAAACGTTATTCAGCACTTAGATTTATGCTTTTTACTCTGTTCCTATCCCTTCCCGCGCGTGCTCTTTGCTTGCCAAAGCCCCAGCCAATTTGGGTCAGTAAGCATTGTGGGGCGACAAAGCTTGCTTGGGTGAGTCACTTGGCTTCTAATTGTCAATTGTCGTGACGGTGGTGGGGTCTCCTCTGGGTGTGCCTAGTCCAAAAAAAAAAAAAAATCAATCAGAAAACTGTAAATATTATTAACTCGGGTAACAAAAATTATTTTAATATATTGCTTTTACGAAACTCTAAAACTTTTCTGACTGCTTCAACGACCTTAAGAATATACAAAAGAGCAAGTTTAGCCGAATGTTCTAAATCTGTTTCTAACTGAACTGTAAAGTATCTAACTTGATACTATCAATCTACACATCGATTTTCAAGTCGAATTCAAACAATTGGTGCCTGTGTCAACTGCGGGGAGATTCCAGTTGTCGGAATTTTTGCTACAAGTCTGACTTGGGATTCACAAGCGATCTTAGCAGTTCTGACATGAGGTAGCGTCTGCAAACTCATTGAAGTTGCGCAAAAGATCGCTGATGATCAAACTGTGGTAGTTTGTGAAATAGCTATACGATCAACCAGCCTCCTTTGTGGTATTGTGCGTGTCTTGTTTTAGAAATGTTGTGATGAAAATCATAACTTATAGACCTAGAGCCCGCTAAAAAGTTCTATGATTGAAATCTTAAGGTCGCTAAAACAGTCACATTGTGATAGATTATATTATTTCTAAGATATGGTTCTGAACCACTTTTGACCCGGTTCAGTACTTACTCACTTACAGTACTCACAAAACCAAAACCTTCTCCCCTCAAATATTCGAACACGAACTATTGGTAAGTTTTGGATCGAGTCCGCGAACCGAAACTCCCGTTTTGTAGCTTGGATACTATAATTCATGGATAACACAGTTCGACAAAATCCAACTTTTTTTAAAAACCCGACATTAGAACATTTGAAAGCATCACCTCATACCCAGTTTTTGTACTTGCAACATGCTCATAAAATTTTTGTACATAGTTTTGGTGTAGCTTGGTTCAGCTGGTCATATTGTTTTAAGACAATTGCTCATACAAAAATGCCTATAAACCGCAATCCAAGGTTTTGTTGGTAAAACTGAAAACGCAGTTCGGCCTATTTTTAGGGCTGGTTTATGGTTAACCACAACCTAAAAATGGTACTCCGACTCGGGGTTTTTTGGCTATCGAGTACCATCTCTTAGGGACACGCAATTACCCAATTAATCATTATAATAACTGATTTTAATAAAAATCTACCGTGCGTTTTTAAGGATATTTAAGTTACGTTCGATCCCTTCTGTGTAGATCATACGGACCAAAAATTCGCAAAATTTTAGTCATTATACCCTTGCAAAGGGTATTATAATTTTGCCCAGAAGTTTGCAACGCAAGGAAATATTCATTTCCGACCCCATAAACTATATATATTCTTGATCAGGGCGACGAGCTGAATCGATTGAGCTTTGTCCGTCCGTCTGTCTGTCTGTCTGTTTGTCCGTCTGTTTCTACGCAAACTAGTCTCTCAAATCTTATCGAGCTGAAATTTTGCACAGAATCTTCTTTTTACTGCACGCTGCTAATATGTCGGAACCGACCGGATCGGATGACTATATCTTATAGCTGCCATAGGAAACATCGGTCAAAAAATGGGTCTTACTGAGAAAAACTTTTTTGTTTTCAATGCTAGCGTCATAAAACTCGGCCATAATTAATATTATATGCTTTTAAATAGATTTGAAAATTTTGGTCAAAATCGGATGACTATATCTTATAGCTGCCATAGGACCGATCGGTCGGAAAATGGGTCTTAGTGAAAAACTTTTTTGTTTTCAAGTAAATCGTTCTTAAAAAGTCGGTGATTCATAATATTAAACGCTTTCAAACTAATTTGAAAAAGTTGATCGACATCGGGTGACTATACCTTATGGTTGCCATAGGACCGATCGGTCGGAAAATGAGTCTTAGTGCGAAAAAACTTTTCTGTTTTAAATTTTATCTTTTTTAAACTCCGCGATTGTTAATTTGATATGTTTTCAAAATGATTCGCGAAATTTGGTCGAAATAAGATGTTTATCTGTCGGAAAATGGGTTTTAGTTAAAAACTTTTTAGATTTTTATGTAAGCGTTCTTAAACTCTGACATTTCAAAAACAGCATTTGCAAGGGTATAAAAACTTCGGCACAGACGAAGTTAGCTTGGCCTTCTCGTTTTATAATGAGTTTAGATTACCGCGAAGAATTGAAGGTTGGCAATTGAAGACGGGTAAATAGGAAGTGTCGGTCAATCGTTTTAAAAATATTGGAAATTTGCAAAAATTCTTACATAAATTTTGATTGACATGAAGACGGGTAAATGGGAGGTTTTGATCAAACGGAATTTTCCAAATTTTATAATGAGTTTAGATTATCATGACGTAAATAGACGGATGGTGAAGATCGAAAGGTCTACCTCACCGAAATGATTAATAAAGCCATTGTTTCGCGCTGAGTGTGTCGTAGCACCGTCTTGCTGAAACCAAATGTCGCAGACATCAAGGGCTTCAATTTCAGGTAATAAAAAGTCACACCGACCGATGATTCCACACCAAACAGTGAATTTTTGTGGATGTAACGTTAGTTTGAGAGTTTCTTGGTGTTCCTCATCAGCCCAAATGCGACAATTTTGTTTGTTGACGGATACATTTAGCTAGAAAGGTGCCTCGTCACTAAACAAAATTTTGCGCGAAAACAGCGGATCTTCATTGAGCTGTTGCAGAACTCATTGACTGGCGGTTTCAATTCCTGAACGAGTTGGATTTTGTAAGTCTCTACACTAAGATCCTTGCGTAAAATTCGCAATATTCTTCTCACTATGGGCCTATGCGGTCTATTTGGTTGCGTATTATCCAATAACGTACACTCAGACTCAAATTTGTCGATGGTTTTGCGAATAGTGCTCTCTTTAGGTCGATAATGCACACCATATGTAGCTCGAAGTGCCCGAAAATCATTTTTATAGAACGCTGATTTTCGTATGCACATAAATTGCGTCCTTCTACATCTGTATCTGTACTAGTAACCAATTGTCCCTTATAAGCACATATATTCCGTTTTTCTCGAAATTACTTTTTCAGCACAGTTGAAATTATATCTCAAATTCTAATAGACCGATTGACTTGAAATTTGCCGTGGGCCTTTATTATATATCCCTCTAGGCCCAAACTATTATTATGTAAAAATTTTGGTTTTTAATATTTTTAAAAAATTAAAAAATGTGAAAAATAAGGGAATAAATTGACTTATAACAGTTGCCATTTCGTGAAATTGTTTTTTCCTATTTCGACTACAACGACATTCTTACATATTAAGAATCTGTGTTTGTTTTATTTTTCTTTGTTGAAGACGTGTCGACCATGGAGGAACCTTTTTTATAATTACTCCCACTCGTTAGAGTGGTAGTTTTTTCAATTTAAAATTTTTTGTTTGTTTTAATTTTTTTTGTTTTATTGAAATAACAAAAAAGTGTACTAAAAATATTTTAGTACCTGTAGACCAGAATACCCCCTTAAAAAGTGTAATCTTAAAATTATAAAATAATATTTTGTATACTATTTTTAAAATAAACGTTGACCAATAACTCTTTATTAATATTATTTTGAATAAAAATTCAAAAAATAAGTGTTATTTAAAAAGTTTTATATTAAAATTATAAAATACTAGATAACCAAACTGTTTAGTTTTAAGTTATGTAATAACTGTTGAGTCCCAATTTTTATTTTTCAACTTGTTACAGCTACGGTCCATGCAATAAAGTCATTTTCAGGCATTTTATTAAAAACGAATCCAGAATTTGACGCCCTAGTGAAGATTTGTAGCAGATTTTACAAGTGTGCTTACTTTTCAACTCTTATCTATACACTTCTCTTTCTGCTCTATTTTGGTTTGGTGTTTTCTGTGGTAATTAACTTTGAGCTGCTTTTGGCATAAAGTAGATTAAATTTTCTGAAAATTGAAAGCGCCCACAGGCCCCCTACCCGCTACCCACAAAGCCGAAAAAGAAAAGCCGCAAAACCGCAAAGAGTTTTACCCGCCGAGTCTCTCGTTGAGTTAGTTGGCTTATAATGAGCAAAGTGGCCATTAACTGAAAAGTTTTTTCGGTTGCAATAAAAACTTGTTCTACAAAACTTATTGCACAATCGTCCCAGTTGGACCTCATTCTAGACATGAGATGGCATTTAACTTTTGACTTGACAGTTTCTGACAGGAACGAGAGGAGAGATCGTGAGTTCACTGAACGTTCAACTGGGCGCGCGGGTGAAGCCAACTTCGGCTTCAGTTTTGCATTCAAAAACGAAACGAGTTTTGTGTTTGGCTAAGCAAAACTTTTTGGTACGTGGTAAGATCTCTTTGGCGTTAAATGGGTGAAAAGCAGCAATAAAAATTGTCTGCCGCGCGAAGTGCAAAGATAGAGACGGAGACCGGCTGGCTGTGGCATCTGGCTATGACAAACTCTTGGCCAGGCGGCAGTGAAAGTGATTGATTTTTTTTCAGCGACTTTTGTACTAAAGAAAATTTCGCTTTTTTTTATAGTTTACTTAATGTTTTTTTTTTTGGGGCGCGTGTGTGTGTGTAATTTCTAATGTCGGTTTTGGTTTTTTTTTTGTTTGTTGGGAGTTTTTGTGCGGCGATAGATCATGGCAAATAATAATAATGAGTTGATTACAAACAACAAGTACACGTACGTACGATACACGCACATATATGAAACCTGTTTAGCAAGCTAAGGTAAACTATAAGTCCAATAAACTAGTTTGAAGATATTACAAATTCACTTAAAGATTTACAAGAAATAAAAAAAATTAAACAAATCAACAAAAATAACATCATTAAAAATCGTAATATTATAAGCATTGCTTCTCTATTATGTGGAGCATGCGGTTAGTGGTTGAATTTTGTGGTGGTTTTACCTACAATTAGGAAAAATCACCTTAAAATAGAGTCAGAATCCTCATATACTTAAAAATAACAAGTAAGAGCGCTGTAGTCGAGTTTCCCGACTACAAAATACCCTGTTCAATTGAGACACACATGCAAACACACTCACATACACAAACGCTAATAACTTTTGTGTTTTTGCTCGTATCTTATTTTCCTTTGGAGAGTAGTTAGATATAAGGCCTAGGATAGTATATAAGGTTGTCAAAAAAGTCTTGCGGTATTTCCGCAAGCTTGTCTTTGCAAGCGCGTAGTTCTAGTTGTATTCGTCGCATCGGTTCACGCTAGAGCTTTTTGGAAAGCTCTTTTCACGCGCTAACACGTGTTTGATTTATTGTTGTTTGTTTTTAGTCGTTCGTGAGTTATAGCGTCGCAAACATGGAGCAAAATAAAGAGAAAATACGGCATATTTTACAGTACTACTACGATAAAGGCAAAAATGCATCTCATGCTGCCAATAAAATTTGTGCAGTTTATGGACTCGATACAGTTTCCTCTCCTCGATACCGATGGTTTCATCGTATTTCGTTCGGTGCATGCGACGATGCGTAACCGGAAGCTTGTCGCTCGATGATTGCATAGATCGTGAATTGATACCGGCTTAGTAGCAGCCGTAGCATCGGCCAAGAGCTGGGCATGAGTCATCAAACCGTTATAAACCATTTGAAGAAGCTTGGATTCAAAAGAAGCTCGATGTATGGGTGCCACACGATCAAGTGATTACCACCTATTTCTGTCCATGGCGAACGAGCTTGGTAGTCGGAAGTTGGCCACAAGAGAGTCCTGTACAAATTGGCTCTCCGAGTTTTTTGCCAATAGGGAAGCGAGCTTCTATAAGAGGGGCATTATGAAGTTGGCATCTCGTGGGGAACTCGTCATCGAACAAAACGGCGCATATTTGACTTAAATCGCATTATTATAACCAATTTTATGAACAATTGAAAATTCAATAAAAATACCGCAAGACTTTTTTGACAACCTTATATATTAAGCCACCAGGTTCTAACTTTAAAATTGTGGCTGTGACAGTTTTTTGCGGTTTAAGGGGGGACGGGGGGGGGATGGGAATTTTCCAAATCTGAAACAAACTTGAACTGGGTACGGTATACACCTATTTGCATGCCAAAATTTGTGTCTCTATCTCTTATGGTCTCTGAGATCGACGCGTTCATACAGACAGACAGACAGACGGACATGGCTATATCGACTCGGCTGTTGATGCTGATCAAGAATATATATACTTTATAGCTTCCTTCTGGCTGTTACATACATTTGCACAACTTCATGATCCCCTTTTCCCATTTTTAATGGGAACAGAGTATAAAAATAGAGGAAAGCTAACTTCGGCCGACCGAAGTTTTAATACCCTTGTAGCTTGTATGATTTATAACACAAATATGTACATTCGCAACTTCGGCTCGACCGAAGTTTTAATACCCTTGTAGCTTGTATGATTTATAGACACAAATATGTACATTCGGCCAAATGTACACATTTTTGACAAGGCCTCCTATATACATTTTCTACACCCAATTTCTATGCCAGCTATACTATATAGTTGTCCTATCAAACTTGGTGGAATTATGTGAAAGCATAGAAAATATAAAAAGAGAGAGAGAGATAGAAAAAAATAAGAGGTTTGTGGGCGTTTGCGTTGAAGACAAAAAAGTTTTTATCACTAAAACAACATTTTCGGCCGATGGTCCCTATGGCAGCTATATGCTATAGTCATCCGATCAGGCCGGTTCCGACAAATGTGCAGCGTATTTTTACCAAAAGACTTCGTGCAAAGTTTGGTTATGTTAGCTTTAAAACTGACGGAGGAGATAGCATAGAAATAGACGGACAGACGGTCGGACAGACGGACGGACAGGCGGACGGACAGACGGACGGACAGACGGACGGACAGACGGACGGACAGACGGACGTGGCTATATCAACTCAGCTCGTCATGCTGATCAAGAATATACATACTTTATGTGGTCGGTGATGCTTCCTTCTATGCGTTACAAACATCCGGACAATTTTAATATACCCTCTACAAGGGTATAAAAAGGCGAAGGCAGAGTGATGCCAGAACATGAAGTCAAAAAGTTGCCAAATTTGCAATAATAGAATTAATAGAAATAGCTACAAAAAAAAAAAACTTGAAAATTGCTAAGGATTACAACTTAAGAGATTTAGTGATTTCGGGACTAAAAACTAAAAAATCCTAAAAACCAATAAAAGGTGCTAAAATTAAAAAAATACTCAATATAACGTCTGCAAACCTAATTGCTTTCAACCAAGACTTTGCTTACTTTTTGATGTTGATGTTTTCAACGATGTCCGATGTGTCTGCAGTCCCGGATGGAAGTAAGAAGTCTAGTTCTTATACATAAAATAGTTTGGACCAACGCATTTTCATGCATGTACCAGAAACTCAACTTTAGTATGTCAAGAAGAACAAATAATATCGTATGTAAAAATATAGGGACGCCACGAAATTTAGGATTGCATTACAATCGCACCCAAAAATTACAAACCATTAAAAGCAATAAAGAAATAAAATATTTTTAGCTTTTAATTTAATTATGTTAATTATGTGTTAAACTCATTAGTCATGTACACATTTTTTATTTATTATTATATATCCCTGGTATCAATTGAATTACTGAGCAAAATTTCAGCTCATTATTTGTTTATAATTATTTATCACAGGCATCAAACCTTGCAATCAGAAGAAGAAAAATATATAGCTAAAACCCATTTAATGTCAATATACAAAAAAATGGAAAACGTTAATGAAAGCATAAAGGATAATTCTTTGAACTCGATAAGTGAAGACGAGTTGGAAATGCTTGCCAAACAACTCAATAATAGGGATTCAATTCCATCAAAAAGTAAAATACAAGACACATGGGCTCAACAGAGATAGAGCTGAGGGAAGCCCGAGGGGTCTTTGCAACACCGACTTCAAAAGCTGGTCGATCACTTGCAAAATTTATAGAGCAAAACGAAATATCCGGCTTCATCAAACCTATTTATCGAAGTGAATTTACATAGTAGAGCAGAGAAAACATCGATGTTCGCAACCATCGATGCATCCGATGTTTGACCCATATCGATGTCTTCGATGTGTTGGAAAGAACATCGATTTGAAACATCGATGTTTCTGATAGTAATACTACTAAAAATAGGTAAAAATAAGTCAAAATAAGTAATAAAGTTGGTCAAAATATAAAATACGTGAAACGCGGGAAAGCGCAGAAGCCCACTAAATTACATACACATGGGGTAATCATGTACATTTATGCGTGTTGTGTGCTCCAAAACTTACTATTAAGATATTTGTCCATATTTTCGATCCTGCGACTGGGCAAGTCCAACACCACCAAAAGCTCTCCTATTTTTTTCTGTTTAATTGAGAAATAATTATTTAAAATTATATAATACATTAAATTTCAAATATATAATAATATAATATATAATAAGTTTTCTTACAACTTCCTCGCTTCATCTGCCGACGCATTTAGAGATGGTAGAAAAGTAAAGTAGAAGTGGAAAAAAAAATATATATGATTGCCACTTCTTCCAAACATCACTAAAAACATCGATGTTTTGCCCTGCTCTAATACATAGATGAGAAAACGACAGTCGACTATGATTGAAAACCATGCTTAATAGAACCACCTTGGCCGGGTGTAGCCCAGCGGTTAGTGTGTTGGCCTGCTGTGCGGGAGGCTTAGTTTATTCTTTCTTTAGAAAACAGCTTTTACACATCCGGTCACCTTCACCAGCTATTGGCGCCAGCTGTGAAGTAACTAGAAATGAAAATGATTCTTAAACTTTACCGTTCGGATTCGGCGTTAAACTGTAGGTCCCTTTCTCTTGTACGAAAAATTATAAGCACACACGCCAAGAGATTGAGAGAGAAGCTTGACTTGGCCCTTTCGGGCTGTAAAGCCAATTATACATCGCATATAACCACGGTTTATAATTTAAATTTGTTTATAGAAAAATAATGTTTTCCGCGAATCCGTTGACGGAGCCATCGTGAGCTTTTTTCTATAATATGAATATTGACTTTCTTTACAAGATAAAACATAATTCATTAAAAAATCGTTGATACCTCTTTGCAAAATAGCTGAAAACCCATTAAATTTCGCTAAAACCCTGCGTAAGAATGGACTCGTGTATTTCTTTTTAATTTTCTTTGATTCGTTTTAATCGGATGCACCATTACAATGTTATAATTGTTTTAAGATTTATGTTCTTTGTTGTTTATCTCGCGAACTGTTAGCAGTAAGAATGTCAAACAAATGGGATTATATTCTGGATTTCTAAAGCCTTATAGCGCGATTAGTCCATTTTTTTTAGTTACAAAAAAATTTTTGTGGCTGAGTTCACATGGACCCATCGGTTTTGTGAAATTTGCGGCACAAAATTGTCAGGCCTGTTCTCGTGCCTGAGCTCGATCTATCGGCATTCGTAAAAGTTTTGATTTCCAAGAAATGACTCGAAATTTGGTTTAAGCCAGCCAGCTTACGACGGAGAAAACACCAATACATATAAAGAAAATTATTTTTTCAATAACTAGCAACGTATTTTTACAAACGAAATCATTTGTGGCCAGCAACAAAATCGTCAATCAAATGCAAAAGGTACACTGCTTCAGTTTAGCCATAAGCTAAACAAGAATTAAGAAATAGTACAAACTTTGCATTAAATGCGTTTCTTAATGTTAAAATATTGAGTTTGAAAGCCGATATACAGAAAGGGTGGGAAGAAAATTCCTATAAATGCCCAAAACCGTAGGAATTATCCAAGATAGTATTGGCAGTTCCTTGTACATGAGTGTCGAGTGACTATTTTCTGGTGTAAATTGATTGATTAAGAAACAAAATTGGACGCAAAAACTTCAAACAAAATTATGTTACTAAGACCAAATCGTAATTTTTTTTTAAATTAAAATGTATATTTATCTGGTTTGAAATCGGTAACCGAAAGGACTATTTTGTAACCGAATCGCAACCGGACCGAAATAAAATAGATAATCGATTTATTTTTAACAACCGTTACCGAAACCGATATTTCTTCTGGTTTTAATCCCTGGGATGAAGACCGTTCACCGTTTTCATTGGACCGCGGTAGAGTTAGAACCTTTGAAGTGGGCTCAGTACTGAAATCAGCACTGATTTGAAAGGGCTGGCACCAAAAACATGAGTTCGCTCATATGCTTTTCGGTCATGAGTTTATCACATGACGTTTGCTTTTCAGGCTTGAATTTGAGTACTGAATTTGATGGTTAGTAGTAAAAAAGTACTAAAATCACTCATAAACTGTTGCTATTTGTAATGATTATTCCTGAATGCATCCCTGCGAAATTCCTGAGGCTTTGAGGCAAAAAATGATCAGGCATCAAATATATTTTTTAGGTATTATTTGGCATTACGTCTCTAAAATACCGCAATATCTAATCATAGTTTTAAAGTTTTATTGTTAATTAAGTTGTTTAAAATTTATTTTATTGCTGGTCACCAATAATAACATAACAAAGAAGTTATTGGCATTTAAGTAAAAATTAAAGGTTTCAAGTTCATGCAAATTTGCTGTTTGTCTTAGGAGCCGTAGTTAACATTTAAACTGTGCTATTTAAGAACTACTCTGACCATTTGTCATTGACTAAGGTTAAAAACTGAGTGTAAGACGACAAATTGAATGCTAAAACGATCCAAATACATTTTGTTACGCTTGCGGGCATTACATATTTTCGTCGGGATCAATTATATTGCTGAACACGCCCATTGTCATTACTTGCCTATCGAAAATAAGAGCTAGCCTTCGCTGGCTACCTATACGATTGGCAATGAACCCTTGGAACGAATATCTACTGCCTTTGATCTTAGAGTTCTTTTTGACCCAAAATTTAGTTTTAATTTTCATATCTCCTCTATTGTTAATAGGGCGAAAGATGTGCTTGGATTCATTAAACGTTGGTCGAAGGAATTTAATGATGCATACACCACAAAGCTCCTGTACATTGCTGTAGTCAGTCCTGTACTTAAATGCTGCTCGTCCGTCTGGTGTCAGCAATATAAAAAGTATATCGATCGTATTGAATCAGTTCCGAAGCAATTCTTGTTTTTTGCCCTACGTAGCTTAAATTGTGACCCAAACTTCGTTTACCAACGAACTCCAGCAGACTTTTGCTAATTGAACTTCCTTCGTTAGCTAACCGTAGAACAGTCTAAGGTGTTTCTTTTCTTCATAAGCTAATTACATTTTTAAACTCAAAAAAGTTGATCGCGTCGAGGCCAAAAAATTCTGAAAGGGTGTGATTGTAGTATAAAATCCCTGTCTTGGTTTGGTCTGACCAGCTGCCGTTTTCTTTTTATTGCACTTTGAACTTTTCAGCTTCAGAGTAGGACTAACGATTCCATATTTAGTAAACTATTTTGAATTAAATCTACAACAAAGTTGTTGCTCTTGGTTTTACCTACAAATCATTTCTTTGTAGTAAATCAAAAAAATTACATCTTTATACTCAAAATGACAAAAGTTGTCCAAAAAATCCAAGTTTTGACCACTTTTCTACAGTTTTTCAACTTCATCTTGAAATCCGTTTCAGATTTGAGCAAGAAATTCAGCAGAAAGTTGTAGCTTAGACTAAAATAAACAAACCGTTAGAGCGAACCAACTTCATTTAGTTACTCTTTCATATAGTTATAGGCCCACAAGCACGTATAATTGTCATAAAAACTCGAAAAACGAACATTTTGGGTAAAAACGAAATAATAATAAATCTTTAAATTGCAGTTTTTAAGCTAATTTTTTTTAAGCGTAATTTTTGACTGTGTCAGCCAATTGGTAGCAAAAATTGCCAGTTTTCGAGTTTTGTTTCCAATTCTACATGCTTAAGGGCCCGTAAATATACGAAGGACCAATCGAATGAAGTTGGTATGTTTCAATCGTTTTTTTAGTTAAGTCGAAGCTTCATTTTTGTCTTGCATTGCATTGCTTAGTCAAATTTGTTACAGTTTTCAAGACAAAGTTGAAAAACTGTACAAAATGAGGGGAAAACATAATAGTTTTAAGACATTTTTGTAATTTTGAGTATAAAGATGTGACTTTTTTGACATGCTTCTTAAGAATGTTTTGTAAACTTAGCCAAGAGCAACAACATCCTCTAAGACGTCAAAAGCGAAATTCCAAATAGTTTACAAGATATGGAGTTGCGAATCCCAATCAGAAGCTGAAAACTTCAAAATGGCCAGGCCAAACCCAGCGAAGGGTTTTGTACTACCATCATACCCTTTCAGAATTTTTTGGTCACGACTCTATCAACTAAATTGTTATCGGTGATGTAGACTCTTCTGATCTTTTAGGTCGCCTTAACTTTACCGTTCCTTCTAGGCCAACTAGAAACTATTTACCTTACACAACTGATTATGCGCAGCACACTCGTAAGAATTACAATGATCTCAATCACCTGCTCTCAACAGAACTCTATCTCTTCTTTCTTAAAACGTCTCTCTATAATTATCTCCGGGGAAATCTCTGACTACTCCCAGCTGTGAATAGGGGCATAGCTTGCCGGACTGGCTAAAAAATCCTCCCCCACCGGATCAGAGATTTTCCGGTTATTTAGTTTTAAGTTTTACATATAAATTTTTTACATTTTTATTTTTAAAGTTTACTTTTACATAGTTTCCTCTCTATTATATTTTAATTTCCTACATAACTATAGATTTTGGTTTTTTCTCTCCCTCTTCTCGATCTCTATATTGTTAAAGTTTTTGTTATCTCTAATAACGTCTCAGACTACAATTGGCTGTGAACAGGGGCATAGCTGGTCGGTCGGGCAAATAAAATTCCCCCACCGTGTCGGAGTCGTTATAAGTTTACTTTATAATTTTATTAGATTTTCTTTGATAGGCTTCCTTAACTCATAAATTTGTATTTTTTTTTTGTAAAGTATTTATACTTTTGTTGACATCCATTGTTTGTCGACTCTAAATAAATAAATAAAAGAATTATAAGGGGCTAACCCTGCCGACTGATTCATTGGTATCTAAGCACAGCCTAATGGCAAGAGAGAAAAAACTCAAAATTGAACAGCAGCTTCCATTTGTGGAGAAAAAAAACACGAAGAAGGTGTTTCGGAAAATCCACCCAGGGCCATTTCCTTTATGTATTGAATTAGGAACTTTAGCTTTAAAAATATGGTAAACAGGTCATCAATATTTGAGTGATTCTAACTTGTTTTTGTTTAAGTGTTTGTTTGAAATGTATAATATATCGAATCGTTCAAAGAGCTCTTAGTAACAATTTGAAATGAATTCTCTATCCCTTTAATTTGTGAAATTTCCTACTTTTTCACAAATGCCAAAGATTTTTTTTTGGTAAAAAATAACATTTGAACTATAAGCAAATTTTACTATAGGTAAATATTGACTGTAGTTATTCACGCATTTAAACAAAGCAAGCACAAAAGCGCTCAACTTACTAAAGGGCACTTCAAATGAACAAAACATAAAAACGAATTTCCTTTTTGGGTCAAAATACGTGCAATCACCAGGTGTACTACACATGATACAAGATACGCATATGTACAGGTATGCTAAGTAATAGTTGTGGGAATTATGTACGAGTAACTATGTACTGTTCCATCCCCAACTCTATTCCGACTAGCTTTGCGTGCAAAATTAAATATTTATGTGTGTGAGTACCTTGGAATTTAGGCAAAGTTGTTCAAGTAGCGGGTTATCTAGCAATATAAGCCACACATACTCTTACATATGTATGTATGAAGCAAACAAAAAGAAATGTTTTGGCATTTTTTACGACAAATTTTTTCGCTCGCCAAAAGCAAGCAAGAAAAGGACACCAACAGCTGAAAGGTTGCCTAGGTAGCCTGGAATTTTGATTATTTTTTTAACAATATAAAACAACATCGTAATGGGGCAAAGGTAAAAGTAACTTCTTGTTATGCTTTTGATATTCTACTGAGGTTAAGCGCGTTCGCAGACTTCTACGTAGAGAACTCTCAACATTATATAATTTTTTGTTGAAGAGTTTGTAATAATAAGCAAAGAAATCTTCAATTCAACATATTTTTAGAAACTTAAACTGAGACAAAAGGTTAAGCATCGAACCCAAGTTTTTGCTTGAAAAGAAATGACTTTCTGTGCCTTAAATAAATTATTGAAGCTATTTTCGATTAACAGTTTCAATTTCAAAGAATTTTAATTGGACGAATCAATTGTTGGATTTGATCCTGAAACTGTTTCTAAGAGGTGAAAATTTCTAAAATGCTATCCCCATAACATAAAAGGCAGCCCACGTAACCTAGTCAGAAAAGCATGGAACACTAAAAGATGTTTAACTACTTTAGATAAACTTATTTATCGCATAATTGAAATAAAAACCTGAATCAACATCAAACCCATTTTGAAAAATCAAGTCACTCAATAAAGTTCCGTCTCCGTTTAGATTTCCATTTAAAATCCATATAATTATTGAGAGGGAAACTTGACATTGACAATTGCTCGCAAATTTCCACAGAAATGAAATGAAAGTCTTGTCTCTCTTCTATGCGAATGCAATTAAATGCTGAGATGTGAAAAAAGAAAAGAAAATGCAACTTTTTCCTGGTCATTAAAAGTAAAATAAAAGTAAATGATGATGGGAAGGGGGAACAACTACTTGTAGTATACGAATTTCCACACGGATTTTCGTACATAAATCAAAAGGCAAGTTGTGTGAGCTCCGCGGAGCTTCTCAAACTTGGTCGCAGCTGGTGATTGTCTAAAAATAGAAACAAGTTTTACGCTTGCAAAAAATAAATATAAATAATAGGTGTGAAAACTGCTGCCGAACTGAGAGAGTTGAGGTGAAGGGTTAGCCGGCCACAAAAGTCGCTAAAGTTTTGAGTGTTCTAGTTTTGTATGGGTCTGAAATAAAAGTTTGGCAGCTTAATTTAGGTGTTACCGGTAGACATTAAAGTTCAGCTTAAAAACTAGCGTGAGAAAATTACACTGATTTAGTATCTCCAAGCACTCATCGATCAATTGATCGTTCTCAGGCGGAGCACAGCAGCATCTAAGTCTCCCACCGAAACGCATAGAAAATTGATGAACCATGAGAAGCCCCCGCTGAACCATAGCCAAAGTGAATGTCATAAAGTTACCCAGTTAGTTGCAGTTGATGCTTGGCTACTTAAAGATTTACAACGCAGCGCTTCAACCATAAATTCTGCTTCGTAATTGTACAAAAAAAATAAATAAAATAAAAAAAAAACAGAAAAATACTTTGGAAACACCAAAGCGTTCTCTTCAAGGCTGTCAGCTACTAAACATAATGATTCTTGGTCTGTTCTTTTCACTTGCAAAACAAAAAAATGGTAGAAAAAAAAGAGCTTGGAATATTTTTGCATTTTAAAATAAAGTATCTTTTCGAGATGGTTACTGTCCGTCAGAGTTTAAAAATAAATAATAATATTGTTAACTCGAAAAAATGGTGATTGCTTTGATGTGTGCTAATGTCTAAGGTTGGCACATTAGTTAATGAGTTTCTAGGGGAGTAGCAAAAATAAAAATCATAGTTTTGTATTACCAACTATGGTCGACTGATTACGGTGAACAACATCATAAGTTGGTCTCCTATTTCCCTATTAAACAACAAAAATTGTGGTTTTCAATGCAAGCGACTTGTTTTGATGTCGACTGACTGCCTGACTCATTTTCGCACAGGCCAAATGTTTTCAGCTATAAAGTGAATTTTGGACATTTATTTTGGTTTTTGGAAGAGACTAGTGTCAGTTTAACAACACTTAAAATCAAAATGGTGGATTAATATGTACTCGACTTATCGAGCTTAGTTTGGCTTAGTTCCGAATTTCAAGTCGATTTAAATACCCTTGCATGTTTGTCCGGATGTTTGTAACGCAAAGAAGGAAGCATCTCCGACCACATAAAGTATATATATTCTTGATCAGCAAGACGAGCTAAGTTGATAGAGCCATGTCGTCCGTCTGTTTGTTTCATGATATCTCCTTTGCAGTTTTAAAGCTATCGGGGCCAAACTTTGCACGAAGTCTTTTAGTGCAAAACGACGTACATTTGTCGGAACCGCCCGGTCGGAAGAAAAACTAGTTTTAATGCGAAAAACTTTTTTGTTTTCAATGCATGTCCCCAAAACTTTGCATTTATTAGTGTTCTATGCCTTTTCATAATTTCACCGTTCTATCAAAATCGGACAACTATATAGTATAGCTGCCATAGAAAAGATAGGTCTGAAAAAAGTCTTAGTAAGAAAAACTTTTTTGTTTTCAATGCTATCGCTCTCAAACTTAATGTTTATTAATATTATATGCTCCCACATAATACTGATAAGTTTGATTATAGCATACAGCTGCCATTGGAACGATCGGTCGAAAAGTAGTTCAGTGAGAAAAACTTTTTTGTTTTCAATTGTAGCCTACCAGTTATATCCTACGTTTATTCGCCAGCTATTTGCAAATAGAAATAATTTCTAAATAACTAACTCACTGTTTATAAGCTAAATACCATACGTAAGTAAATGTATTTTTTAGTGCTGCCTGATTGCCATCAAGCAGTTTCATGGCCTTATTTTCTTTCATTAGTCCAAGTAGTACCTTGGTATCCGCCTTGATCCAATTGCAACGTTTGTTTTCAGTTGTTATCTTAAAAATTTTCCCTTTCTCCTTTGCCTGCAGTCGATATGAATGTAAAATACAATATAGCAGTGCTACCATATAGTTGAAAACAGCAAAATCAGTGAAAAGAGTGGCAACGCCTAGCACAATATTTGCAAATAAGTCCGTAATCAGTAATTGTTTTCGTGACTTAGCTATTTGCAAATAACGAATTAACTCAAGGTTTATATGCAATAATTTGTCACTCACAAAATTGTTATTTGGAAATAAGACGTGCGTATAAACGTAGTAATAGATATTATCTGTCAACACAATTTTGGGGAATGTGATCAAAATCGGATGAATATATCGTATAGCTGCCATATAACAATCTGGCAAGAATATGATCAAAATTATGGCGCAATCTATTGCTGAGTTTGGGAAATCACTCAGCTATCATTGTTCAAAGCGAACATTAAATTGTTGAGTAAATATCATTAAAAACCAGTATTTATATAAATACACTCGGAATAAAAATAGAGACTTTCACTCTTGAATCAAGAGCATTCGTTCTCAAAAGTACTGTAAGAGCTGTCAAGAGCGAAATTCTTGATCCAAGAGCGAAATTCTTGATCCAAGAGTGAATTTTTGATCCCGATATTCCTGATTCAAGAGTTTCAGCTCTTGATCCAAGTATGAATAATTCTTGATTCAAGAGTTTCAGTAATTGATCCAAGTACGAATAATTCTCAAAATTAACTTAAAAAGAGTATTTGATTTGGGGTGGGGTATGAGAGACCCGACTGACGTGGTCCGTCTCCCCCTCCCACTCGCAATTTTATCAACCAACCAACCACCCCCACCCAAACTTTGATTTAAACTGTGATTGATTTTAAGATAGCAACATAGATATTTTTTTTTACTTACTTTTCTGGGACTTGAACTCGGTACCTCGAAAGACTGAAAAAGACACAGGCGGCGGGCAGCTTACCCCCTCGGCTATCATCCATTAGCTAAACAAGCCGACGAAAACACACTTATAAATAAACTGTCGTGTGACTTTCGTAGGCATCGGACAACGACAAACTGTTAGTTAAGTTACCCTCACTCCCCTTACCTATAAAGAACCAAACTGAGAACGTTTAGAACGAATTTTTCTCGATTCCCAGAGCGAAATTCTTGAAAATTCAAGAACGACTAATTTTTTTTTCAAGAGCGTTTGTACTCAAATTATTCGTTCTAGTCTGAACCGAACCTTTTTTCATATGTCCAATGCTCAGTGGACAAAATCTTGCGGCTTGGGCGTGAACTTGGCTAAGACGGAATTAGTTCTTTTTACCAGAAAGTACAAAATTCCTGATCTTGTTCCTCCTAAAATTAACGGAGTAATCATTGCATTTGGTGACAATGCCAAATACTTGGGTGTCATTCTGGACAAGAAACTACTCTGGAAAGACAACATAAGCGGACGTTTAAAAATGGCTACTATTGCCGGGTGTGGAGCACCAGTAGTATGTGTGGCTGCTGGTGCGGGAGGTTTTGTGGGTTCGATCCCGCCTCGGACCATTTAATAGAAAAAGTTTTTCTTTTCTTTGGAAAAAAAGCTTTTACACACCCGCCTACTGGCGCCAGCTGTGAAGTAACTAGTAACTTCTCTAACTATTGCCGTTCAGATTCGGCGTTAAACTGTAGGTCCATTTATCTTGTTTGAAAAATTATAAGCACACTCGCCAAGAGATTGAGAGAAGCTTGGCCCTGGCCCTCCAAAGGAGGAGCTGTTTGAGCCAATTTTACATTTACTATTGCTCTTTACTAGTGCAAAAAGGCAATAGGCTCTTAATGAGGTTTTCCCCCCTCCATAATACACTGGCTATACAGAGCCGGTGTACGTCCAATACTACTCTTCGGAGCACTAGTATGGTGGCTAGCACTCGGGAACCATATGTCCTGAACAACCTCCACAAAGTACGGAGAAGTGCGGAAGATATGTATTAATAGTGCTCTCCGAACGACACCAATGGAAGCGCTAAATAATATTCTTCACCTTCAACCAGTAGACCTTGTAGCAAAGCAACTGGCTATCACAACAGCTTTAAGACTAAGGGAGTCCGATGCCTGGAATAAATTCAATTCGGGACACTCCACCATACTCGAAGACCAACAGTGTATACCAAGAATAGGTACCACCTTCGAACTCCTTTCAGAGAAGAGTATGATAGGGATGCCTATGGCAACATATAAGATTAACACAAAAGCTGAAACACCTCCTCCTCACACCTTCCTCCTGTGCTGTATCGAGACTTACGTGGCCTACATTCAACCTAAAACGTACTAACACACTTTTACGTCACAGAAAGGAACACATATCACTTCTGGTGGGGACCCTCACGTGTCACTGTCTTATTGGCAGACACGCAGCACGCCTAGGCGTCGCGTACCATGACTTCTGTAGAAGTTGCAGATATGAAGAAGAGGAGGAAATGGTACAACAACTTCTCTGCCACTGCCCCGTTTTAAGAAGAAAGAGACTTAAAACAATTGGTCAACCTCTCGGAGATATCCAGGCTAAAGATCCCAAGTCTACTAAAATTTATTCTGTCAACACAATGGTTCAATACCGAGCACCCCCCTCAGTCCCAAAGTGGTCTAAGTAGAAGAACGACTTGTCGTTCTCAGCCATCGCAACCTATGTCCAATGCATGCGTCATAAATTATCGAACCTCAGGACACCAAACACAGAGAACCCCGGGCCACACAATCATTGCTTACATTCTGTTCAGTTATCGATAGAAGTTTCTTATTGTATTGGGTCAACTTCTATATTTAACATCATGTGTAAGGCCCATGATACTTGGTTGGCTCCATTTTAATATTGTGCGTACCGCTGCAAAGAAGAATAGTTAAGTGAACAAAAGCCACAGCACAAAGGCCCACAATTTTTTTTGTATAAAGGGCGGTTTCCACGGGTCGCGAAACGGCCGCAAAATGAAAAACTAAAAAAAAAAAACTTACGTTTGCCACTACGTTATGCTAACAAAATAACGTAGCTATAAGTGCTGTTAACGCCTCTTTTTTGCGGTGACGTGACAAAAAGGTTTCGATTCTAATTTGTGTGTCGACGTCGCTACTGCAGAACGCTGTTGCATACACTTTAGATTGGGATGGCAATTATATCAAGGTAAAAAATGGGCGAACCAAACTTCATCTTTATAAATCACTTCCCTACCAGGGCCCCGACTACTTGTCCAAGTTTTATGTGGCCACCCAGGGACCGCTGCCCAATATCATTTTCGAATTCTGCAGCGCTATATACGCCACTGTTTGACGGAGGCAATAGCAGCCGTCCGCATGGAAGAGTCACACAGAAAATTTCGGAAGACCAATTACCGACCTTCAATTGGAGGTTGCTGCGCTTATACTGCAGATTGTAAAATGGCAAAAGAACAAGAACAATTAATGTGTTGTTCATTTCATTTAATAATAATAATTTATTGAAATAGCACACAAAATATGATATATGAGGTGTTGTTGTTTGGAAGTTCGCGGGCTCATTTAACAGCGCAATAATAAGCTCAAGGTTTCTTTGAAACGTTTATCGATAGAAAAGTGTGTTATCGTGTTGATAGCAGCGGCTTTGCAGACTATGTGTAGAATCTGAGGAATATCAACTTTTTCACGAGAAATTTTTCGCGACCCGTGGAAACCGGCCTTTAAGATATACAAAGATATTGAACTCTCAAGAGATTTTCGGAACACCTTTAATAAAGATGGAATTTATGATTAGCAGCTGACACTGGGCGAAAGAAGATTCCTATTAATTTGATGGGAAAATTCAAATCAAAAAAAGAACAAATTTCGACAAAATTTTCTTCACTTAAAAATTGTTTTTTTCTTTTCTTAGTAGACTTCTCCCACGGCAAAGGCACCACTAAACAACTTCTATATTTAACATCATGTGTAAGGCCCATGATACTTGGTTGGCTCCATTTTAATATTGTGCGTACCGCTGCAAAGAAGAATAGTTAAGTGAACAAAAGCCACAGCACAAAGGCCCACAATTTTTTTTGTATAAAGGGCGGTTTCCACGGGTCGCGAAACGGCCGCAAAATGAAAAACTAAAAAAAAAAAACTTACGTTTGCCACTACGTTATGCTAACAAAATAACGTAGCTATAAGTGCTGTTAACGCCTCTTTTTTGCGGTGACGTGACAAAAAGGTTTCGATTCTAATTTGTGTGTCGACGTCGCTACTGCAGAACGCTGTTGCATACACTTTAGATTGGGATGGCAATTATATCAAGGTAAAAAATGGGCGAACCAAACTTCATCTTTATAAATCACTTCCCTACCAGGGCCCCGACTACTTGTCCAAGTTTTATGTGGCCACCCAGGGACCGCTGCCCAATATCATTTTCGAATTCTGCAGCGCTATATACGCCACTGTTTGACGGAGGCAATAGCAGCCGTCCGCATGGAAGAGTCACACAGAAAATTTCGGAAGACCAATTACCGACCTTCAATTGGAGGTTGCTGCGCTTATACTGCAGATTGTAAAATGGCAAAAGAACAAGAACAATTAATGTGTTGTTCATTTCATTTAATAATAATAATTTATTGAAATAGCACACAAAATATGATATATGAGGTGTTGTTGTTTGGAAGTTCGCGGGCTCATTTAACAGCGCAATAATAAGCTCAAGGTTTCTTTGAAACGTTTATCGATAGAAAAGTGTGTTATCGTGTTGATAGCAGCGGCTTTGCAGACTATGTGTAGAATCTGAGGAATATCAACTTTTTCACGAGAAATTTTTCGCGACCCGTGGAAACCGGCCTTTAAGATATACAAAGATATTGAACTCTTAAGAGATTTTCGGAACACCTTTAATAAAGATGGAATTTATGATTAGCAGCTGACACTGGGCGAAAGAAGATTCCTATTAATTTGATGGGAAAATTCAAATCAAAAAAAGAACAAATTTCGACAAAATTTTCTTCACTTAAAAATTGTTTTTTTCTTTTCTTAGTAGACTTCTCCCACGGCAAAGGCACCACTAAACAACTTCTATATTTAACATCATGTGTAAGGCCCATGATACTTGGTTGGCTCCATTTTAATATTGTGCGTACCGCTGCAAAGAAGAATAGTTAAGTGAACAAAAGCCACAGCACAAAGGCCCACAATTTTTTTTGTATAAAGGGCGGTTTCCACGGGTCGCGAAACGGCCGCAAAATGAAAAACTAAAAAAAAAAAACTTACGTTTGCCACTACGTTATGCTAACAAAATAACGTAGCTATAAGTGCTGTTAACGCCTCTTTTTTGCGGTGACGTGACAAAAAGGTTTCGATTCTAATTTGTGTGTCGACGTCGCTACTGCAGAACGCTGTTGCATACACTTTAGATTGGGATGGCAATTATATCAAGGTAAAAAATGGGCGAACCAAACTTCATCTTTATAAATCACTTCCCTACCAGGGCCCCGACTACTTGTCCAAGTTTTATGTGGCCACCCAGGGACCGCTGCCCAATATCATTTTCGAATTCTGCAGCGCTATATACGCCACTGTTTGACGGAGGCAATAGCAGCCGTCCGCATGGAAGAGTCACACAGAAAATTTCGGAAGACCAATTACCGACCTTCAATTGGAGGTTGCTGCGCTTATACTGCAGATTGTAAAATGGCAAAAGAACAAGAACAATTAATGTGTTGTTCATTTCATTTAATAATAATAATTTATTGAAATAGCACACAAAATATGATATATGAGGTGTTGTTGTTTGGAAGTTCGCGGGCTCATTTAACAGCGCAATAATAAGCTCAAGGTTTCTTTGAAACGTTTATCGATAGAAAAGTGTGTTATCGTGTTGATAGCAGCGGCTTTGCAGACTATGTGTAGAATCTGAGGAATATCAACTTTTTCACGAGAAATTTTTCGCGACCCGTGGAAACCGGCCTTTAAGATATACAAAGATATTGAACTCTTAAGAGATTTTCGGAACACCTTTAATAAAGATGGAATTTATGATTAGCAGCTGACACTGGGCGAAAGAAGATTCCTATTAATTTGATGGGAAAATTCAAATCAAAAAAGGAACAAATTTCGACAAAATTTTCTTCACTTAAAAATTGTTTTTTTCTTTTCTTAGTAGACTTCTCCCACGGCAAAGGCACCATACCAGAACTACTCATCTTTCCCCACCCTTCCGTTTAGCCTCAAGGAAGTTTCAACTCTATTGCTTGGTTTTTGCTTTATTAATTTAACTAGTACGGCTGCCCATGGCTTTTTAATGAACACAAATGACACAGTTTCGTGGCAAGCTGAACAACAGGTAGTGGTACCCCAAGTACCAACAGCTCTGACGCCCCTTCATTCCCATATATGTATGTATGGATGAATGCCTATCCTATGCAAAACTAACAGCAACAATAAGGGGAGAATGGGCATAAAATATCTAGAGCCGTTACAACGGAAGTTTTCTAGTGTTTTTGTTGGTGCTGTTTGATGTAAGCGGATACACAACAATGAGTGCAAAAAAAAATAGGAGAGAAGAAAATGAAAGAAAAACGAGCGCGGCATGACAATGTTTAAAGTTAATAATAGCAAACGGCAAGCAACAAAATGGCAACGAACCGGACCACACACTGCAATGAGCATGGAAAAATTAAAACAAAAGCCGGTGAAGATTTCACATTTGATATTTGTTGTTCGCTGTTTACAGTTTGTGTTACTCCTATCACAATAACCTAGTTAGGCCACGGCTAAATTGTGATTAACTGCAAAAGACAAAGCACTTAGAAGTCGTCCAAGGCAACGTGTGAATGGAATTAATGAGACGAGACTGAAAAGTTTGAGACCGAAGAGCAGAGTTGGCTGTTTGGTTGGTTTGGGTTAGCCCAAAAGAGAAAGTCCCTTCTTTCTGCTATAAGCGAGTGACTGACTGACTAACTGACTTGCGGGAAGTGCATTGTACAGTGGGGCAAACGCCGATGGTGAATTGCCTATATATCACAGAAATAATGGACCGAAATTATGCACAGAGAGAACAGATCAATTATTTCGTACTTGAATTCTAGTCTACTGAAATCGAAATTTCTAAATTAGAGCACGTCATTCTCATTTTACAATCGAGATCAGTACTCTAAAACTTGATAGATATTTTGAAATCAATCACGTCCAATATCATATTTTGACGCTTGTAAACATTTGGCAACTCTGCGCGTTTTATTCTGTTTGCCAATTGGTGGCGTACTTGATTAAATTTTGATAATATGTACTCAATTTATGAATGTTTTTACATGTTTTTAAAGATGGTTTATACTTATTTTAAGTAAAATGAAAAATTTCCCGTACGTATTGTAAAATTTTGCTTACTTAAATACAGAATGTTTAAGCTTGGGCTTAGACTCGATTTTTTAAACAATTCAGCACAATTTGAGGAAACACAGAATCCAGGAAATAGACGTCGCAATCTATTTTAATAAACACCTGTCACTGTGCATTTTTGGTCTTCCTGTTGTGAATCAATTTATATTTAGACATGTTATACATACACATTAGGGCGGGTTAAATTATTTTTCGCAAAAAGAGTTCCACCAGAATCGGAGTCTACGAAGAACTCTAAGAAAATTTCACCATAATACTATGTGTCTAAAACAGTGGTGTCCATTTTTTATTTTTAAAGTTTACTTTAAGATAGTTTTCTCCCTTTCTCTCTATCTCTGTTTTATTTTAATTTATTATATTATCTTAGTTTTTTCCTTTGTTCCTACATAACTATAGGTTTTGGTTTTCTCTCTCTTTCTCTCTCTCCCTCTTCTCGATCCCTATATTATTAATGGTTTTGTGAGCTCTAATAACGTCTCTGACTACAATCTGCTGTGAATAGGGGCATAGCTGGCCGGACGGGCAAATAAAATTCCCCCACCGTGTCGGAGTCGTTATTAGTTTATTTTGTAATTTTATTAGATTTTCTTTGATAGGCTTCCTTAGCTCATAAATTTTTTTTTGTAACGTATTTATACTTTTGTTGACAGCCTTTACCTTTTCTTAAAAAAAAATAAAATGCCAAAAGTCTCTCCCATGGGATAGGAACTCATAATTCTGGCGGCGAGACAGAATACGTGTGTTCTATAAATAGAACGCTGGGCGGCCTGCTCTCTTACGATGCGTGTGTTCGGCTTTTTGTTCTCTCACGAGGCATTTGTTCGTTTGCTTGTTGTCATGAATGTTAGAATGAAATTTTTCTTAGAGTTCTTCGTAGATTCCGATTCTGGTGGACGCTTACCACCTTTTTTTTGACGCGAACAAATTGACCTGCCCTTATGCACATGTTTCCGTACTGAAAAATACACGGCCCGTGTTTATCTCTAAGCTTAGTCAGCCAATGACAAAAATAAGGTTAACTCTTGTTTCTTAAAAATACAAAAAAATATTTAATCAATAACTCTGCATTTCTCTCCCACTGTGCCTCTCCATGGCCTCCCCAAAAAATGCGTGTCATGACTTGAAACAATTTATAATGCGGCTTGCAGTTACGGGCCTAGGAATGGGAATGTAGTCTTCCCTCCTTCTTCTTCTCATCTCACAAGTCTGACTCCACTCAATCATTAACAGTCATGACGCAAATTGCCAGCCATTCAAAGTTAGATCTTTTTCGGCCCTCGCCATTGGAAAAACTTTCGCGCATAAATTAGGCTAATATCTCAGAGGTAGAGCGGCAAAAATAGTGCACCGAAACAGATTACAGTGTTTAACATCAGGCTGTTGGGGTGTGCGGGGTAGCAACGAGGAAAGGATCTACCTTGTGCTAATGATAGCCACAAAGCTGTCAGCTGTGAGCAGGCCAAAAGTCTGCTGGGATTTTGTGGTAATTTAGATGGAAGCTCAATGAAGTCGCTCGCCTTGGACGCTGTTAAAGCAAAATTTTTGCGATTTGTAATGTGTGCAATTTTCGTAGACAAGAAAACCCTAATCGAGGTCAAAGCTATCAGTAAGTGAATTAGCAAAGAGTTTGGTCGCTAACTTGGTTAAAATGAAGTGCAAGACATTAAGGGAGGGTAATAGAGATACCTTAATTAGATTAGATGAATAGAATAAAGAAATGAAAAATTCCCTTTTACTAATGTATTGTAAATTATTAGAATTAGTAGAATTATGGGCCAAATTGTATAGAATTAGAATTCATTTTCAGTTTCTTTCTGCAAGAAGATGTGTAGAAATAACTGTAGCTCATTAATGGAATGGTAAGACTTCAAATAAACACACCACATTTAGTAACCATTTACCAAATCCCTAACACAGTACCATTACATATAAGCTAAGCGAGAAAGATCATGCAACTAGAAACGCACCGGCTGACAAAAATCGATGCTAACAAAAAAGCTGTGCTTTTTACAATGGCAATATTTTGAAACATAACTTAACGAACATGGATCTTTCGAGGGGATAGTTCAAGCTTGCCATCGTGTTCTATCATCGATTTAGCAAGTCATAATTGTGACATGATAGTTGTCCGATTTTTATAAAACTTAATGAAATTATGAAAACTTACTTGAAAACAAAAAATTTATTCTCACTAGCAGCTATATGCTATAGTCATTCAATCCGAAGTGCAGCTTATTTGTTCTTAAGGAATTCCTGCAAAATTTAGTAAAGAAAGCTTTCAAACTGAGAGGAGGAGATAGCATAGAAACAGATGGATGGACGGTCAGACGGACGGACAGACAGACGATAGTCTCACGGAAGTCAACTCAGCACGTCATGCTGATCAAGAATATATATACCTTATTTGTTCGGAGAGTATTCCTTTAATACGTTACAAACATCTGGACAATTTTAATTTACCCACTGCAAGGGTATAAAAAGCTATTGCACCGATTTCTGTTCGATTTTCTTACGATAAACCACAAGTGACTACGAGTATCATTCTTTGACCAGTGCACTTTGGGCGAAATGACGATTTTTCTGGCATAAAGTCAAAAAATCGATGGTACTAATTTCGAAAAGTGACTTTAATTATTAAAAGTAAATACTTCAGTTAGATTAAAAAATATTTTTTTTTCGCCTGGGTGGCAACTCTTCTCTTGTGGCAGCTCTATGAAGTCAGCTGATTTATCAAAACACGTGCTTGTGCAAATTGACGTAACCCGTTCATTGTATTTACAAAGTAAATAAATAGGCAAAGCTTCAAGCAAAAAATTAAGTTTAATATGGAAAACGAAGCTGACGGTATGTAAAATTGATATCTGCTGTGATAAGAAACGAAATGTTTGTTTTGTTGTTGTTGTCAATTGTTTTGTTTATTGTGTTTTTAGCAGAAAAATAACAAATGTAATTGTGTTCCGTGGAGTAATTCTTTTGCTGCGCATGTAGGTGCAAGCAACTAAAAATGGCAAGTTATTTGTTAAAGCCCCTGGTATATAGTGTTATTAATCTTTTTTGCGCATTTTTGCGCATTAAAGCAGAGATCAACAAAAACGATTTAAGCCTAAAAAATATAGATCAAGTTAAAGCCAAAGTTAAAGGATTTATCTCTCATATAAATCGATATTTGCCAAAATGCCAAAGACATCTGTCAAGATTTAAGACCAAGCACTCAGAATGGCTTTTAAAAATTTTGGAAGTGGAAATCGATCATGAAAATACCGCAAGATCATCACCCTCCAATATTGGACGACCAAAATTAAGCTATATAGAGGCAGGGCCACGATTGAAAATAAAATTGGCTTTCGAACTTGCCGTACAGACTAATTTCTCAACGCCTTTACTTTTACATGCAGCCTCTGCCTCTGCTAAAAAAAAAAAGGATATTGAAGTTTCCGGAATTTTGAAACAAGCTATGACAGAGCAAAAATCAGAAAGTCTTCAGTTAGAAAAGCGGAGTGGACATATTTCCATCACGAATACTGAAGCATTATCTTTCTTTGGACCATTTAAAACGATCACCGTCAAACCTGAAGTCAGAAAAAAGGAGCTATAGAATCAATCGAGTTTTTGAAGAGACTGGTGCAAAAATTACCCTTCGTCCGGAATACTAGGAATAAATTAATATTTATAGCCTCAGTGGTTATAGTAATATATTATAGTATATATAATATAGGTTATATATTCTTTCAGATTTATTAGTGTTGCTGAATACAATTTTATTAGCTACTAAACTTGATTGTCCTTTTTTTATAAAGCGTTATTAAACTTTGCGACTGCCAATATAATTTGCTTTACCATATTTATGGGAAAATTGATCGAATATAATTTATAGCTCTGATAAAAATATAAAACTAATCGAAACGAAAGAGTAGATTACAGTCGGCTTATATGATAAATATGTACAATGTACATTAGAGTAGACCTCAAAACGGAGCGTATATTTGTTGTAAAATTAATAATTATGACAGGGCCTTAAAGTTTATTACTCACTACTCATCCGAAACGTTAACCAAATCAATTTTTTTTACAACAAAATCTTAAGTACATTTCAATCGTTATCATCTTTTGAAATTCAAAAATGCTTCTACCTTTATACCCTTGCAAAGGTAATTATCAGGCCTGTTCCGGTTTTCACTTTCACTTAATTTGCTCGAATTCGATTGGGTTACCTGTTCCGGTTTTCACAATTCGATAGATTTACTCGATTTGAATTCACATCGATGAATTTAAAAGTAAATTCGTTTTTTTTACTTAATGGTGTCAAAATAATGGCTTAAAATTATTTTTTTTAGCAATTTTTTTTAGTGTTTTTAGATACTTTCTACAATCTCACATTCTTTTAAAAAAAAATTGTTATAGAAAAATAAATAATTTTTATGAAAAGATATAATTTTTTCTTTGCCAGCCAAATCGAATTCGCTTATTTTGTTTAACCTGTTCCGACTTTCACTTTTTTATGGAACGCTTGAAACATTCGAATAAGCTTCCATTAAAAATAAAAACGACATCTTAAAGAGCTTTATTCAAATACTATTAAAGTCTTTGCCTTTTGCGTGTGTTTTTTTTATTTGTTTGCAGCATATTGAGGTGAAAAAGTAGTCAAACGGAACATTTTGTAAATAAAACATTCGAATTGCAAATCGTTCGAATACTCGAACAACTTAAATCAAATCGTTTGATTTTGATTGCATTTAGAATTGAAAAAATATGTGAAAACCGGAACAGACCTGTATAATTTTGCCCAGAAGTTTGCAGCGCATAGAAATATACATTTCCGACCCCATAAACCATATATATTCTTGATCAGGGCGACGAGCTGAGTCGATTGTGCTTTGTCCGTCCGATGGTAAGAGATCGAGGTTTGACGTGTATAGGACACAAGATTCTTATAGTTGCAGGCAGATTAAGTTTATTTTAAATATTTGCCACGCCCCCTCCCGCCACCGCAAATTAGAAAAAACGTCATATCTCGCACAGTTTTAAAGATAGATTGTTCGTACCTTCTAGATATAGTTAGTAATTCTCATTATTTATCGATTTGTCGAAGGAATGATAAAGATCGAATGAACGATTCTCAAGTTATGACCAAAAGTCTTTTAAAATCAAAGGTCAGTCATCTTTGTGTAGTGACGCCATCTATTGGTCAGTTTTGAAAATCAAGTAGTGGCGCCATCTATTGGTCGAGCTATGACCAAAAGAAAGGCACATCTGAGCACTTAATCAGTGATGAGTTTACACTTAAAAGTTTCATTTTAATATAAACCTTTTGCTTCTTCAAGTTAATTTTTAATCGG
Organism: Lordiphosa magnipectinata; assembly: GCA_037044535.1. NCBI lineage: Eukaryota > Metazoa > Arthropoda > Insecta > Diptera > Drosophilidae > Lordiphosa > Lordiphosa magnipectinata. Next base: position 98,785 of record JBAMBO010002667.1, on the reverse strand, counting down.
TTAAAGATTTAATCAAGTTACTTTTACTTCCTTAATCAACACTTCTAAACGTCCTTGTAGAGCACTTATTTTCACCTGCTTTATTCCTTTCGCCCTTCTACACATTGTTCAATTATTTCATTTAGGTTATGGCCAAAGGCAAGGCAAGCCATAAATCTTTGAAGAAGCTTCTCGACCTGCCTCTTTTACGTCCAATGCGATAACTATGAAACGGTCCAATTGCCAGCAGGCAAACAAATTTTCTTATGCAATCAATGTACTTCACTTGACTTGGTGGTGGCGGTACTGGGAAAGCGGCTTACTTACGTAAAAACGGCAGCCCTCCCCAACTACTTCGATTCGCTGTTGCCTGCACACACACAAAAAAATAGGATCATTTAAAAAAAAACAACTTGCACATGCATAAATAAATGGCCGCATGCTCGACTTAAAATGCTGCTGCAGCAAGCGAACTTCCGACATGGAACCTATGAAGGGGAACACCCACCCAAAAGCAACATTGAACTTTAGTTACGAACAAAACTTCTCTCTACGAATTTGAAGACAGGAAATTTGTTTCGCGTTGGATAAAAAAGAAAAAAAAACAAAAATGCGCTTGGCGAAAATGTAGCGGAAATATGGAATATGTAGTTGAGGGCATGGGTGAAAGATTATAAATACAACTACCAGTCAAGGCAAAGTGATACAGAAAAGTTTACATTAGACAAAAAAGTGGTTTTGCTTAAATTGTTTATTTCTAGACAGAAAAAAGTGCTCTTATTTCTGGCACTTTTTGCAGTAGTACATTTTCTGTGTGTAAACAACATAGAGTCTAAATTTAAGAACTTACCAATTAAGTGTTAAACAATTTAATTAATATGGCTATTTTTGCTTTTCTTTTCTTACAGGTAAGCTTCAAAATGGAAATGAATCTATGGTAATCGCAGAGTTGCTTTTAAAATGAGTGAGTCTATGTGTATAATGAAGAAGTCCAATGACGCTTAAGTTAAGGGGAACTTTTAAGCTTAATGGTTCCGATTTCTTATTTTTTAGAAAGCGCTATCTGTCACATAAACTTACATAAACTTAAAGGGCAGGGAATCTAATCTAAAAAATTATAAACCGTCCTTAAGTCTATCTCATTAATTCCGGTGGGCAGTTGCATTGTCTTTGCCATATGCACGTCTGAGTCATTGGCAAAACTCTAAAAACACAAATGTTATACCGTTGCAGAGGAAATTATAAAATTGTCGAGATGGTTGAAATCTACAATCTTATAAAATATAGGAAGATGATTTTTTCACAGTAGTTTTATTTTATGGCGAAAGTAAGTACTTAGATTCGGTTTTGAAAAATTCTGTCGGAAAATGTAAAAATTCGGGGAAAACTGTTGTTTGAAACTTTTTTGTATATCATTCGATCAGATTCAAACTCATTATCAAAAATCTATATGAATTCAAATATATCTGCCTACCAATCTTCCGGAAAATTCACCCCCTGGGTAGTCAATTGTATGGGCGAAATTTTAGTTTCCAGCTCCAAACTCATTTTCAAATTAACACATAATAAAATATAGGAAACGTGATTTAATAATTTTGGAATTTCCCAGAAAATTCTGCATGAAAAAATTATTTCTCATCCGCTTGTCTTGAAACCGGGTTTGTAAGGATAGAACTAAAATTTATTGTGACTCATTTTCCGAAGTTTCAAAATCCACCCCTGAATTGAAATCACTATTTTTCATCCGAATGAGTTGAAACTCGGTTTGTAAGGATAATATGCGAAATAATTTGAAAATTAACGCCAAACGATGGGGAAATGGGTTGCGGGGGTAGGTTCAATGCTCAACGTTATTTTGAATCCTTTCAGTATGAAATTAGGTTTGTAAGCTCTATGCCCCAAATAAATGGGGATAAAATTTCTTCAGTTTTGAAAACTCAAATCCAAGATGGGAAAAAGGGATGCAGAGGAGGGTTCAGACCAATTGTTATTTTCTATCCGATCTAAATGAAATTCCGTTGGTAAGTCTACATTCACTGAGTGGCCGGAGAGACTTCGGCGTTGCTGGAAGGCACAAGGCTGCTATTTCGGATAAGTTTTTCTACGATTTGTAGCCATTGAGTGACCGAATAAAAAGAAGAAAAAAGTTTTGAAAAATAACACAGGCCAACAAACAGTGATTGAAAAGGTACCCAATTTTCTTACCTAGGTAAGGTACAAGGTAAATGTAAAAAAAAATACCTAGGTAAGGTAAAAGGTATCTCGGAATTCCCAGTACACTATGTAAAGGTAAAGGTTACAAAATAGGTACTTCCTTAAATTAAAAACATAGTTCAGCAATTTATATTAGCAATAAATATGAACTGTACGAGCTTAAATCCACATTAGCAGGTCTACAAGATGGAACATTGTAATTTCATATGACTAGTATCATCATTTACATGTCTGTTTATTATTGGAATTAAACCGTCAAGTTTTTGCCGGCTCTAGTTCTCGTTATGTTGGTACATAACTAACTGTTATTAAAATGTTTCTTATATACCAGCTCGCCTTTTAAAAATAACAAGAGTTTCGAATATTCTATTCACCTATTCGATTTCGTTTTTGGTGTATGTATTTCAGTCCTACTACTGCTAAAAAGTTATTTCATGTAGAGGCAGAGCATGAGGCAATAATGGTATAATACGGTTATACAAAAACATTGCAATTATTTGTATACTTATGTAAAGACTCCAGATATCGGCATATTATCGACATTTTTCTTATTGTCCGCCTTCCTCTTATGTAGCATAGAGCGTATAGTTTTTGAACACGGAATATTTACCGGACGTCCACAAACAGGTCCCTGAAACTTTTATTTTTAACATGGCAGAACGGCAACATCTCTCTTCATTTAGCTGTAATAAAATAATTTAGTTACATTTGTTATAATGAATTTGGTAATGGTTGGAATTCAAGATACTAGGATACTTGAATATATCTCCTGCTGATTCCTTAGTTGAGTTATTGGAAACTTTAGATACTTTGGCTTTCATTGATTCGTAGGAAGAAAAACTTTTGGCGTGAACCCTCTAGCGTAAAGAAATTGAAATATATGATATATTAACAACATTGTTTTGCCTATACAAATTCGCAAGTAACTACTGCTATAGACTGGAATACAAACAAATTTATGCACAAAAATTTGTCATGTAATGACAATTGTTCGTGCAATTCTAGATGATATCATATGTACATCAAATATGTATGTATCGATTTGCTGAAGGAATGATTAAGATCGTTGATGAACGTATGTACTCAGTGTTATGTAGCACCCCCTACCTATAACCACAGCAACATAAAATTAACCGTTTAATAGAGGCGATCTTAGTAAGAGAGATGAGCCAGAGAGAGAACTTAGTGAGTACAGTCGTGTTATGCGCTTTCATTAGTTTAGCTCTCTCGACTCAGTCATTGCTTCTCATTGAACTGAACGTTGTGGTTATGGGTGGCGGGGGTGGGGGTTGTTAACTGGCCGTTTGACTCGCGAGCAAATTGCGAGTGTAAGGGTGCAGACGTATGTTATAGTCGAGGCTTGACCGACTAGCTTTCTTGTTTTTTTATAGATATTCGTGGAAATGAATGCAAGAGCCTCAAATTAAGTGTGTTCCGAAAATCAATACAACAATTGATATCAATACTTGGGCACGAAAAAAACTCATTTACGAAAAGTACCTAGTACCCTACCTATTGCCAAGGTAATTGAAAATTAAGACCTAGGTAAGGTAAAAGGTACTTAAATTTCTAAATACCGAGACGAGGTAAGGTAAAAGGTACACAAAATTTTTATCTAGGTATGTACCTAGGTACTTCCAAACACTGCCAACTTTGTATTAAATTCTGTTCCAGTTTTGTGTACTGATTCCAAAACTGGTTTCAGTTTTTGTTCATCAGCTCTTGTTTTCAAGATATCGCGGGAAAATCCACTTTGCAGTATTTGTAAAAATTCTAACTGCGTATACCACTTAAGACAACAGCAAAATCTTATCCGAGGCGGTTCAAGTTAAAGAAATCTGGCAAATCTGCTCATATTTGGAGGTGTCACGGAAATCTCTTCCAACCCAAAACCAATTCTCGGTGTCCCAGAATTCTGTTTCGATTGGTTTCAAATCTCTAGTGTTTTGTTAGGAAATTTACCAAAATTCACCACCCAAACAATTTTGACAATCAAAATTAATTTTGGAAATGTAAACAACATTATTTTTCTGGATAGGTTGCATCAAATGAATGCATTATTTAATTATTTTAAACATTGAAATTTGCGTTTTAATAATTATTCGCAGAACCAACCAAAGTTCTGGGACACCGACGAATTTCTCGAGCGTTTTGCAAGCCAATCTAGAGATTTTCAGGTCTTCATTCGGGGAATGGCACAAATTTTATTCAAATTAACCCTAAGCAATATTGAAGTAAGGACTTCTTTGAAGACCACTGTTCATGCTTGCTATCAACACATAAAATTTTGACACCAATTACCTGAAGTTTATCTATGTAGTTGACATTTAATTGCATCATTTATAAAATATTTATGTTGGTTAGCCATGAAATGCTCGTTAAGTATTTTGTATTTTTATTAACACCTAACACAAAATTCCTTGTTAATTATCTTGATAACTACTTACATATTTTCTTCTGTTTGTGGGTCAAAGAATGAACAATTTTTGAGTTCCCCTAATTTCTCTAACTTGTTTTGGGCTATAAGCTCTTGCTGACAACCTACTCTAGCAATTTTTCATATGCCCCACTCATTATATAAGCCTCGTCGACATGCCACATAGCATTGCATAATGACGCAGTGGAAGTTTCCCAAAAAAAAAAAACAAAAAAAACAAAAATCTTCTTTCTTCCTTGTCTTTCTTTTGTTGCTCAAATTAAGTTTTAAGCATCGTAAAGCGGCTGGTCTCTGCGCTGTCAGGCGTCGCTCGTTAGTACGTGTCAGTGGCGCAGCAACCCTCCATCACCCCACCTCTTCATAGTTAGTTAAGTTTACCCACTCCCCAAAACCTAGTCACGTCCATTTGTATTGCGGACCTAAAATCTATGCCACTGCAGTGCGCGGGGCATAAACTTTATTTTCTTCTTATTCTATTTTGGAAATAAAAAAATAAAGAAATAGTGAAATATTTGAATATTATTGGCTCTCCGCCCGTATGTCAACATAATTCTTAGTTGTATATTATTGTTACTCCTAGTTTTATGTCAAACATATATGGGTATTTCTATGATGCCGAATTTGATCGTCGTACGCATTTAATGTGGAATAAAAGTCAAATTATAATAGTTTTTTTTTATTTTGTTACTTTAACTTAGAGCACTATAGAGAGCACACCTACTGCGGGTTTCAAGATAGAGCCGACAAAAAATGGAAGTGGTGTTTTTGGCCATAAATATAAAAGCCAAACTCAGCGAAATCTGCCAATACCATTTAGTGCAACTAATTTTAAAATGTTGTTGAATAATTTTACTGTACATTAGAATTTATTTGATCGAAAAATGTTCCATATTTTTTTTATTATTTTTATTTCATTATTAATCTTAGAACTTTTTAGCAGGCTCTCAACAAGTTATGATTTTCATTATAACGTTTCTAAAACAAGACGCGGACGACACCACTGAAACAGTCACATTGTATATTTCATTATATTTATGTTGTTTCTGTTATAATGCTAAGCAAAAACGTACAGTTAATTGCAATCATTTCAATATTACTAGATATCTCTAGAAGGTACGAACCATCTATCATCAAAACTGTAGGAGACATGACGTTTTTTTCCAAATTGCGGAGGGGGCGTGGCAAAAATTGAAAATAAACTTGATCTGCCTGCAAGTATAAGAAATATATGTCCCATACATGTCAAAGCTCTTCTCTTACCATCTCTGGGAACTGTGCGTTCATACAAACAGACAGACAGACAGACAGACAGACAGACAGACAGACAGACGGACAGACGGACATGGCTATATCGACTCGGCTGTTGATGCTGATCAAGAATCTTTATAGGGTCGGAAATGATTCCTTCTCCCTGTTAATAATATACTCTGTGTACCTCTGGTACAGAGTATAATAAGTACCATAACTTGACAAATCAAATTTTTAAAAATATCTTGTTTTCTAGCATATAGGGTCCAGGAAAACTGGTCAAATTAGTCATTTTCTGGATTTTAATGTCCAATTTACAGTTAATCCATTAGAAATATAAAATTTCTAAATACGGATTTGGGCTTAGCGTGAAAAAATTAGTCTGGAATCAATCATTTGTTAAGAATTTGAGGTCCTGTACTGAGTTTAAATCTATTTTGAAATCTTGTCAAAATACTGATGGCCACCCGAATATGAACATTTTGATTTACATTTTCTAACCCAAGCAGCTGATTGTGTACTTCTTATGTTTTATTGAAAGCTAACTTTTTACACCAGCATCCGATGAAAATTTCAAAATTTTAGGATCTGTTATTAAAAAGTAATAATGGTTTATTCATGAATTTTTTTTTTTGTCAAAATACTTTTGCCGTCGACTGTATGTGCATACATATTTTGCTTAGTTATTTACATTTTCATTCTTTTTCATTTGTGACATTATTTTTTTTAAAAAAGCTATTGGATATTCAAATTAAACAAAAACATATGTATATTTTATTTACAACAATTAACTACCAAAAAAATACTTTAAAATATTTTCATAGAAAATTGCAATATATAATAAATAGAAACTTAACTCTAAATGTAGTCTGTTGATATCATTAATATGAATTGGGTAGCCTTTTAACGTTTTCAGTAACTGCAACCTCCGGGGCATTGAATTCGCCAAGTTTTGTAACAACACTCAAATCAATATTTTCCCACACCTTCACAATTGATTTTTTAAGCAGCTTCAAAGTGTCCTACTGCTTTGCAGCGCCGAATTTCCTGGCAGAAGTTATGCCCCACTGATATCCAATTGGATTTAGATCCGGACTTAGTGTCGGCCACTGTAACAGCGGTATATTGTGGGAGCTGAAATATGCCTTTGTATGCCGGGCAACGTGTCCCAGCAAGAAATCTAACTGGTAAATACTTGTCAGTTAACTGTTATAGCTAACCGTTAAAATACGGAATGTTTCTGGCCAAACGCAAATGGGCGTCGGGAAGATTCTAACTGATTATCGACCTATCGGTGAGCGTACGTGTGAGGTTAGTCCTGCTAGTTAGATAACCAATGATCTAACTGGTATTAATAATGGTTTTGGTCTGAGTTTTTATATTAGGACTTTAACTGGTAGCTCTAACTGGTAAACAAATTAGTCAGTACTAGCCTATACAATACTTATACATTAACAAGAACTAAAAAATACTGGAAAATTTAAAAACTATTAATTTGCCTTTTTTTTCATATATGCTTATTCTTACATTTCGTGACAATTTTAATCTACATATATATTTTTACAAGTTATTCTTTTTTTTTTTTAATGCATGCAGCTTCTGTTTGTGCCTGTTGAGAGACAGCTCGGTGGATTTTATTTCCTTAAGAAAATCGTCTTTGCCGAATAAATCTAAACGGAGATTAAATAAATGTAAGATAGAACTGTTATAAATAAAAAACAACGTAATATTTACCTGGGAATATTTTATTAAATAATAATAGTACTTTTAATGCTCGCTTTTTTTATTTTCTGTCTAATGTTAGGAGGTTCTACCGACGATGAGCTGGAAATATTGGAGAAAAGATCTGAAAGTTCACTATCAGTATTATCCGCCTCAGAACTGTCCTTATTGGAACTTGCAAAGTCATCTGTTCATAATTTTTTAATGTAGCTTGTGAGTTCCGTTTTTTTTGCTGACACTAAGTTTTGAACTATTTTTATACCCTTGCAAAGGGTATTATAATTTTGCCCAGAAGTTTGCAACGCATAGAAATATTCATTTCCGACCCCATAAACTATATATATTCTTGATCAGGGCGACGAGCTGAGTCGATTGAGCTTTGTCCGTCCGTCTGTCTGTCTGTCTGTCCGTCTGTCTGTCCGTCTGTTTCTACGCAAACTAGTCTCTCAGTTTTAAAGCTATCGAGCTGAAATATTGCACAGAGTTTTCTTTTTACTGCACGCTGCTAATATGTCGGAACCGACCGGATCGGATGACTATATCTTATAGCTGCCATAGGAACCATCGGTCAAAAAATGGGTCTTAGTGAGAAAAACTTTTTTGTTCTTAATGTTAGCGTTCCCAAACACGGTCATTATTAATATTATATGCTTTCAAAGAGATTTGCAAACTTTCATCAAAATCGGATGACCATATCTTATAGCTGCCATAGGACCGATCGGTCGGAAAATGGGTCTTACTGAGAAAAACTTTTTTGGTTTCACTGTTAGCGTCCTCAAACTCGTCCCTTAATAATATTATATGCTTTTAAACAGATTTGCAAGCTTTGGTCAAAATCGGATGACTATATCTTATAGCTGCCATAGGACCGATCGGTCGAAAAATGGGTCTTAGTGAGAAAAACTTTTTTGTTCTTAATGTTAGCGTTCCCAAACACGGTCATTATTAATATTATATGCTTTCAAAGAGATTTGCAAACTTTGGTCAAAATCGGATGACCATATCTTATAGCTGCCATAGGACCGATCGGTCGGAAAATGGGTCTTACTGAGAAAAACTTTTTTGGTTTCACTGTTAGCGTCCTCAAACTCGTCCCTTAATAATATTATATGCTTTCAAACAGATTTGCAAGCTTTGGTCAAAATCGGATGACTATATCTTATAGCTGCCATAGGACCGATCGGTCGAAAAATGGGTCTTAGTGAAAAAAAAATATTTTTTCAAGTAAATCGTTCTTAAGGTCGGTGATTATTAATATTAAACGCTTTCAAACTAATTTGAAAAATTTGGTCGAAATCAGATGACTATATCTTCAGGCTGCCATAGGACTTATCGGTCGGAAAATGAGTCTTAGTGAGAAAAACTTTTTTGTTTTAAATTTTATCGTTCTTAAACTTGGCGATTGTTAATTTGATATGTTTTCAAAAAGATTCGCGAAATTTGGTCGAAATCAGACGTTCATCTGACGTAAAATGGATTTTAGTTACAAAAGTTTTTGATTTTTATCTAAGCGTCCTAAACTCTGTCATTTCAAAAACAGCTTTTGCAAGGGTATAAAAACTTCGGCACAGACGAAGCTAGCTTGGCCTTCTCGTTTTATTCATATTTATTGACTATTTGTTTATTTCACTTTTTTAATTATTTTTTAACACCAATTGAACTCACTAACCGTTCACTTCGACGACCACGCGAGAAATGGCCAAAGTTGTTAAAAACTAAACAGCTGTTTATCGTTTATCGTTATAGCATACGTTAGACCTAACTGCAACAATAACTAGATGAGGAAGAATTTGCCAAGCCGTTAGGCGTCATGTTAGACATACGTAAATTATACTGAAACCCATGTGTGATTGTATTTGTGAATTCAGAATAGTACAGTTGTGTTGGTGACTTTCGGTATCGATTTCTTGCTGGGTAAGAGATCCATCACCATGGTTGACCTTATAGCAGGTCTGTTGGGGATGTCGAATATCTCTCCACCATTTATGATGTCCATCTGGGCCGTCTAAATTAAACTTGTTATATAACTAAATTTGACAGATTTTAATTCTTCGTCCCAAAACATGTACTTTTCGTAAAAGGCCATGAAGATGCAACTACTTTCGGCATATTTGTTGTATGCCGGCTGTATGTTGGTTACTGTACTACACCAACTTCTATACCAGCTACATGCATAGTTTTGATTTTTATCTGCTCTTGATGGGATAGTTCTTTTGAACGGGGCATTTTGAGCTAAAATAAAATTTGGTCAATTTAAATACCATTGATTGTTAGGTTCAAATTATTGCTTACACAACTCTTTAACGTTTTATTAATGTAATGCAATTTATGTTGACGCTATTGCCCTTAAAAGACGAATAACTCAATTGGCACATATATAAATTTTCTATGGGAAGCATGGGCTGATTCGCTTTTTTCATATAACGGAACCATAGATTAGGAGGTATTAAGAAGTGAACACTTGGCAAAGCGACATAAAGAATAAGAGAAAGTAAGTGTATACTTAAAACTAATTTACCCTTATTGGATTATAAGCAATAGTAAAAAAACATTTTGCACATATATAAATTTTACTGAGGTATAGCAATCCGCATTATTTATCGATCCTCAAAGTTTGGGAATGATCAAATGGACGACAGTATATTTATAAGCAACACCGTATAAATAGACTAGAGAATAGGCAGCAACTGTGATGCGTAGCACTTCAGTTCAGCTCGTGTGGGGCCTCACTTCAAAGATATTTTGATAGCCTCTTAGTGTACGGCGAAAACTTCCTTTCTTCTAGAAGTGAAGAGCGCAGAATAGTAGAAATTGTGCAGTAATATACGATTTCGGATAAATATATATTTAGTAAATATTATTAAAGTGAATTTTCCTTAATTTTGTGATCAATTTAAAAATTGTTAGTGAAATTTGATTTGCATTCAAGTCTTTTTTTGATTTACAAATAATTGTTTTTTTTTATTGTTTTAAATGTCCAGAATTCGCATTTGACAGTTAAGAGTCTGCCTCTCTCATCTTCGACTGTTCCATTTTCGATCGATTCGCTGGGACTTGTGGTTTCACTCTTATTTATCTAGTGCCAATCTCGTTTGGACCTCTGGATTGCAAAAAGTAAAACGAGAGCAATTTCATTCGGAATTGAGAACACAAAAACGAAACCGAAGCGGAATGGCGTTCGATTTACTTTTCAAAAAGTTGTGGAATTGAGAACAGGCCTGATTGGGCAGTAATATACTATTTCGCATAAATATATATTTAGTAAATATTACTTACATATTGTCTTGGCTATATTAAAAACAAATTTGTTCAATGGTCATGGTACCTTTTTGATAAATGTTATGACTTCAAACCAAGTCTACGCCAACTACTGAAAAATTAAAAATGCAAGCAAGGGCAATAGTACGTATGAGTGATAGATAAGCTTGGAGTCCAATTCGCAGACACTAACACCCATTTAAAAACCACATTTGTTTTGTTATGCCCTTTTTTAGTCCAAATCGGGGCGTATCACTATGACCTTACAGTTTTCCATTCATTAAATGTACACTCTAATGTACATATGTACAGCACACATTTTCTTATCGTTTTCTTCGTTCTATTTTACTTCGACTCACAAGTTGTTAAAATTTTTTGTGTCAGTCAAGGAACAGCTGACACAGGCTGCTAGCCGCATTGGCAAAAAAAAAACAAGAAAGAAAGTCGGTCAAGCCCGACTATAACATACTCTGCAATCTTAGTGTGAGAGAGAGAGAGAAACTTCGAGAGCGCACAACGCGGTGTTAACTGTTCGTTTTTTGCTCATAACTTCAGTATCGTTCATCCGATCTTTATCATTTCTTCAGCAAATCGATAATATAATAAAATATATAATAATATAATAAATATAATTAATAATAATTTTGATTACTAGATATCTCTAGAAAGTACCAACCATCTATCATCAAAACTGTAGGAGATATGACGTTTTTTCCAAATTTCGGAGGTGGAAGGGGGCGTGGCAAAAATTTAAAATAACTTGATCTGCCTGCAGGTAAAAGAAATATATGTCCCATACATGTCAAACCTTTATCTCTTACCATCTCTGAGATCTGTGCGTTCATACAGACGGACAGACAGACGGACAGACAGACAGACGGACAGGCGGACATGGCTATATCGACTCGGCTGTTGCTGCTGATCAGGAATATATATACTTTATAGGGTCGGAAATGATTCCTTCTCCCTGTTACAAACTTTTGCACAAACTTAATATACTCTGTGTACCTTTGGTACAGAGTATAAAAACTTTTAATGTTTCAGATCACATTTATTCGATGTGCATGAGGGAACAGGATGTAACAAGCCAACATAATGTCGAACAAGTTCGCGCTACCTTGTACATGTGTAGTATATATTCCTTTATTTTCGTTTTACACATTTGTTCCACTTTTCTATCTATTTTTTGGCTGCTACAGCGAATGTACAACTGGCACATTGAGCTTAAATTCTATTAGCCAAAAAAAATAAAAAAAATAAACAAACTGTGTGTTGCAATTTTGAGTTTGTGACACGTGCTCAAATAACACAGAAATGATTGATTAAATTTATAAAACATTTTTTTACTGGAGCAGAACAGTTGACATTGCACTTGGTCCGTTGCACAAAGTCATCATTGGCTCATTATAATCATGATGATGCATTTTGCAGTCTCTCCTCTCTCTAGGCAATTCATTCTGCTCTAAATGATTTTTCTTGTTGCTCGTTCTTGTGCATTCGAAAACTGTAAATTGTTGCCACAATAATCGCAATAATTAAAAGCGAACCAACAGCCACAAATCATGTTGAAAGTAGCAAGAGAGAACCGCATGAGGTAATAGAGCAAAATGTAGCACAAATCTGGCTTGGTTGAACAGCTGTCTGGGGTATTCTTTGTTGGTAAAAGGGTTGTCTTTTTTGATAAATGGATGGTTGCCTGACAAACATCTTGAACCCGTATGGAATATATCATATGGGGTTACTATGATTCATGCTCGGCCTACAGATTTTAGCTAAATATTACCCCATTTCGTCAATTTGGTATACCGCCGAAATTTTTAATCTCATTCGCTTAAATAAATACCTGTCAGCTTTGTGGTAAACAAATTTTTGTTGCTACATCTCTCGGTTTATCTGCTCCAATGGTTGCAGCTTTTTTTGCCACTTAACCTTGAGGTGGGAGCCCCACGTGACTTTAGCTTAACAAAACTCAACCAGCGGTTGACAGTGTCAACTCAACGGGAGGGCGTTTGGAAAGGAGAGGAAACACAGCAGGTGGGATGCCCAACGTGGCTTACTTTTCGGTTTATTTTTTTTTTTTTTTGGGTGTCATTTGTTTGCATGTTTCACACTGAGAAAGTGAAGAAGGCGATTAAGGCGTGTCCAATGTGGTTGTTCCGGTTTCGTTTATATTGAATCAAGGTGCAAAGTCAAGGATTTGCCTTTATACAAGAAAAAGTGAATGGAAGGCTTACTTAATATTGTTTCTTCTTTTTATACCCTTGCAAGGGGTATTATAATTTTGCCCAGAAGTTTGCAACGCATAGAAATATTAATTTCCGACCCCATAAACTATATATATTCTTGATCAGGGCGACGAGCTGAGTCGATTGAGCTTTGTCCGTCCGTCTGTCTGTCCGTCTGTCTGTCTGTCTGTCCGTCTGTTTCTACGCAAACTAGTCTCTCAGTTTTAAAGCTATCGAGCTGAATTTTTGCACAGAGTTTTCTTTTTACTTCACGCTGCTAATATGTCGGAACCGACCGGATCGGATGACTATATCTTATAGCTGCCATAGGAACCATCGGTCGAAAAATGGGTCTTAGTGAGACAAACTTTTTTGTTTTCAATGTTAGAATCCTTAAACTCTGCCATTATTAATATTTAATGCTTTCAAACAGATTTGCAAACTTTGGTCCAAATCGGATGACTATATCTTAAGGCTGCCATAGGACCGATCGGTCGGAAAATGATTCTTAATTAGGAAAAAAATTTTATTTCAAATTTTATCGTTCTTAAGCTCGGCGATTGTTAATTTGATATGGTTTCAAAAAGATTCGCGAAATTTGGTCGAAATCAGATATTTATCTGTCGTAGAATAGGTTTTGGTTTTTGGATTTTTGATTTTTATGTAAGCGTTCTTAATCTCTGACATTTCAAAACAGCATTTGTATATAAAAACTTCGGCACAGACGAATTTAGCTTGGCCTTCTAGTTTTTTTATACTCTGTACCGAAGGTACATAGAGTATATTAAGTTTGTGCAATAGTATGTAACAGGGAGAAGGAATCGTTTCCGACCCTATAAAGTATATATATTCTTAACCAGCATCAACAGCCGATTCGATATAGCCATGTCCGTCTGTTCGTCTGTCCGTTTGTCTGCCTGTCCGTCCGTCCGTATGAACGAAGAGATCTCAGAGATGGTAAGAGATAGAGGTTTGACATGTATGGGGCATATATTTCTTATACTTGCAGGCAGATCAAGTTTATTTTCAATTTTTGCCACGTCCACTCCCGCCCCCGCAATTTGGAAAAAACGTCATATCTCCTACAGCTTTGAAGATAGATCGTTCGTACCTTCTAGAGATAACTTGTAAACAAAATTATTTATCGATTTACGATCGATGATAAAGATCGGATGAACGCTACTCAAGTTATGAGCAAAAAACGGCCAGTAAACACCACCCACCCCCCACCCATCACCACAGCATTCTATTGAACGGCAATCTTAGTGAGAGAGAGAGAGAGAGAGAGATTGAAACTTAGAGATGAGCGCGCATAACTCGTGAGCAAATGCGAGCTGCGACGTTAAGGGTACAGAGTATGTTATAGTCGGGCTTGACCGACTTTCTTTCTTGTTTTTTGTTGTATTCAAGGGAATTTATACTGGATTAAAAGAAGAGAGAGAGAGAGAGCGGAGAATGGGTGTTTTTTTTACTGAAGTTTTTCTTTGCATATTTGAATCGAGTCTGAATCGAAGCAGACTATTTGGCTTTCGACAGTTGCAAAAAGTCGCTTTATGTCCCAAAAGACAATCGTTTCGGGACCTGTAAGTGAATATTTTAATCACTTTTATTTGAAACATGTTGTATTGCCTTCGTTTCCTGAACCAGGTTTTTAAACCTTAATCCTGGTTCACACAACTTCTTAACCCGCTTCACAATCCTGAACCAAGGAAGACTTGCTAGCTTAAACTATCTTCCAGCTTTAAATAGTTATGCAGCTCCGATTTCTTCGTAGATTTATGCTATAATTATCCAATTTGAGAATACAGTAATAAAACGGCTTTGTGCTTTTGTGTTTTGTGTTTTAAAAGCATTTCTTGTGGCTAACAAAATTTCTATTAAGCTGAGTTGCACTTTATTACGTTTCTGTGAATATCTCGCAGTCCATCAACAACAAAAAGAACAAACAACAATGCCACACAATAGTACCAGCTACAACTTGAGTATCTATCGGTTACCATCTCATAGCTACACACACACAGGACCGGACCGGCATTGCCTTCACTTTTTAACTGAGTTGGACTCAGTCAGTCTTGTTGTATTGATATTTGGTGGGTTGGGCCCGACACACTCTCTATTGTATAATTTTTATTACCTTCTTGCGCTCTCAGCATCGAGTTTAAGGTAATATCTGGCCGCGTATCTGCAAGTTGTTTAAATTAGTTCTTTTCTTGTGCAATTTTCTACGTGGCACCTTTTGTGTTCTGCCGCGTTGCATTTGCGCGCATTCTTCTGCCTCTCTTTTGCTGCATTGTTAGCCACGCTTGAATCCCGCTATTGCACACACCCCCCTCCTCCTCTTCCTGCCTTTCTGCATTGCTGCATTGGACAATTGCATTCGTTGGCAAAAAGCGTGTGCGGCGCGCCGCATTCTATTGCAATCTCGATGATGTCTGTCTGTGGTGATGTTGTGCAGTCTGTAATAAACGCGAAATTAGTTTTAGTTCTTTCCACTTTATGCCAGATTTTTAAATGGACGCAATAATAGACTCAAATTGATTTTATTACGTGTGGATGTGAGACACTTAGCCCGTATGTGGATATGTATTTTTAAAACGGGGTGGGAAAACATTTATGCAGAACTGTTCAGATCATAGAGAGCAGGTGCGGAGTTTCGTTGAAATCTAAAATGGTTTATTTCTACTGTATT
Organism: Lordiphosa magnipectinata; assembly: GCA_037044535.1. Classification (NCBI taxonomy): domain Eukaryota; kingdom Metazoa; phylum Arthropoda; class Insecta; order Diptera; family Drosophilidae; genus Lordiphosa; species Lordiphosa magnipectinata. The sequence continues at coordinate 83,013 of JBAMBO010002667.1, read as the reverse complement.
CCTGTACTTTGTTATTTCGTAAGGTTTTCAGAAGAGCTTTGAGTGGCTTTGTTAAGTTATTAAGTTAGAGCCTGTTAAAATTTATTGACCACTCCCATTCCATCTTTATTCTTTGTTTATTGTTGTTTGCTTTTATCAATTTTTCTTCGTAGTTCGTTCTTTAATTGTCCCTTCTTCTTCTTCTTTTTCTGCATTACTGCTGATTTCCTTCCTATAATCCCTCAAATTTTCGTAAAGATCGGATAATAAATAGCCTAGTTAAATAATGCTGCATACTTTAAAGCATTCGCCCCCCCCCTCAGGAACACACGATGGCTATTAAACATTTCTTCCCCTGAGTTACGAGTATACTTTGTGGTCCTTTGGAACACAGTACTACTCCCCGAGTACAAGTAGGAATGAGTACACAGAAAAAAAAATGTCAGGATATTTCCAATCTTTCTAATCTTCGAGTAAGCCCGACATGAGCTTGAAAATTCAATCTCGACTTACAGGATATTCTACACAATTCAAGCTTTCAGGAATTGGCCCAAGCCTTTCGAACTTGTATCATTTCAAATGTGCTTACTGCAATCCCCTTCGAGATCACATGTTCATAAATAAGAGAGCGAGAGCGACAAAATTGAACTAGTTTTTTGATTAGAGAATTTAATTAGAATTTTTGACATACTGCAACAAACAATGGCGATGGTCGTGAGCGATGAGATGCCCTTCCATTCGTTTTCAGTGCGCAAGTTTCGAATAACAGTTGAGCCCAACAAATTTTTATATATCTTTGTTTTTCATCTTTGATTTTCAGAAGTTTTAAATTAACCAAAACTGTTGTGGGTCTTGAAGTGTATAAGAATGTCATATAGAATATGACGGAGGAAAGGAAAACAGAGTTATCTTTCCTGGGAGCTAACGAGCTCAAAAACTATCTCAAACATGCTTAAAATGATCCTGTTTTGGGATTCAATTGTTCTCGAAATTTTTGCTTAATTCAATATTTTTTAAGATTACCCCAGGATTAATGTAAATTTTTTCAGGATTGAAAAAGTCGAATCAACTCAATCCTTTTTCGATTCGGGTCAAGAATATCCGTGATTACTTGGTTTTTATTACCGATTGGGATTGATTTGATCCCGTATGGATTGATTTTTTTTTGTGTGTAAAACACAGACTCTTTGGGGCTTTCCGGTCTTTATTTACACATTATTTACACAATTTCAATTTACATTATCAATACGGTCTCTATCCATTTATATACACACGTCCGTCTCGGTCAGCGTCCATTTCCTACTCGTCTGAGTGACTGTCACTAATCTACTAACGCTTTCTGCTACTGAGCTGTCCTTCAACCAGAGTGACCATCGTCTAAATACTTATCGATACATTTACACTTTTGGCGGCTACCTTCAAAATTCCAAAGACTACAAGTGTATGATTACACCATATTATATTTGGCATTGTGGCATCGCATGCGCTTTGCTTACGTACTTAGATTTTCTCGTTGGTTTGATACAATCCGTTAATGGCTATATGTTAATGGCTATATTGGTAGCCAAAGAAGAGTTAAGCTATAGATACCTTATCAACAAATGCAAGCAAAGCATGCGAAAGATGTATATGAGACATTTGCGCCAGATATAGGCCACAAGCAGTGTGTCGGCAAAGCAGTTCTCGCATTGGCTGCCATTATAGTTCCTGACGAAAACAATTTTGGTCGCCAACACGCCACTGTGTGCTAGTATAGAGTGTAAAAATTAAGGGTAGAGGCTTTTATGAAGTCGAATCACTCGACTGTATTCCATGATTTTTTCCTCCAATTTTCCAAATGGTAGCCAGCAGCGAGATAGATATAAGTTTACTTTTTTTACACTGAGCACATCTAACCACGTTTGCCACTTGAAAAAATTAAATTACACCAAAATATTTCAAAAAAGAGCCATTTTCATTAAAAAAAATCCAAAAAAATTTTCTTCCCTTTATTCATGTTATAATTTTATTTAATGAAATAAAATCGTTAAATTATACATTCATTTCATTTCTTGAGTATTGTTAAACGTCCAAAAAAACCCAAAAAAAATGTCATGTATTAATTAGTTACTGTGGCAATAAAATGTTAAAATTGTGGCTTCCTCGGATTTAATTCTATATTGTGTCCAAATTTCAAAACAATCAGATGAGTGGTTACAAAGATAAAACGGTAAAACAGAAGTCTGAATAAGTATTGTTTTGTAAGTCAAAATACTAAAATAACAACTTGATCTTATCACAATGACGTTTACGAGTATACTTAAAGAAATAACGCTTCCAATCTGTAAAAATTTTCCACTTTACGACCAAATACTTTTTTCACATATTCATTAAGGGACGATTTTTCATCTCCTATATATGTAGCTGCTATTTGCCAGATAAACATTGAATTTACTTTGTAGCTTGTTAGACAGACATGTATTCAAAAGGGTATATCTTCGTTCAAAAAATCGAATTGAAGAGTTCTACTTTCCGATAATTTCATAGGGAGTCAAAATAAAAAATCGGACTCCAAACTAAACGCGATTAAACAGCTAACGCGCCTTAAGCTAAAGTTACTTAAAATCTTGACTTTATGGACCATTTTCGAAAACAGATTCGTGTTTAGCAGATGTAAATAAACTAGAACCACTACCAACCCTTCAATTTTTTGAATAAAGTCAATTTTTGGTGTCTTGTGTTGGTTTTAAAGTAGATTCTAGTCTCGATCTGATTGAAATTCCGTATTCAAATCTTTAATAATCTTTAATTTCAAGAATACAATTTAAATAACTTTTGATTTCTGGTTTATTCATTAAATTGACTTTTTCTTTTGGCTTAAATTGTAGACTTATAGAGTCTGAGCCATGGAAAATATTTAGAGAACATCCCAGTGCTCAAGCAAGCTCGCGCAACCATCTTGTCATTGCTATTTCCAAAATTATGAGTGTTCTTACTTCGCAGAATTTTTGAAACTCTTTTAATTTTTGCGTCTTTTCCGGGCTCCATGCAAAAGGCTCCAATAAAAAAGTGCCAGTGCACCAACAGGAAAAAAAACACCATTTTTGGGGCAGAAACACCAAGTGTGGCAACCGTGCATCTAACATTCCACATCATGAGTTAAAATGCTTAATAGCTATTTGCTATGCCAACATTTGTACATTTCTGTTTTGTCAAAATAATAAGTATGTTGACGTCTAAAAGGAGCACCAAATAAAGATTTAAATTTGCCAGTTTGATCAATTTTGGGCAATCACTCAACTAGCATTGTTCGACGCAATAATGAAATTGTTATATGAAAGTTAACTTTTCTCTATTTTTTTATTTCTCCTACATTCTTTCTATTCTCCTCCCTTCTTCTTTCTTGTATATCTCGCCTCCTTTACCTCTATTTTCAAAATTTGCTTTGAAACTCCATTTTTTTCTTGTCTTTTCCTTTGCCTTTCACTTGGGGGCTGCCTATTTGTCACAGATCTCCTGCAATTTATTGCTTCGCTTTTGTGTTTTTTTTGTTGCACCAAATAATGCAACGTCCACTCAGGTTACCCTTGCGATTGGACTTGGTTTGTGCTCCATAAACAACCGAAGCATCGCGCTGTGCTTGGCCATTCCATTCCCATTTGCCATTCTCTCCGTTGGCCCCAGAGATGCAGATGCCGTGTGGGAAACGTGCTCGGCATTGATTTCGGCAATTTTTGCACAGACCTTGCAATTTATATTTATGATTGTTTTAATTCATTCTGTGGGCGGATGTGGGTGAATGCAGCGTCAGGAACTGTGTAATTGCTTGGCTTGATCCCTAAAGTTGGAACTGAAATTGAATTGTTTTCTTTTATTTTTATTTCAGGTATGAAGAAATATTAATGAAAAGAAGAAACAAATAAAAATTGATATTTAAGTAAGTACGAAACCATTTGCTGTCTTTCATTGGAAGCTGAGCTTTTTATCAGTTTCAATCCAAATACAAGAGCGACACTCATACACACACACTCACAATTCATTAATAAATCAAAGAGGACTATAAAATGGCATCTGGGCGTGGCAAGACAAATTCCCCCACACACACATACACTCACACAGAAGGGAAAAGAGAAAGAAAGAACAAATAAAATTTTTAAGTAAAATGAAATGAAGTGTCAAAATGTTGGGAGCGGCTATGGCCTCAGCCCACACCCCTTCAACCGCCTCGATTCATTGCAAGTAGAGCAATTTACTTAAGAGCAAAAAGGAAACAAAATGCGAAAGAAAAAGGAACAAAATAAATTGCATTAACATGACAATCAAATGAATGGCAGGCTGTGCAGCATTTGGTCGTTTGAATTCCCCAAAAGGTGTGGCGATATGGAAGTGAAGCAATCCTGCCATTTGAAGCATTAAAACTGCCTTTTCCCTGGCATCAGAGAACGTATTTTAATTTTAGCAACATTATTTTTACACGCGTTACTCGCAGAATTAAAAATTTGACGAAGTTCATAAATAAGAACGCATTTTCGATGTAGATCAGCATTAAGAAATGAGTCGAAACGATCTCTGACGCAGATCAAGTTTGTTTCAAAATGTTTCCCTTCCTGCTTCTGCATTTACTTTACAGATATCAACTTAACACTTAACAGCATTTTTGCTGCCACTTCTCTTAACTTAACATGCTTAGTTTCCATACTTTGCAAAGTCCGTAGTAATTTCACCAACTGTAGAGCATTTCCAATTCCACATGTGAAAATACATTTGTCAAGTTTTGGGTACATTTAATTGCATTTGGGCCGCAGGTAAAGTGAACGAAAGGTTTAGAAATTAATGTGGGTGACTCGCAAAGTAGTTCTTGAATATTGTGAGTGTTATTGGAATGAGAAGCGTCATTTGCAGCATCCAAACGTCACTTAAACAGAAACTTCAGCTTTCAGCTTCAGCTTGGAGCGCGGCACTCGAGTGTCTTTCACTTTACGCTTTCTCAACTGCAACGGGGCATAATGATGGCGATAAGTCATTAAGTAGCTCAGTCGCTCAGCTCAACGCGCACTTCGAAATGTCGTCGTTAAGAGGCCGCCCAGGGAATACTTGACTTCCTGAAGGGAATGGCTGGCAAAACGATGTCCGAAACATAATATCAACATTATTATTATAATGTTAATTATTCTTATTAAGTACCCTTTTCCCCATTTCCGGCGTCTTATCATTCTTGCTTCGCTGGTTTTAATTAAATGTTGTAATTTGTAATCAACATTTCAGTGTCCGTTTATTGATTTTACTTTCAACTTTACCAAAAGCGCTCAACTGAAATTCAATTAGATGCAAGTCAATCAAGATGCAAGACAGAAGAAGTAATTAAAAGAGGTGGCACCCATACCACCTATTTGGAATGCATAATACATGCAGAAAATTGTGCAATTTACGTTTAATTGAAAAACAAATTGTTTTGAGTACGATTGACTTAACTGATTCATAATGCTTCATTTAAAGCCATTGACTTTTGATTGCTTAAGCTTGGCTTAACTAATTTGATATGCCAGGCAAATTGCCTCATCGTCATCATCAACTACACACACACACACGAGTTCGGGTTTTGGTTAGCCTAACAAAAGCATCGCCCTAAAGGCTTCATGTCAAATGCACGAGCACAATAAATTTCATACCCTGGCAGCTTGAAAAAAACCTAGAAAATCTTCACCTACAATGAGAGCCACATTTATTATACTTAGGCCCTGGTCACAGTGGTAGAATTTCTTTATAACTACTGTTATTTTTTAATGACTATTTTGAATTTTTCAACACTTAAAAATAGAGAAAAGCTAACTTCGGCTGGACCGAAGCTTAAATACCCTTGCAGCTTGTACAATTTATTTAAATTAACGTTTTAAGGTTTTCGTTGAACATTCTTACCTGATTCTTATACTCTGTACCGAAGGTACATAGAGTATATTAAGTTTGTGCAAAAGTATGTAACAGGGAGAAGGAATCATTTCCGACCCTATAAAGTATATATATTCTTGATCAGCATCAACAGCCGAGTCGATATAGCCATGTCCGTCTGTCTGTCTGTCTGTCTGTCTGTCCGTCAGTATGAACGAAGAGATCTCAGAGATGGTAAGAGATAGAGGTTTGACATGTATGGGACATATATTTCTTATACTTGCAGGCAGATCAAGTTTATTTTCAATTTTTGCCACGCCCCCTCGCGCCCCCGCAATTTGGAAAAAACTTCATATCTCCTACAGTTTTGATGATAGAAGGTTCGTACTTTCTAAAGATATCTAGTACTCAAAATTATTTATCGGTTTGCTGAAGGAATGATAAAGATCGGATGAACGATACTCAAGTTATGAGCAAAAAACGGTCAGTTAACACCACCCACCCCCCCACCAATAACCACAGCAACATACCCTAACCGTTCAACACAGGCAATCTTAGTGCGAGAGAGAAAGAGAGAGAGAGAGAGAAACTTAGAGAGCGCACCGCGTTGTGCGCGGGGTGTTATCTGGCCGTTTGACTCCTAAGCAAATGCTAGTGTAAGGGTACAGAGTATGTTATAGTCGGGCTTGACCGACTTTCTTTCTTGTTTTTTGTAAACTCAGCAATAGATGGCGCCACTACTTTGATCATTTGCTTGCCAGTTTTTTATGTGGCAGCTATTTGATATATTCATCAGATTTTGACCAAACTTCCCAAAATTGTGTGAAAACTGAAAAAATTTTTGTCACTGACTTTGGGTCGATTTGAACTCGGGGTCCTTGGACTGAAAAAACACGGTTGGAACGATGCCTTAGACGGCTGAGCTACGCAGCGCATCTGAGGCAAGGCATCTAATGTAATACTTGTATAAAGTAAGATGTACTTGTATTGAAAACATAAACCAATTTTTGCTTGTTTGTAATTCTTAAGTTCGAATTCAGTGCTCTGCTCATTTATATACGGGACTGAAATTTGCATACGTTTCGTGTAGATTTCCAACATGTAGCAATCAGCATTTATAATTCTAAAAGTTTATGTAGAAAACCTACACGTCGCGTGTGGAGAGCAGTTTTCTAAACGAGAAAATTCAGAATTCAGTACGGATTTAGAGCTATATTTTTTGTTTAGAATTTCCACACGCGCATGCAGGATTTCAATATCCAAACGCCGCGTGTAGAAAACCTAAACGTTCAAGTGGTATTCAGATTGCTGCATGAAAAATTAAGAAGTTATTTAGAAATAAACTGATTTTCTAATGACGTGTAAACTTTGCTTTTGCCCACGCAGCATTTAGCTTTTCTACACGCGGCGCTTAGTTTTTTAATTTCTACACGTTACGTGCAGTTTTTCTGCACGCCACGTGTAGCTTTCTGCATTCAACATTTAGCGTGTGCAAATTAGCAGGCCGCTATACGTTTCGTTTAGCATTGCCGTTTCTTCACGCGCCGTGCAGCTAATTTTGTTTTCTCTGTGCAGTTTTTCGACCGATCGTTCCTATGGCAGCTATGTATATGGTATAGTCATTCGACCCGGCCGGTTCCGACAAATGTGCAGCCTATTTGTAGAGTTAAGACTGAGGGAGGAGATGGCACAGAAACAGACGGACGGATTGACGGATGGACAGACAGACAGGGCTATATCAACTCAGCTCGTCATGATGATGAAGAATACATATATATACTTTATGTGGTCGGAGATGCTTCCTTCAATGCGTTACAAAAATATGGACAATTTTAATTGCAAAAAAATGTTGTTAGTTTTTTCCACCTATAGCTAAACCTTTTTTTTTTAGATTAATTGACATATTTGCATTATCTGTAGTCTGATCAATATTTGTGGCTATTGGTGTTAATATAGCGGAGATTTCGGCTTAACATCGGCTTTCTATCACGTAAATCCATTGGATTTTTCAACTGTTACTCGTAGAGTTAAAATGGTATATTAAGGGCCTTTTTCTCATGTTGCTGTTTTTGCAAATCTTGGTGAATTTACTGCACTTGCTTTGCTCATGTTCAAGGCTAACCATCCAGGTGGATTTCGTAGCCATCAACTTTATCCTCATTGATTTCAAAACCATTTACATGTTAATGCAAATTATGTATTTATATGTTTGCGTTCATATGGTCACACTGAAAAATATTTGAAAACTAAAACCAACTGCTGCTATAAACAAATAAGTCTGAATTGTTAATAAGTCAACCAAAATTGAAAATATTGGATGTACCTTTTGTATACAAAACACCTGCAGAAATTGCTGAAGAGACAGATGCGCATACTAACTCCTCTAGTTCATTGCTTAAGCTAAGTTCACACAGGTAAATAGTTTGGGAAAATTTTCATGATTGAAGATTTAACAGAATTTAAAACGAAAACTATGGTTTCACACGCAAATAATTTGATCAAATATGGCCGGAAAGTTCCCCAATTTGGCGTATATAGCTAAAATTTCAACAAAATTTTTTTTCCATGCGTGAACTTAGATTTAGACCTATTGCTTAATCTCGCATCATAGTAAGGAGACCCTTGACGCCCAATAGACATGTCAATAAACAGGCGAGTGCAGGGGTGCTGCCAACCTACTATTAGTGCTTTTCCAGTCCTGCCGGTGTGACCAAAATGATAATCGACCTACATGAGACAACCAATTGCACAAAAACCACCTAATTGCAAAATCTAGGTGGATTTCGATTTCAGCAAAAACAGGAACATGAGAAAATGGCCCTAAGTTCGTGCAAATGTTTCTTACCTAATGTGGTCGATTATGTTTCGTTCTGCTTGTTACATACATTTACACAAACTTAGTATATATAGCCTTTGACGATGGTTGCCGAGGAGCAACTGAAATATATTAGAAAACATCATACATATTTGTGTGTTTTACTTGACCTAGAGCCGGCAATACTCAAATTCTATAGCCTTTTTATTTAAAAGAGCTAGAGCAACCAAATTTTAAGAGTAGAGTCTATGGTCTGCACGCAGACCAAGTTTGTTTAAAATTTTTTGTCAAGCCCCCTCCTGCCCTGGAAATAAAAAATTTTGTATAGCCCTTACAATTTTAAAGATGTCGAGATTATATTTTACAACATAAAGTTAATATATTAACATTAATCTTTATGCTCTGTTAATTGAAAGATGTGCAGTCTTTACAGTGAATGCTATTAAATATTCTTTCCCGCTTAACTGTATATCCAATTCGTGCAGAGCCGACTTTAAATTACGCTCTCGTTCTTTAAGCTGATAAATAAGATTAGTTTTTTCAAAAACGCAAAAAAAAATATGGAGTTATGAGTGCGCTTTTTCGATCTGGAAAAATAGTTTTTGAACTATAAAACAGTTCTTTGACTTGACTCTGAATTAGTGTGTGCTCATACACATTGGCAGGCTGCAATATTTTTAAGTGCCAGTTGCTTCCATACATGTCTTAAATTGTTTTTATGGTCCATTTTGCGATTTAATGACTCTTTTGTCACGGCAAAGAACATGAATTCTTAGGTGCGACATCAAAAAATTTGTTTAGTTGCGTGTTGGTTTTTCATGATGCTCGGGAAAGGCAAAGACAGGGATTAACTCGCTGATGCTGATTCTCATTTTAGAAAGTGTAGCGCTTCGAAACGGCCCGTGCTGTCATCTTTAAGAGTCGGTTTGATTGCTTAAACACGGTTTCTGGCTGAGTTGTTTGCAAAATGCGGATCTCACCAGCAGGACGCGCAATATAAAATTGTTTTTATGAGGTTTTGCTTCTAGGTTTTGATGTTCATTGGCCTAAGTCACAAAATAAATAATTTATTTGTCTTAATTAGCGTGAAATTCAAGGGAATTCTATCAGACCTTAAACTAAATGTTAAAAATTACACTTGATTCTCTCGACTTCTACGAACATATTTTCAAGTTTGCTTCACCGTGTGAATCCAGACTTACAATATCTTCAAGGTTCGCAAACGAAGCAGTCGTCGACGGAGAAAGTCGCAATCGAAGCAAATGACGAGCTGTCAAAAGATTGACAGCTGAAATGTGATATTTAAGGGACTATTCTAAAACAAAGCTAATTAAATTGGCCGTAAATAAACAAGCAACTTGATAATGGGACAAATGAGCAATGATAATGAAGGCTGAGCATGATTTGCGAGATTGCAGTAATCATTGGCATGGGAAATTCTAAAAAATTGATGCCCAAACTTGTTCTGTTCAATTTTTAAATTTTGGACAGAATCTCAATATTTTAAATTGCAAATAACAGCATCAAAATGGTTTTGCAAAATTATATTATTATTGTTTATAATTATTTAAAAATTCTGATTATATTTTTCCTCGATTCTGTACCCACTGTGCCTCTTTTACTTTCGGGCCGGCGCACACAATGTAATGTAATTACACACTGGGCGAAACAACCGAAACAACCGGAAGAAAATTCAATTACACCTATACCTAGCTATAAGGCCGCTCTTTCTACGGCATTTCGCAATAACGGTTTTTTTTAAATATGACAATTTTTCGATTTCCGGCATAAAATGTTTCATTATACGGCCAGTCGTTTGGTTGGATTTTATTTATTTTTGTTTTAAAGAGTAAACTTTTGTACACGCTTAAGCAGGATAAATGCTATAGGTATCAAACTTTACATGTATAACTCATTTTGGCAAGACGAATTCAACATAAATCGATTAAAACCGATTAATCCAATCAATTTTATACAATAGCAACTGAACCACATTTGAATTCGGAAGTAAAAACCGGAATAGGCGTGTAAAATTCTGGACTGGTTTAAAAACAACTTTTGCGCAGAAGTAAAAAAATATTTAAAGGAAAAGAACTTGAGCAAAAACGCATTACTCATTTTGGATAATGCTCCAGGGCATTGAACTTTTTCAGCAAAATCAGATAAATCAATGATAAAATCTTGAGCCTGAAGGTAATTCTCTTCCTGGGAAGGTCGAAGTTGAGCTTAACGAACGATATTGGTTTTAAAGATTTAAGAGAAGGTAATTTTATTGACTTTCTCAATGCTGCTAACCGAACAAACACTTGATGAGGAGTCTGAGCCTACTATATTTAGGCAGCTAACAGCATAATTCGCAGATTATTTCGAGAAGGGAATGAACATCCTTCTTCAAAATGAGAAATAAACTCAGCCTTTTGCTGCTACAAAACCTTGCAAAAATTAGCATAAAGGATAGAGAAGCTGACAAAGTTGGACGAATATTTTAAGTTGAGTAAATCAACAACAACGAAAATTTGCGACGGCAGCATTTTATCAGATTAAGAAAACTTGCAAACATCTTATAATTTTTGTATGTGAGTAAGATCTCTTTTGTTTTTCTTTTTACACCCTCTACAAGGGGTATATTAAAATTGTCCAGATGTTTGTAACGCATACAAGGAAGCATCTCCGACCACATAAAGCATATATATTCTTGATCAGCATGACGAGCTGAGTTTATATAGCCATGTCTGTCCGTCTGTTTCTATGCTATCTCCTGCGTCAGTTTTAAAGCTATCTTAAACAAACTTTGCACGAAGTCTTTTGGTACAAAGACGCTGCACATTTGTCGGAACCGGCCGGATCGGATGCCTAGCATATAGCTGCCATAGGAACTATCGGTCGAAAAAGTAGTTTTGGTTAGAAAAACTTTTGTTTTCTACGCAAACGTGCCCAATCCTCGTACGGTTTTCTATGCTTTTACACAATTCCATCAAGTTTTATAAAAATCGGTCAACTATATAGTACAGCTGCCATACAAAATATAGTTCTGAAAAAAAGTTTTAGTAGTTTTTGTTTTCAGTGCTATCGCTCACAAACTTGTTACTGATCAATATTATATGCCACCACACAATTAAGTCGAGTTTGATCCAAATCGAATGACTATAGCATATAGCTGCCATAGGAACGATATGTCAAAAAAGTAGTTCTAGTGAGAAAAACTTTTTTGTTTTCAATAGTAGCGTCTTTAAGCTTTCCAGTTATGAATATTTTCGGTTTCCACACACAATTTTGGGAAGTTTGGTCAAAATCTGACGAATATATCGTATAGCTGCCATATAACAAACTGGCAAGCAAATGGTCAAAGTAATGGCGCCATTTATTGCTGAGTTTGGAAAATAACTCAGGTAAGAATGTTGAACAAAAATCATTTAAAACCTCAATTTATATAAATTATACAAGCTACAAGGGTAGCTAAACTTCGGTCGAGCCGAAGTTACCTTTCCCCTATTTTTTAACTATGGAAATTGTTAATTTTCTTAGTTTTGATTAATTGGAACCGATCTAACTAAAGTTGTCTAAATTCGTATGAAAATAATTGATTCGTTATACGGCTTTTCTTTTTACGGCCAACTTTTTCGGAACGTATCTAGGCCGTTAAGCGAGGTATTGGTGTACTGAAATATGAAAACCCGCCAATTTTTCAGTTACATTCGATTACCAATAGACTAATAAGCCCATCGGTACTAATCATTTATTTTGTGATTTTTATTTGCTCAGCTGTGATATGTTGCAGCAGCTGCAGAAAAAAAATTCTCGCTTTTTCTTATGTGCACAGATTTGGCCTGCAAATTGCATACGTTAATTTTCTCAGCTGGTATATTGGTTTTTTTATACTCTGTACCGAAGGTACATAGAGTATATTAAGGAATCGTTTCCGACTCTATAAAGTATATATATTCTTGATCAGCATCAACAGCCGAGTCGATATAGCCATGTCCGTCTGTCCGTATGAACGAAGAGATCTCAGAGATGGTAAGAGATAGAGGTTTGACATGTATGGGACATATATTTCTTATACTTGCAGGCAGATCAAGTTTATTTTCAATTTTTACCACGCCCCCTCCCGCCCCCGCAATTTGGAAAAAACTTCATATCTCCTACAGTTTTGGAGATAGATCGTTCGTTCCTTCTAGAGATACCTTTTAAACAAAATTATTTATCGATTTGCTGAAGGAATGATAATCGGATGAACGATACTCAAGTTATGGGCAAAAAACGTCCAGTTAACACAAACCAACCCCCCACCAACAACCACAGCAACATACCCTAACCGTTCGCACTTAGTGCGAGAGAGAAAGAGAGAGAGAGAAACTTAGAGAGCGCACCGCGTTGTGCGCGGGGTGTTAACTGGTCGTTTGACTCCTGAGCAAATGCGAGTGTAAGGGTACAGAGTATGTTATAGTCGGGCTTGACCGACTTTCTTTCTTGTTTTTATCAAGTTAAAGGTATGTATTAGAGGTGCGTGCGTGAGCGAATTTTCTTTCACGTCCAATCGATTCACCAAATAAAAATCTACTCAACCTGTTTTTAGACTTTCGTGGAGTGTACATTTTTTAATCCTGTTGAATTCGGTCTAATTCTTTTTGCTTATGCTAATATGATTCGTTGTCTTTGTGAAATTTTTAAACTTATCTGTAACAACCTGCACCTGCGAACAAGCGCTATATCGGTTTGCAAACGCACAATTTTTTGGTATGGCTCGACGAAAGCGTGCCGCAACGAAATTTTCAGCTGTTGAAGCGTCAACAGCAAATTGGTTAAAAAGTGGGAAAATTCCGCATCGCCCAAGTTCATCTGATCTGTATCATTCCTTCTACAAATCGATAAATAATCCTGATTACTAAGTATCTCTAGAAGGTACGAACCATCTATCATCAAAACTGTACGAGATATAACGTTTTTACAAATTGCGGGGGCGCGGTAAAAATTTAAAATAAACTTAATCTGCAAGTATAAGAAGTTTGAGCATTTTTTCTTTTAAATTTATTTTTGATGCAGATCTTATCGAAAAACAAATCTTAATAATGTTATTCCTTAATTAATTATCATTAAAAAAATTATTTATTTTTTAGATAGATTTATTTTTTAGATTTAGAAGATATTAATTTTCTTCCGCTAGATAAGCCATTTCGCCCACTGTGCGTCGCATTACATAGCCGGGGCCCATCAACGCTTTGCTTGCGGTTTGTTTGCCCAGACCTTCAGACATTGCCCTGTCATATACTCGTAACTTGTACATACACACACACACATGTATGTATGTGCATTTCCCTAGTATTGCAGACGCCGTTTAGTTTTGTTATTAATGAAGTTTCCAAGAGGCTTTTGCACCTTGATTTCTCGCCTCCTCTCTACCGCCTTTTTCACTTCTCGTTGTGTTGTGTCAAGGCTCTTCAAAAACTGCAGAGCACTGCAATTTTCGGTTTGCAATGCCGCCGCCTATATTTTTCTTTCTCAGCTTTGTCTATTGTCATTCTCTTTCTCCTCGGAGACTTTCTGTGGCCTTTCTCTTTTTTTTTGCCACTCGACTTGGCCGCATCCCAGAGTAGTTGACTTTGATTGACATTTGCCGGCAAATTTTGTGTTGTACTTTGATTTCATTTTGCATTTTGGGTGGGCCCAAACAATTGGATTTCTGTTTGCTCATTGGAATTTATCAAGCTGGGTGACCTAGTTCTATTGTACGGGTAACTGTTGCTGTACTTCCTCTTCTAACATTAAAAATTAAAGTTGGAAAATTGCCATTAGCGCAGTCACGCAATGGCAGATAAGTCTGTTTTAGGGGCTAGTTAATGCACTTTGTGTGGCTTATTGTCAAGTTCAAGGTAGTTTAGTTGTTAGATAAGAAAATGCCTATTATGAAAATGGAGTTGCACGTGTGCATAACTATTCTAAATTTGTAATTGGTTCAAGGCAGCTTAACCCTGAGCTTACGACTTGGGTTTGGTAATTCTAATCTGTATACCCGGCGACGCCCAGGTTCTTTGCGTTGATTGGATATGTTTTTATGAGAGCGGATATGTTTAACATTTAAAGCTGTTCATTCTTGTTCGAAAGTAGTTTTAAATTAGAAAAGTTACCACATATCAGACTTCCAGTTAAAAGCGTAAACAATTACTGAGAATGTTAAATTTCTAAATCTGACAATGTAGACCGTTAGACCAATTTTCCAGATCACAGCCCAAATAATTTGTAAGATGGTGACTTGAACCACTTTTGAACTGGCTCAGCCGGCTTAAATCATAGTACTATAACCAGTCTACAAATCAAGTTTCCAGTTCATAGCTTATACCATTTCTGAGATATGGCTCTGAGCTCAGGCTGCAAACCTTTGAAGTTCTGGAGAAGGTTCGAACCCATTGAAAATTCTAAGGATCGGTTCTCGGATCGGTTTCTTTACTTATCGAACCTAAGGTTTTGGTTCAAACAATGGTTGATACAATTTTTGATAAAATAGTAAGACATTGTCTGTTGACAAGAATTTGTTTTGCCATTTTACAATATGACTTATGCATTATTTCCCTATCAAAGTCGTAATATGCCGAGTTTGAATATAATTTTGAAATGATTATAATCATTATTATGCTCCGATTCAGCACTATAAAATTATTTTTATCCGGTCAATATATTTTAATAGTTACATAAGTTCTGAAAAAGCTGACTAAGGTGAAAGCTTTAAGCCGAACATTTTTCAAAGCAGAGGGTGTAAGGTTCGGGTTAAAAAAATGTATAAGGTTCGGTTCTGGAACAAAAAACTTCTTAGATATGGCTCTGAACCACTTTTTATCGGTCCTGATGCAGTGAAGTACCAACCCACAGACCAGATTTCAAGTTCATAGCTTAAAGAGCTTCTCAGATATGGCTCTGAAGTACTTTTTAACCAGTTTGAAACCGGTCCTGAATTTGTAAAATATCCAACTCCATATTACCAACCTACGGACCAGATTTTAAGTTCATAGCTTGAATAACTTCAGAGATATGGCTCTGAACCACTTAATAGCTGTTTTTAACCACTTATTAAATATATATGTATAGATCAGCGGTGGGCAAGCCCCATGCTCCCATTGCTCCGAGTTGGCGCCAGTCAGTCTCATAATAAACTGCGTCGCAAATAACTCGCTTCGAATTGTGAACAACAACGAAGTCAATGCGAATCGGAGCACGGCGCCTACAAGACGCGCACACAGACGGCGCAACAGCTGCATTTTGGGCTATCGACACTCGCTGATAACGCTTTTTTTGTTGTTGTTGTTGAGCTGCTACCAAACTCAAATTTCTTGCCCACCTGGTATAGATGATCCGGGATTTGGCGCCAGATTTACCCTCGTACTTAGCTTTTCTTAATTATTTTTCCAGCCATCCAGATTTGTCATCAATAATAATATTTATGTTTTTGATGTTTTAGGATTATAATTAAAAAGGTCTTGTTATCGGACATCTTCATTTATATATAAACTGGGGATCGGCAATGATAGGTCGCTTGCTTTTCAGGTTCTTCAATAGTATTTGTTAGTCAACAGGAAAAAGTGTCAAAGTGTTGATCACATTCAATCAACGAGCTTTTAAGATTTCTACTCTCTGCCTGCAGCGTTGCAGCGTCGGCAGCGGCCGAGTAATAAAATCTAATCAAATTCAAATCAATCAAATTTCTCTGTTTCCATTGCCTATATGAGCATATCAATTCCTTAGTTCGACTGACTTGATTGACTTATTAATCAATCATCATCCATGCCAAACTGCTAAACCTACAGCTGACATTTTGTCCCTAGCTTCGTTGAGGCAAGTAGTCACTCGAAAACTCGATCCAAGAGTTGATGCCCTAAAAATTTTTTCATTTTTTATTATAGAAACTTAAAATCATATCATAATCATATACTAGCTGCTACATTTCATGCAGCACGCACACAAACAAAAGATTGTATCAGCAACAGTTTTTTAAGTTTTATATAGTGACTCGTAAAAAAAGGACAAACCATATACTTGTTGAAAAATATCTTAAAATGAAATTGGGAAAATAGGAAGATCGTCTTATTGTTTAAAGCTTAGTATGGAGATAGTTGCGCAAAGTGTGCGAAATCTATGCACACTATTTCGTCGATTGTAATTGCGAAATAAAGTTAATAAACAATACAGAGTTAAGTTTGCCGCCAATGCTACAGTAGTTGTTACAATAGCTTCATTTGATTTGCAAGAAGCGGTAGTGAAGGCACCCTTACTTGCAGTAAAGATCCAAGAGGGGATAATTAAATGGATCATAGGTCCATCGAGACATTTATTTGCAATTTATAATAATTTCCTCCAATATGAAAATGGTGCTCTATGGACACGACTAAGAAAGGGGCTGAATCGACTGTTTGGGCCATGGCTTTTCGTTGTGAATGCAACTTGCGGCCATTACAAAGTCCCAAGTCCGACTATTGAGAAGTTGTGCAGCTCATCCTTTCAATATTCGGAATCGCCGTCGTCCACAATTGAATCACTTAGTGCTGGGCCAACTTTCCTCATTATCAGCCATCTCATACGAGGAGCTATGGTTTCTGTAAAAGTCAATACAAATGGTTAGCACATATGAAACCATCTTGGATCAACCAGTCTGGCAAAAGCGACATTAATGGAGCTTACTCAACTACTCATCAGCGTCTCCCTGAGATGCGTTTGCTTTCACTCTGGACGTGTTAAGCACTTCGGCAGCGTAAGCTGTCCTTCAATGAAGCCCAAGCCGCTTTGCACTGATCTCCTAGAAATGCAATTCATTAGGAATAACATAATTAAACTCCATAACTACTTTAGCTACGTTATTTGCCAAGGGCAGCACCTAAACTTGCCCAAACGCTTTTCCTAATTTATTTTTATTGATCGGTTTTCACACTGATGTTCATTCATTTGATTTTACCGCGCCACACACTTGTGTATGTAGACACACGTGACTACGAAAAATATATATATGTAATATTTCACACCTTCGAAATAAAGACTTAACGATAGACTATCGCGTGATACGTGATATCAATATGACTATTTCGCGCGTGAACTCCAGACCAGCTCTCGAAACAACAACCAGCGAAATCCTTGCGAAATTATTTTTTGTATATAGAGTCTTTGATTTCGCAATATTTCGCAGGTTTACCCGTACCAAGTTTAAGGGGTAAACCCCATTAGTATGTAGTTTTGGATGAGCAAGCCCAGAGATATCGTGTTCACCGCAAGGCGTCTACTACTCAGTGTCGCCAATTAAGCTATTTTTCCCACAAGATCTTGCTATTTTGTAAGGTCGATAGCCATAAACCATTCAGTTTTGACGGAACCTGCAATTCTAGGTATTTTGGAAGTTCAGAAATTCTGATAAAACAGATGGGAATTGAAGCTCTTTTGAAAATGAATTGTCTATTTTTTTTTTTTTTATCTGTTTTACAACGTGTGTCACGCCTTGCCCGCTGGGGCCGAAGACATTTCGTTATTTACGCATTCACGATCCGAACGCATGTCGAAACTGAGGCCTAGAGAGTCAACCGCTCTTTAGTTGTTTGCTAGGGTTCGATGCGGTCAGGTCGAAGCTAGTTCACTGCGTTTTAATTTCACACACCAATATACTCGCACTTTTTGTCCTCATTCTTCTTGATCAACGCTGATTTAGACTGATAAAAATACCTTTCGAAATCCAAACCACCAGCGTTTGTTAAAAATCGATGTGAAATTTTCACATTATATAATCAGCCATGTTTTCAATGCTTCCTCTTCCACAAAAAATTTAGTGATTTAAAACCGGTTTTAGTACTCCATTTTGAATCTAAATCACAAAATTGAGATTGTGAACTTGACTGAATAACTTTCTTTGTTAATCTCAAATTATTGCGAATTCTATCAATCGGACTTGGTAAAATCTCCGAATTGCAAAACATTTGGCTAAAACATTTTGCCAACAAAAAAGTCCAAGTTAAACACAATAGGTCTTTCGTAATGGAGCTTTTGAAGCACTTATCAATTCCGATTCCGCATAAACTTGAAAATGGCAACAACATTAATTGCGCATTTCTTAACAACAATGGTTAAAAATTTCTATTGCACACAAATAAACGCTATGCTAGGAGGGACATACTGAAGTTTAATTTCACACAACAAGAACAAATTCTTACTTCTGAAGCAACAGAGAACGTCATATAAAGAGGCTTTTTGTGTCTGTTTGTAGCGCAATATTGTCCAGTTAGCCCTTTAGATCAGCTGACCAATCCCTTCTATAGGAATAGTGCAATTTTTAAGCATACATTTTTTTCTGCTATCTTTTATAGCTATTTATACCCTGTTCCCATTAAAAACCAGGGTATAAACAGTTTTTGCTTGTTGTAGGTGTATGCCGTACCCAGATCGAGTTTGTTTCCGATTTGGAAAATTCCCTCTCCTCCACCTTTTAACAGCTTAAAACTGTCTGTTTGTCTGTATGATCGCGTTGATCTCAGAGACTGTAAGAGATGGAGCCAACAATTTTTGCATGTATGTACACAGAAAAAAATAGATAAAATATCAGCCCTATCTTTAAAATTATAAATTTTTTAGCTCAAAGGGATACTATTTCCACCTAAAAATATGGGTGCGATAATATCATCTTGAAATTTTTTTCAGATGAAGGCCGATTCTATACTCAAAATACCCGGATGATTCTGTGTAGGTGTATACAGTACCCAAATCAAGTTTGTTTCAGATTTGGAAAATTCTTCCTCCTCCTCCTTTTAACCGCGGAAAACTGTCAGAGCCTCAATTTTTAAGTTTGAACTCCGAGTTTGAATTCTGAAAACCACAATAAGATCTGTGCAAAAACAACATTACTAGGGACAGTGTATTTTGCAGTCAGGGTACTCGACTGCAGCACTCTTACTTGTTTATATTACATTTTGCTGTTTTGAGATATATTTAGCAGTCGATTTAGCTACTTTTGAACTTCAACAGTTGGCAACACTGCTACTACTATAATAGTTTTGTCGTTTTTAGTCTTTTTCCAAGTATTCCTAAAAGTAGTTGTAGTTGGCAAATTCAACATGAACATTAAATGCAAAATCTTTGAATTTTAGAGTATGAAGTTGATGTAAAAACTTCCACTTGGTTGGCCCTCAACTAATTTGCATGTTTTGCCCCCATTTTAAGATAGTAAATGCATTTCAGACTCAACAATAAACCCTTGACCCATTTATGTGGCACACAAGATGCTTATAAACGTCCTAAATAATGGCATTTTGAATTTTTTAACTTGCCCAGGCAGAGGATTAGCATGCTTCTCCTACTCCTCCCACTAACATTTCATGTGGCATGTGGAGATAATTACAATTACAGCTACGGCGCCTAAAAGTAGTCAAAGTGCATTCTAATTTCATGTCTGTCCCCATTTCTGCCCTTTGGTCAGCATGTTCATTCTAAAATTAAATTTCCTTGCATGCATTCCTGCCATGTAGTAAGCCTCTCATGTTTGGCTTACTTTTCAAAAGGGAACAAAAATGTTATTTTGGTGGGCGTAATGAAAACAATAACAATGGAAATTACTGCTAGGGAAAGTGACGAAGTGACAGTTGCGTGCATTTTGTTAAATCGATAAATTCGGCGTTTTGCTGATTCACATTTTGAGCTTGTTGCTTTGTGTAGAAGGTAAATTGTCTATAAATTCAATGGAAATTTAATTCCTCCCTCTATTTTTCTCTATTTATATTTTTGGATTATTTTGGCGTGTGCTGAATTTTTAATTTCATCTTCTGTTCCGCCTTGGGCCACTTAAACTCTGGCCTCGAGGCGTATATAATTTTTCCTTCTCCCTGTTTTTTCTTTCGCTCTCTGTTTGCCGCATTTCAACAAATTTTCATTGCTTTTCATTGCCTCTTTACTCTTAGTATATAATTTTTTGTGGTATTTTTTTATACCCGATACTCGTAGAGTAAAAGGGTATACTAAAGTCGTGCAAATGTATGTAACAGGCAGAAGGAATCATTTCCGACCATATAAAGTATATATATTCTTGATCAGTATCAACAGCCGAGTCGATATAGCCATGTCCGTCTGTCCGTCTGTCCGTCTGTCCGTCTGTCCGTCTGACCGTCTGTCCGTCTGTCCGTCTGTCTGTATGAACACCTAGATCTCAGAGACTAGAAGAGCTAGAGCAACCAATTTTGAAATGTAGACTCCTATTGTCTGCACGCAGATCAAGTTTATTTCAAATTTTTGCCACGCCCACCCCCGCCCCCACAATAAAAAATGTTGAATAACTCCCACAATTTTTGAGATATCGATCTCAAATTTAAAACTTACAATAATATTCGCAACATCTATAAGCCCTCCAATTTTCATCAAGATCGGATGATAAATAGCCAAGTTAAAAAAATGTTGCATACTTTTCGGCTGTCCTGCCTCAGACACACAGGAAGGCTATTCAACGTTTCTTTCCGTGAGTAACGGGTATTTCGAAGTCGGTTAGAGCCGACTTTAACTTACGCTCTCGTTTTTATTTACCCGCACGCGACAATTATGCATATTCATAAAAATAAACGGGCACACACACACACACATACATGCCTAGGCAGCCTTTGGTCAACGGAGCGTATGCGTAACATTTTTTGTATGCTGCCCTCCACATAAAGTGGACATAAAAAATTCTTGAAATAAAATATATGCTATTTAAAAATGTAGCTGAAAAAAAAGAATAATTGAGGTTTTATGTGCATTTTATGCAGGAATTCTATTAACAACTCACAAAGAAGACTGCAAAAAGTTTCGTTACGGAGACTTAAACCGGACCATAAGTTTAATGTTCGGCTGATGGATGGAGTTTTAAAAGAAATGAATTTAGTATTGTGGGATTTGGGTAATATGATCACTTAATAAATCCCTGTATTTACGTTAAATGTGTTTATTTGTAGTTTTAATATAATGAAAAGTTTACTTTAATGAAATGAATGTCTCTGATTAATTTTAGATTTAGTTGTGATTGTTTCTTCTTCGTCTTAACTTAGTGTCTTTCGTCTCAATGAGCAGCGACAGAACCGCACAGTCATAGACTAGAATATCTAGACTGCAAAAATGATCAGTCGACACCGCTTCTGTCAGAAATTAGTTCGCTCTCATTTACGCTCTCTGGATACATTTGGTCAGCTGTTCTCTCTCACTTACTCTCTCTGGATACATTTGGGAATATGTCCGTCTCGCTCTAACCACTGTGGTTAGTCCTACTGGCACTATAAAGAATCTTTTTATACCCGTTACTCGTAGAGTAAAAGGGTATACTAAAGTCGTGCAAATGTATGTAACAGGCAGAAGGAATCATTTCCGACCCTATAAAGTTTATATATTCTTGATCAGCAGTCTGTCCGTCCGTCCGTCTGTCTGTATGAACACCTAGATCTCAGAGACTAGAAGAGCTAGAGCAACCAATTTTGAAATGTAGACTCCTATTGTCTGCACGCAGATCAAGTTTATTTCAAATTTTTGTCACGCCCACCCCCGCCCCCACAATAAAAAATGTTGAATAACTCCCACAATTTTTGAGATATCGATCTCTTAAGTTTATATTCGCAACATCTATAAGCCCTCCAATTTTCATCAAGATCGGATGATAAATAGCCGAGTTAAAAAAATGTTGCATACTTTTCGGCTGTCTCACCTCAGGCACACAGGATGGCTATTAAACATTTCTATGCATGAGTAACGGGTATATCGAAGTCGGTTAGAGCCGACTTACGCTCTCGTTTGGCACTATCGTTAAGCACCACCAAATTGAGAGGCAGCGCAAATTTGTTTTCTAATACTCATTCTCCATGGTACAGCTTTGATTCTCGGCACAAACTAATTATGCTTGACAGCAGGCGTCCCACATCTCTCCACTCTGTTACGCTCAGCTGATCTGGCAAGGCTTGACAGATCAGGGATGCCAGACCCATTCCCACAGTATCATAACTTATCGTTAAATCTTTAATTGATACAAAATAAGCTGTCTAAAAAGCAAAAAGGCTCTAAAGATTTAAAGGCCGTGAATTTACCAATAATGGGTCCAGAATCTACCCACATTCCGTTTGGAATTTTAAGGACAGAAAGAATTTTTTAAAAGGGTTCGGGTTTTTCTTCTCTAGAACCGGACCTTGGACCGAACCTTCTAAATCTGTTGGTTACCGAATCTGAACCTGAGACGGACCTCTTCTGTGTGGAAAACGGTTCGTTTCAGAGAAACTACCAAAGTCGATTTTTAAATATTTTAGATTTTTGCGATTACGTGGGGTACTATTTATATTTCAGGAAATTTTTAAATGAAAATGGCTTTATTGATTGTCAAAATATTTTCCAAAAAAATGAATGTACTTTTCATTCGCTCAAACCAATTTTCGAAGCACTTTTTCCATTCCGATTGAAGCACCTCCAAAACATGGGTTTTAAGCGCATTAACAGCTTCTTACGACGTAGAAAAACGTTCCATCACGCAGTCTTTTTTTGATGTTTGGTAATAAGAAGACGAACATCTTTTGTGGGATTTGGCTCGTCTTGGAACACCCACACGGTCGATTGCTGGTTTGTTTCCGGCTTATACGCATATATCCATGATTCGTCACCCGTGAAGATCTTAAGAACGTCTTTTGAAGCAACGCGATTGTATTTTTTCAGCATTTCTTTGCACCAATCCACACGTGCCATTTTTTGAGCGATTGTCAAATTATGAGAAATCCAACGCGAACAAAACTTTATTTACGGCAAGGTGTTTATGCGAAATTTTACATACGCTGTCACGGTATGTCATTTGACGATCTTGCATTACACTGTGCAACACTAAAAAGTCGGGACCAAAAAATTCTGAAAGGGTATGATGGTAGTACAAAAACCTTCACTGGGTTTGGTCTGGTTAGCTGCCGTTTTCTTTTTATTAAACGTTTAAGTTTTCAGCTTTTGATTGGGATTCGCAACTCCATATCTCGTAAACTATTTGGAATTTCGCTTTGACGTCTTAGAGGAAGTTGTTGCTCTTGGCTTGGCTGACAAAACATTTTTAAGTACCAAGTAAAAAAAGTCACATCTTTATACTCAAAATTTCAAAAATGTCTGAAAATCATCATGTTTTCCCCTCGTTTTGAACTATTTTTCAACTTTGTCTGGAAAACTGTAACGAATTTGAGGAAGCAAACGATTGAAACATACCAACCAAAACTCGATAAATGGTGAAAATTTTTGATACCAATTAGCCGACACAGTCAAAAATTTCGATTGTTTTGTATTAAATCAAGAAAATAGTAAGAAAATATATCTTAAAAAATGTAATTAAAAAAAAAAATTTAGTTTTTTTTTACTTTTTTACCGAAAATTTTCGTTTTTTCGAGTTTTTGTAACTATATGAAAGAGTAACTAAATGAAATTGGTTCGTTCTAACGATTTGTTTATTTTGGTCTAAGCTACAACTTTGTGCTCTATTACTTGTCCAAATTTGAAACGGGTTTCAAGACGAAGTCGAAAAACTGTAGAAAACTGGTCAAAACTTAGCTTTTTTGGGCGACTTTTGCAATTTTGAGTATGAAGATATCATTTTTTTCATTTGCTACAAAGAAATGTTTTGTAGGCCAAGCCAAGAGTAACAACTTTGTTAAAGGTTTAAAAGCAATATTCACAATAGTTTACGAGATATGGAATCGTTAGTCCTACTCTGAAGCTGAAAACTTAAAAGTGCAATCTTTTTGATAACGGCAGCTAATCAGACCAAACCAAGACAGGGTTTTTATACTACCATCACAACCTTTCAGAGTTTTTTGGTCTCGACGCTATCAACTTTTTTGAGTTCAAAAATGTGTCACAGTGTTATCAGTTCACGCACAGCATAGATGTTTTCTCGCACATCAACCGATTTTGGACAACCACTATTAAATTCACTATTTCAGCGATATACATCGGTTTTTGATGGTGCTTTATTACCATACCAAGAACTGAGTTCATCGACACACTCTTGTTGAGATAATCCATGTCGAAAGTTGTGAAAAATAATCCAACGAAAACCTCTTTAATTTTCCAAATTGATTTTTCCAACTCACTGTAAACAACACAAATAGCGCTAGTACATCAAAATGTTGTGAGGCCGATTATGCAAAAAAAATGTCAAACTTTATTTTGGTATTACCAGATTTTAACTATTGACATTACGTAGGACCACCTCCACGTAGTAGACCAAATATGTTCGAAAAACCGGTTTTAAATTGCAAAGTTTTTGCGAAAGTGAAAACGGAAACATGGCTATTTATACATATTTCTAAATAGTTGTATGGGTCGGTGAATTTCTTAGTGAAAATCCGTTTTCTAAATCATATCCAATCTCGGAATATTACGACTTTGAGAGAAAAATAATGCCACAGTTAAGTTGTAACATTCCAATACAATCTTTTCATATTTAGGAAGGATCAGGGACTTTTGTAAGTGGCGTAATAATTAATAAAGATGGTCCATTCGTCCATAATCACTATCTAATTGATAAACATATCAGATAGTTCCGTAAATTGTCTTCAAAAAATATAATTTAAATTTATCGAAAATAAAGGCAAAAATGTTTCAGCGAAGATGCTATGAAGGTTTGAATCAAAATCTTACTTAGTTTCGGTAAGTTAATGAACTGCTTCGCGAACCAAACCTTATATTTACTTCACGAAGGGTTTGAACCTCTGGACCGAACTTTCTGCAGAATTTTTGAGGCTTGCAGGCCTGATTAAAATACTTCGCATTTTTCCTTGCATTATTAGTCTATTTAAGACTATTTCAGTCGATTTCGAATTTAACTGAAAAAATTTTATACTTTAATTAAAAAAGCGGTTTCTAGAATTTTTCGTCTCACTGTAAGTACGAAAATGTAATTACGAAGAATCAGAAATGCTAGTTCTTATGGAAAATATTTGGCCCAAGAACAATACAAAACGGTATAAATATTATCCCTGTGTGTACTTTTAATTATTAGGATAGTCTTTACTGCTAAAAGGATATTGGCGTTCGCTTTAAAGAGCTTTAAAAAAACAAACACTTTAATAAAAGGTTTTTTTTGCAGTTCTTAGATTGGTTCCGAATTTTCGTAAGCACACCATTTCGGTACGGGATATCGGTTCAGGATAGCGGTTACTTAATGATCCACCCTAGTTGTTGTTAGCCATAATTCCCCACATTTGAATTTGTCATTTAAGAAATATTTCATGTTTTCCATTTAATTCAATACTTTTGCAGTTATCTATTGTTCATTGTCTAAAGCTGCTGGGAAGTGCAATTTTTAGACCCTTGGCCAAGCTTTGACTCTCAATAATATAATAAAATACAAAAAGATTGAGAAAAGTCAAGTATCTGGACATATGCTAACATAATTTGGCACCAATTAACGGCATTTTGACATAGTCTTAGAAGATTAAAAGTGGAATATGAGTTCACAAAAATAAACCAAATCAATAGAAAAAATTAAACAAATCATTTACAGTTAGCTTAACTAAAACGCTGACATACTTTTGGGGTCAAAGTCTGATAAAACAAACAAAAGAAATAACCTTTAACGATTAATCAATAAAGTGGGCCATTCTTTTACATAACTTTCGTTGTCTGAATACAAAAAAAAAAAAGAAAAAAGCAAAAGTGCTAGAATTCGGATTTTGTTTTCGTTATTCTTTTGTGGCTCACATGTTGCTTAAGGCCTTGAACCTGATGAATGTTCTTCACTTAAATATACTTCGATCAGATTTCTATATATTATATTTGGGTGACCCATAGAAATATTAAAATTAAATGATTTAAATTTGTGACTTTGATATTGTTGGGGCAGACGCTAGGGCCCAATTTTTTTCTGGCTAATTAGCATTAAACTGGATTTGCGGTTAATTTTCATGCGTGTGTGCAGCTGTCGTGGTTTATACAACCATACACGCACTCATACACATCGCATAATGGTTACTTATGTGAATTTATATACATATTTTTGTATTTTTTTTTGTATGCGTGAGCTTGGCTGACATAAGCCGATAATGTTGATTAATTGTTGCCTGAGAAAGTCATTCATGAGAGTTGAGCGTAGAAGTTTACATTTAGAAAGTTGGATTGGCATGGTTCTAGAGTGGACTCTCTGCTAGCAATTCAAAATAAAAAAGATCTTTTTTATTAATTGTTTTGAAACATTTTAGAACTTTTGACAATTAATTCACGAGCTTAAAAAAACTGTGAAATTAGAATGTGTATTTAAATAATATGGAAACTCCACGTTTCGACCGTCTGAAAAAGATATCGTCGCAATTACACACGAATACCTAAGTGAAATAAGTATATATAAGTATATAAATGTTTTTCTCTATCTTGTCTATAATAGCAACGGTAAATTTGTTGTTAGTATACAAAAGTGTGTTCATGTACTCTGTTTTTATTCTTTTCTATTTGGTCATCATTATTAGTAACGTGATCATAAATTTTGTGTGGCGTGATCGCATTTTCTTAGGAAATAAGTACAGTGCCGCTCAACTGAATAGGTTTGATTTTTTTTTAGGTTTGAAACGTTGTATCTCTGTAACAAGCACTCCGATTTAAGCGAAATAAATTTTAATAATATAAAGAAATCAGTCATTTGTGAAATAGCAAAGTTTCTGTTCTGTTAGTTTTGTTTTTATATCATTTTTATTATTTTTTCAAAAGCATAACAAATAATCTCTAATTTGTTTGGCTCAACTGAATAGGTTTGACACTTTTGACTTCACTTTTTGATTGACTGCGTGATTGAAAAGAGTTAAATTTTGTATTCCAAAATTTAAAGCAACTGCTATCAGTTTTTTGTAAAATGGGCCTATTCTAGCGTGGATTATTAATGGGGCTCAAGAAAACTAGCACTAAAACTGCTGATATAGAAGCTAGAGTCAACCAGCATAGAAACACTATTTCAAACTTTTTAATAGTTGAAAACCATCGATTATAAAGGTTAGTTTAAACGCTGTGGCCAACCAGCATTGACGCACGCTTTAAACTGTAAATTCGTCTTCTTACGGTTCAGAAAGTCATTTCCTGTAACATTTCTTGTATACTTTCCGAGTGCCTGCACTAAAACTACTTCCACCCAAAGATGTAAATGTAAAATTGGCTTAACAGCCACAAAGCGGCCAGGCCAAGCTTCTCTCAAAGAGCATCTCTGCTGAAAGATACAAATATTGATTTCTTCCATGAAAAAAGTTCATTAAAGAGGGTCCAGATGCCTGCCACAAATATTGGCGCAATTTACAGCAACCACGGCAATCCCGGCATAAGCGGAAAACGGTGGCGTATCCCTAAAGATTTGGTCTGCTTTTGGTCATGCTCGAAGGTCTGGGAATTGTTTTATTCCAACTAAAACTAATGGCGAGATGTACATTTGTACAGTTGATGGAAAGTGAACTTGTTAAATTTGGAAATAACCTTTGGGAGGTTTATTGGATTTTCCATCAATAACAGGCAGCAATTCATTGCATAGGCTTCACTTTTTGTCCAGAAACATTCCGGTTTTGGATTGGCCAGCGATTATCTCGGACTTAAAACCCATTGAGGACCTCGGTTTAAGCTTAAGCACGTTTTTGTTACAGAGTGGAAATTATGTGCGAAAATTAATAGATTCTATGCCTAATCGCCTTAATAGGGTTATAACTGCAAAAGGAAAGCCCATTAATTACTAAATAATAACCAAATTGTAAACATACGAATAATAAAGCAGACAAATTGAAAATGCGCGTATTCTTATTTCCTATGGACTTCTTTTATTTAAGCTTAATATATATATTCGAAGCTTAAATAAATTGAATTGTATATTGTATTGTATTAGTACTATAAAATAAAATTATATTAAAACGCATTCTATTCCGTCATAATAACATAATCTTAAGAAACATCCATGCACATTAGACTGAACGTTCCTTACACGAAAATTTTCTTTTCCTCAATGCGCAAAAAATTCGTAATAATTTCTAGTTAACGTAATGAAAAACCAAAATTCGAAATTTTAAGGTTTAATGCCTCCCGCCATGACTTAAAAGTGGATACATAAAATTTCAATTTCCTTATTTTATACCCTTGTAGAGGGTATATTAAAATTGTCCAGATGTTTGTAACGCATTGAAGGAAGCATCTCCGACCACACAAAGTATATATATTCTTGATCAGCATGACGAGCTGAGTTGATATAACCATGTCCGTCTGTCCGTCCGTCTGTCCGTCTGATTCTATGCTATCTCCTCCGTCAGTTTTAAAGCTATATTAACCAAACTTTGCACGAAACCTTTTGGTACAAATACGCTGCACATTTGTCGGAACCGGCCAGATCGGATGACTATAGCATATAGCTGCCATAGGAACCATCGGTCGAAAATGTGGTTTTAGTGAGAAAAACTTTTTTGTCTTCAACGCAAACGTCCTTGAACCTTGTATTTACAAGTTATCTATGCTTTCACATAATTCCACCAAGTTTGATAGGACAACTATATAGTACAGCTGCCATACAAATTAGGTGTAGAAAATGTATATAGGAGGCCTTGTCAAAAATGTGTACATTTGGCCGAATGTACATATTTGTGTCAGTGGAATCAGGCTACTAATTTATAAAAATCATACAAGCTACAAGGGTGTATAAACTTCGGTCGAGCCGAAGTTAGCGTTCCTCTATTTTTCATATTACTTTTTCAAAAAAGTTAACTTTGAGATGCCAAACGTTATTGTTGAATTTAAAAACGGTTGCTGTGCCAGAAAAAATCAAACGTAACATACCGTGAGATGAAGTGGTCCTTGTAACGCTAGCTTTGATCGCGTGGAATGCTGCATAATTTGACAATTGCTTAATAATAAAATAAAATGTTGATCAAATTTAATTGCTGTGCTTTAAAGGTTTTTACAAATCATGGATATGCATATCGCTCACTTACTTCAAGACTGGCATAGCTCAAAAAATTCGATTATGTGACAACGCGTTTAATGGATTTAACCAAGGGAAAATAGTTCTTTTAGTTTCGAGTTAACCTAATAAAATATTATTAATCTAAAATGCTCATTAAAATAATTTGAACTGCACATATCATGATACAACTATACAAGGTATGGCGGTCAGAGCAGAAAATGACCTGAACGTTTTTTCTCAGAGCGCCAGAGAGCGGGAGAGAGCGCGAGAGCAAGCGCAAACGTCAAACACACATAAATGTACTATGTGATGAAAAAACAAAGCATTCTTTAACTTTAGTTACAGATTTACATACATATATATATACATGCATAAGCAAATTTTATTGGTACTTGTTAATTGAAACAAGAAAACAACAATTTGAAGTGTGTACATTTTTTTATGCAACGGCAGCATCAACAAAAGCAACAAGCTCACTTCGCTCAAAAAACAAACCCTAAATGCAAAATCAAAACAACAAAAAAATGACACGCGCGGACACAACCTTTCGTTTCAAGTAACATAAGCACACTGAACTAAAATGACCCGAGCTGAGAGAGCACTGAGGGACCGCCATACCGTATATAGTTGAATCATGGCACATATACTTATTTCACTGAGGTATTTGGGCCTGTAAAAGCTTTAGTTTGGATGCCTCGACTACGCACCGTTAACTAAAAAGTGGAATCTGTCAACAATGCCGAGCGCTGTGTTTTTTATGCACTGCACCGTACTCCAGAGTCAAGTCATCTCAAACATGGGGCCTCTTTATTTTGAAAATTTTCGTCGATTACCTTGTCCAATGGAAAACCCGACTATAGTGATCACCATAATATCGTATGCATATTATGCAGGGTATTCTCAAATGACAAAAGGACTTCTTAATAATAATAAGTTAACCCTAAAAAATACCACTTTACAATGCTGATGGCTGATACTTTGAAAAGCTGAATGTCGTTGGAATCATGATCCTAAATTAGTTTTTGAGCTGAATCATTTTCCAAATAGAGGGGATTACTGTTTGCAATTAGTTTGCTTAAGTCGTTTATTAAGAAGACAAAGTTAAATACATACTTCATTCATAAAAACTTTCATTGTAGTTGGTTTTTTTTTTTTAACAAAGAGAACTCTACTTCTGTATGAAAAAGAGCTTGAGTAACACGACTTATATTATTAATTTAGATTTAAGCCTTCTATTTATATATTCACTTATTCATTTAAACTGATTTCGTTCGTTTAACAATCTTCATTTTAATTGTCAACTTGAAGCTGTACTTATAATTCACTTGACATCATCAAAGACAAATTATGTTTCGTTTTTTTGTTTTTTTTGTTTATGGTTTTTTGTTTATATAACATTTTGTTATGCATATTTTGACCACAAGTGTCTAATTGTAAGCTTCATTATTTTGGTGCATAATTACAAAACACATCTCAAGTTACCAGCTGACAAAATAAAAATGAAATTCACTTAGCCTTGTTTTCATTTTCGTTTTGTGTTTTTACCTATCTCAAGTCCGCACTTGACTCTGCTCTCTGGGCGAGCAAAGTGCACTTCAGCCAAATACATTTTCCACAAATAAAATCTAATTAAACAGAAATTGCGATTCAGAAGAACCAACTGTCAAAAAGCAGGCGAGTTTTGCCAATTCTGCATACATTTTGAATGCTGTAATTATTGCTGTATTACTTGCTTTGGTTTTTGTGTAAATTTGAATGTTGAATGTGTTTGAATGATATTGTGCATTGGCTCTTTTGTGTGATTAGCATGTATGGTATTTGGATTTATATTAAAACGATGTACCGTCATGTTTAATTTGTTGCGATTTGAATAATATGTGTATATATATACGCTATACTTTACCGGAAGCCGTAAGACATAATGGTTCGTTTCAATTTATTTAAATGACGTATCTTATGGATCAATTTCTTGAGACTTACATTCTGAACGTCAACTATTGAAAACAATGCGTATAGATTTAGCCATTTTGATCAGGTGAATGTGTATACCGAACCAAACCAACCGCTTATTCGGGCTCGTGAACCAAACCGTAAACCCTCATCCGCAAACTGCTTGCATCCCTGATATTAAGGAACTAATTTTAAAACATAGGAAGAGTCAGACAAAATCTACATATTATAAGATATGCTTTTATCCAATACTATTTTCAGTTCCTTATAGCCCCAACTAATTCACTGATACGCTAAAACGCTTTAGACTGTATACTTAAAATAAGGACTTATAAAACGGTTTTAAAATATTCGAGATTTTATTGAGGTTAATCGGTGTCTGAGCAAAACTTATTTTTTCATATCATTTAACTGATTTAACCTTTTTTTTTTTTAATTTTAAACTTAAAGATTGCTTTATTGATTCAAACTAATTGTTTGAGTGTTAATTTTCTTCAATTGACTAAAATATCGATTCTCTAAAAGCTAAATCAGCAAGCGCGAACCAATAAATTAATGCAAGACCCCGTTTTGGTTTGATCCGTTAACCATTTTGTAAACCAAACCGATGATTCAAGAATTTGGTTTCAGTTTTTATGCCCTTCCGTTAGCTCAAACAAGAGTAAATTTTCATATTTTAATCCCACAGTAGCGACAAGTACATAAAAAGTTTGCCGGGTCCTCTAAATTCTGATGCAAACAGTTACACAGAAATCATTTAACTGCCTCTTCCATTACACAACTGCACCATCGTCATCATCATCAGCAGCATCAACCGCAGCATTGCAAACTCTGCTAATGAGTTTGTGGCGAACTGGTAACAAATCAGCATCTGCATATTCCTATTTCCATTTCCATTTATCTATTTTGTATGTGTGAACCCATAAATTGATAAAGCTCAACTGCATAGAAATTGAGAAGAAAAGAAAAATTCAAGAATAAAAGGCTTATCAGGCATGTGAAAAACAACAGCTAGCAGATAATAAGCTATCACTAGAAAAAAAATACAATTGAAATAATAGTTCAACTTCAACTAAAATGCCAGCTGCAAGGGCAACTAGGCATGCAAAAATAATAACATAATAACAAAAACAAAATAAAATAACAGTAGCTGGCAGAGCCAAACTGAGGCAACAGCTGCAGATATCCAAGAAAAAAAAAAATAAAGAAACTTTGCCTAGTAAATTGAAATACAAAAGCCAAGTGGAGGAGTGAAGTAAAGGCGATTGCAAAGTCATTTGCATTATGGATACAAGTGGCAAATGGGAACGACTATTGAGTAATACTATCAAAGAGTTAAGAGCTTAAATGATCCCGTGATGTTTCACTTTTATAAAGCAAATATAAATGTGTGTAAATATTTTACGATAAAACTGCTCAATTTTTGTTTGCATTTACCCATAGTTAATTCTAAATGCAAGTCGGTCACCTTGCCACCTTCGTCGTAGTCGTAAGTGCAAAAGCACACACAACTATCAGCCGATCTCTTTTATTATCTCTATTCATACCCTACACTAATTCTTCATATTATAATACGCAAATAACTCAGCTTAAAATATAATAAGCGTTTTGCTGGCGATTGTGTTGTTCGTATGAAATTACGTAGGCTGTTCGTACATTTTCGCTTTACATTTTTAATTATAATATAATCATAATAAGTTATAATCAAAATTTAAAAAAAATGTTATACCGTAATGAGAGATTTTAGAATCATGTTTGAACCGTCTGGGAATTGCTTTACAAATTGAAACTGGTTCGAAACCGAAATACATATTACTTTAACCGCTAAAAACCCTTAAAAATTTGTAACCGAAGCCGTACACGTTACCGAAAATTTTTTTTCTTATAACCGTAACCATTTAACCTTTATTAACATAGCCGGTTATTAGTAACGAAATAGAAACAAAATCATATATGGGTTATTTTCGGTTTTTTTTTTTCTACTACTAAAAATTTTGACATACGTTAATTTATTTGATGAACAAATAAAGGGAAAGATAAAGAAGGTAAAGATTTAAGTTAGCTGCGTTGTCTCTTTCTCGTTCCTCATCTTTCCCTTTATTTGTTATGCCAATTTGTTTGTATGAAAACTTAATTATTTACACATATTGTTGTTGTTTGCGCGATCGCCTTTTTCAAGTTATCCTCTTCCTCTGAATATGAATGAAAAAGAAAGCCTTTAACATGCTTATGTATGTATGACAGAAAAATGTTTCTGGCACATTCTTTTTGTTTCGTGCCTTTATGCTGGGATTACATTGCGTCACAAAGTGTCACATTCAGTGTCACAGCGCAAAATTCCCAAAGCATTTAGTACTTTTACTGAATAAATGAGATTTCAAATGGAGCCCCTTTGGCTGCATGACTTCTCAAAGAGATATTTTATACCAATAACCGTAACCGTAACCGAAACAGAATAAGGTTAATAACCGTAACCCGTACCGTAACCCATACCCCAAAACCGTGATATAACCATAACCGGAAAAAAGAGATCGGCCAAAACAGTAACCGTAACCTTAACCATTATTCGTTTCGGTTTTAATCTCTGAACAAAATACAAAATTATTTCTGGCTCTGAACCGTTTTTGAACTGGTTCGTTAATGTTATCATGAATTAGCTAAATATCTAACTCTATATTACTAATCTACAAGTGGCAAGTTCTTAGCTTAAATAATTTTTTATACGTCTCTAAACCACTTTGTGACCGGTTAAATCTGGTAAGGAAACAATATTGAACCAGTAAAATGTCTAACATCTTATTTTCAGCCTGCACAACAAATTTCAAGATCGATTTTAAGCCGATTGCAGCGCCACCTACCGAAACCAATCATAAATCTAAAACATCCATGCACCCACTAGAATCCGAAATTTTTTATAAAAATCAGTTCTGCCTGGAAATATAAATTACAATTTCTTGGGATTCCGATACCGAAAAATGTTTTAATTTTTAAGATGAAAACACTGCCACTGACATCTGTGCAAAGCTACGCGTCAAAATACTCATTAGTGTTTGAGATAAGCTACCTTTTGTAAATATCTAAAAGTGAATTTTTCGTTTTTTATTATGTCTGAAACTATTCAGCAATGCAATTCTATTAAATTTTACGTTGAAATTGTTGCAGAAGGCCTTCGGTGGGCAAGCTTTATCGAAAACAAGAGCTTATGAGTGGTACAAAATGTTCGAAGAGGATCGAAAAATCGTTGAAGACGAGGCACGGACAGGACGACCATCAACATCAACTGATGAGCTAAAATCAGAGAATTTTGCTCAAGACCTTACTGACTTTATTGGAATATCGGAAGGATCAGTGAAAATAATTTTGACTGATCATTTGGGCCTCAGAAAAATGAAATCTCGATTAATGCAAAAAAAAAAAATGCTGAATTTCTTGGAAAATCAGAAACATTTGTTCGTGATCATTTTGCCAAAAACTCAACCCATAACGTTCAGCAACCACAGTATTCGCCTGACTTAGCACCATGTGACTTCTGGCTATTCGCTAAACTCAAGAGTCCGCTCCCTGGCATCGATAGAAGAGATAGAATCCAAAACGGAGAAGGAATTAAAGGCTGAACCGGAAGAGGACTTTGTAGCCTGTTTTGAATATTGAAAAACCATAAGAACAAGTGTATTGGGACTGTTTTGAGGGGGATAAAATGAATTTACAAGAATAAATAAAGATTTTTTTGATTTATAAACATATTCTCGGTATTATATGCCCACATTTAAAGAATTTAAGTCAGTGACTATGATTTTTACGCTTAGTATCTTGAGTCGGGTGATAAGTCATTGGCCGTGTTCAGCCGAACAACTTTCTCCCTGATCAAGTACAAATTTATAATCTTCTTACTGAAATCGAGTGATGCGGCATCATAATAGCAAATTTGAGGTATCATGATACAGAAGCATGTATCAAAGAAATAGTACGCTACTTAAAAGTGATACTGTTCCATCCAACAGCAGAAACTATTCGATGCATAAATTTTTTCTGATATCTGCTCAGGGATCAAATATTCTGCTGAACACGCCTATTGAAATCATAATTTTGTTTATTAGTGTAATCCATCAACAGAGTGATGTTCATGTTGTAACGCACGATCACACTGTTTAATTAAATTTACCTTGTATTCAGTTGTCAGACTAAGAAACAATCGAAACAGTGTATTGCACCTGCACCTGGGGAATCGAGACCAATAAGTGTCTTTATTATTTTGTGTATTTTTCCGATGGAACGAAAAAAAACTTGATCGGTTAAATGGTAAACAAATTGTAACAACATAACCAACTCTTAATGAGAAATTGTTCATCTCAAGACTCTTTCCTACGAAACATAAACACATAACATAGCACTCGATTGCAATCAGTTTTCTTGCTTTGCAAACAACTTCCCTCGCTGCCCCTGACCCCTTTTTAAATGTTTCCGTTTTGTCATTTTATCAACATTTTGTAGTGCATCCGTTGGGGTAAACATTTTCAATAAATAGTTAAGCAAGTGCATTGCATAGCTCTACAGACGGATGGGACGGGGAAATAATAATTAATATTTATTGAAACTATCTGAAAAATGCTAATTATGTTAATAAAATGTAATTAAATGCCAATTTTAATAATTTTTAAACCTATTGTTATGGCAAAATAAACTTCACGGCATCATGCACAATAATTACGTCAGCCAATCTGATCATCTTTTTTATCATTTGTCTCTTTCTAGTCTCTCCAGTTTGCGTATTGTGCTCTTGGTGCGGGATCCACGGGGCACTATGCAATCGCGAAGACATCGTGTGTGGTGCGGCGGCAATGAGGATTGTGAGGATCCACGCTTGGTTTGTCAGGATCTGGTGGATGACTATAAAACAGCTGAGAAGTTGCTTAAACAATATCCAGCGCGATTTAGGTGAGTTCGGTGAAATGCAAAAAGCTACGAGGACTGCCTGCATGTGTGAAAATCAGTGTTGGGAACTCTCTTGATAATGTGCAACAAATGAGATAGAGCTAGTAATCATGTTTGTACACATTGCGAGAGTAAGCGGTACGGAAAGTAGCATAGGTTCTTTTACGCTAACTCGGAAACGACAGAGACACAGAAACAGAAACCAGGATACGTTTATAATCAGAAGCTACATCAACAAGTCGCTTAGTTTTATTTATATGAGGCCTCGGAAAGCACTGAAGTGCCCATCGCTTTTTTGAATTGATTTTCGAAGCCCATTACGCCACTCAGTAGGTTGTACCTCTAATATGAAGCTTTGATATTATTCTGTTGGCGTCGAAATACGTTGATCTTGCTATTTGTTTTTGAAAGTCAGTAATAAAAAGAAGTCTAATAAGCCTATTTCCATTATGAGTACTGTACATTCGAAATGTACATTTTTTTTAGCGTTTCTATTGATTTCGTTTGGAGTTTGATCATATTTTGTTAAAAAAAAAAAAA
Organism: Lordiphosa magnipectinata; assembly: GCA_037044535.1. Classification (NCBI taxonomy): domain Eukaryota; kingdom Metazoa; phylum Arthropoda; class Insecta; order Diptera; family Drosophilidae; genus Lordiphosa; species Lordiphosa magnipectinata. The sequence goes on along the minus strand of JBAMBO010002667.1, from coordinate 46,027 downwards.
AACAACACCTTTTTTTCATGCCCTTTCCGAGATTTGAACTCAGGTCTTGTGGATTTCTAATCTCAGTCCTTAACCTCTACACCATTGCTGTTAAAATAGAGTACCGTGAATTTCAAATCACATAGATAACAAGAAATGTGAAAACGTTCGGGGTGAATGGACACATATTTGAAATATGTACATTTTTTTTTCCTATTTAGAATATCTTACATAAATTAGGCTATTCACTTTGTTGTGCACATAGGCACTGGGTCAAACAGAATTTTCAACAACAATTTACTCTGAACAAATTGTGCACAGTTTGCTCGACCCAGAACCTGACTAGGAAAAGTCAGGCACTTGTGCCCAAACTTATTTTGAAAAGAATGTGTGATCAAACATATGTATATGCACAATGTATGGAGAAAGCGGAAACTTCGAAAGAACCATGGATGGCTCTCAAATCATATCTTCACGAAAAATCATTATGAATCGCGGTCCATTGAGGAATCCTTTTTTTGTATCTTTGGACATTCAAATAACATCTCAGCCAAAGGTTCATTCGCGGTTTAATCGAGGAATAGTTTTTTATACTCTGTACCGAAGGTACATAGAGTATATTAAGTTTGTGCAAAAGTTTGTAACAGGGAGAAGGAATCGTTTTCGACCCTATAAAGTATATATACTCTTGATCAGCATCAACAGCCGAGTCGATATAGCCATGTCCGTCTGTCCGTCCGTATGAACGAAGAGATCTCAGAGATGGTAAGAGATAGAGGTTTGACATGTATGGGACATATATTTCTTATACTTGCAGGCAGATCAAGTTCATTTTCAATTTTTGTCACGCCCCCTCCCGCCCCCGCCCCCGCTTCATATCTCCTACAGTTTTGGAGATAGATCGTTCGTACCTTCTAGAGATACATTGTAAACATAATTATTTATCGATTTGCTGAAGGAATGATAAAGATCGGATGAACGATACTCAAGTTATGGGCAAAAAACGGCCAGTTAACATAAAAGCCCGCGCGAAATCCGTCCGTCCGCGCACTGTGCGAACGCCATGAGCCATCAAAGATCGAATTCTATTTACTGACGAGAAAATTTTCACCATAGAGGAATCGTGCAACAAACAGAACAATAGAGTGTTTGCATTCCGAGAATTCAGAGACGTCACCATCCAGCTTTTTTTGATGGTTTGGTGAGAAGTCGCCTATGATGGGGTCACCAAGTTCCATTTTTGTGAAAAAGTAGTCCAAGCTTCAGCAAAAGTGTATCAATCCGACGTTTTGGAAAGGTTTGTGAAGCCTCACAACACGACATTTTTTGCAAACAAGCCGAGAACCTTTCAACAAGACTCCGCTCCAGCTCACAAGGCAAAAACGACTCAAACATGGCTATAAAACCATGTACCGAACTTCATTTCTGATGATTGGCCTGCTGGTAGCCCAGACCTGAATCCATTGGACTGCAAACTGTGCTCCGTGGACTTCGGTGTGGCTGGAAGGCACAAATACTTGTTTTTTTTAAATAGAATACTCAGCAGATTTTTCAAAACTAGAATTTAATCGGTCAAGGTTTAGGTACATTTCTTATATGTACAATTAAAATTTTTCACACCTGGTTGTACTTTTATTGCAGGATTAAAAAATGAAAGAAGAATTCCAAATTAGTATCAATTTTCTTAGATTGTTTCCCTATTTATACTCAGTTTCAATCTAATCGGACATCATTTAGATATAGCTCCCATACAAAATCAATACTTTTTCATAATTCGCATTTAAGCCCGTACTCAGAACGACAGAATATTCGTTTCGTCACAGTATTTCATATACGGGAGAAATCACTAGTGATTTTCGTATAAAAACTTGCATTTCAAATTTAAACTGCTTGAATTTATATGTAAGGTGGCACAAAAACGCTCGGTTACAAGATCAGTTAGCGAAATTAAAGCGAATTGAAACCGATTGTTCAAAGCCAAGTAGATTTGAGCAGTTGGTTCTAAATCGCTCAAATTCATCATCTGATCTAGCAACCGAAATTATACAATTTAAATTGGAAATGCAAGCGCTTATACCAAAATCTCTAGTGATTTCTGTGTCACCCCCGAATCTGCCATCATTCGGTTTTCACTAAAGTGCATTCGAATTTTTTACAGGTTCACTTTTCTATTAAACAATCAAGGAAATCTGTATCAAACCTTTAGTATCTACTTACTCGTTACTCGATGGATTCAAATTAAAACGATTTAATCTGATTAACCCATTAGATTTTATACAACAGCACATTTATCAAATTCGATTTCAACAATTTTGTGTCGAAAGTGAAAACCGGAACAGGCCTGATAATTAGAAACACCTTGGCTTGTGCTTTGATGCTCATGTGCTGTTAGAATGTGTTTCTATTTATGTGAAATACTGTGACGAAAGGAATTTTCTGTCGTTCTGAGTAAGAGGCTTATTGTAAATATTTTTAAAAATGTGACTGTTTTAGTGACCTCTTTGAATAACAATCATAAATTTTTTAGCAGGTCAATAAGTTATGATTTATGTTCATAACTATTCCAAATCAGGACACACTCACACCACAAAGAAGGCTGGTTGACTATATAGCTATTTCATGAATCACCTCGATTCAATCGTCAGCAGTCTGCTTCATCCCAGTGAGTTGGCAGACGCTATCTCATAATAGGGAGTTCTATATTTCTACCAAATTTCAAGCCAATCGGATATCATTTAGATATAGCTCCTATACAAAATCTAATTTTTTTTAAACATTAAAAAAAATATACAAATATTAAGAAAATCACTATGCAGCATGCATGTTGCTACGATTACACGTAGCGGACGAGTTGTATAGGGTTACCCCTTGCGAAATCGATTCGAACAACGCTCGTACAACTTCGCATATGCTACAAAGGCGTGCACAAATAATCCTTGACTATTTTTATATAAGTCACATTTTCTCGATTTGGGTCTCGATCGGTGTCGGCTTCTTAAAGGGGACATATCACCTATAGGCTGCAAAATGAAACTACCAATTTTTGGAATATTTTTGAAGAAAATTTTTGCCAGGTTCGGTTCGTTACATGCTTACACGGTTTCGGTTCGGTTCAGTCGATCACCCTGAATTTATTATATAATATATTTCATGAAGGCCCATTACCGTTTTCAAATTCTGAATATTATGATTTCCAGAGTAAATAATTGATTCCTCGCTCTTTTCAGAAAGTTAATTCCTAGAAATCATGATTATTTTTTAAATCCTTAAGTAAGTGCTCCTTTCAATCGCTAAATATAGTAAAAAATATGGAGAACATCGTCCCGTAGAGGAAATCAAATCAAATCAATTGGCATATTTTCACGGAAGAAATGTAGTCTGATGAAAGGTATATTAAGGGATCGGTGAACAAAGGAAGCTACATCGATCTGGCATCGCTAAGGATTAATTCGGTATAAGTAGTCTCCCTTGCAGAGGGACTTACTTAATTTCACTAAATTCCTCAATTTACAAGTATCATTGTCCATAGCTTAAAGCGGACAAAACACGTCTATTAACTGAACCGAACCGAAGTGTTTTTTCTTTACCGGTTTCGGTTCGACGCTGGTTCGGTTTGCGGTTCGGTTTTATCGGTTCGGTTCAGAACCGGTTTCCATCCCTGAAAATAAGTACCTGCTGCAAATGAAATTGTTCACCAACCATAACTTGGATTTTGAAGCTTTATATATTTCTAGAAAGAAAAGTAATAAACATATCCAACATTTTAACATTTTGTCAAATAAATCTATATATTCTTGATTAGCACTGACATACGAGTCAATACAGCCCTGTCCGTCTGTCTGTCTGTCCGTATGAACGAAAAGAACTTAGAGATGGTAAGAGATAGAGGTTTGACATGTATGGGATATAAACTTCTAATACTTGCAGGCAGATAAAGTTTATTTTAAATTTTTACCAGGCCCCTTTCTGGTGTCCACTCTCTTTGGTGCCCACAATCGAAGTTCAAACTATCGATGGTGCTTGACCGACTTTTTTCACTTGTTTTTTTTATTAAATTGTAGGGGCTATAATTGTAAAGGGCTACCCTTCTATGGTAATAATCAATTAATTATTGGTATCCTTTTTTTCAGAACATTGCGCTATGAGGATCTCTCGCTGAATCCCTATGACATGACCCAGGACATTTTGCAATTTTATGGCCTGCCCTTTGATCCAGCTGTAGAGGAATTTTTGGATACGCACACCAAAGAGAATATTGGCGGCGTTAGTTCTACTTATCGTGATTCCCGTTCAGCGCCCTTCCACTGGAAACAGGATCTCAAGGCAGATGAGGTGAGGCTTAAAGATTAAAAAAGTTGGCATATTTAACAACTCTCTCTCTCTCTCTTCCTCTTTAAAGATCAAGCAAATTCAGGATGCCTGTGTGGAGGCCATGGATCTTTGGGGCTATCGTCGCATAGGAAATTTCACCAACTTTGCCAGCCTACAGCAGAGTTTTGACCCCATGGTACTGCCGCCGCCTTTCACGTGAATGCTAGAGGCAACTCCAACCAGTTTAAACCGAATAACTGATAACTATTTCTTCTACTTGGTACATTTTGTTGTGATATCGTCGTGTTGAGCGAGCAAAAAAGAAAAAAAAATATATACTAAAATTGGAAACTCGATTTAAAGCTGGCACATTGTTTGCTAAACACGCAAAAAACACACTTAACTGAGCAATAGTTCATAATTACATACATATATATAACATATACAAAAATTGAGAATACATACATAAGTTTAGTAATTGGCGAATTTGGAATTTTGAGTCGAATATCACATTAACATTTAGGCAGTAGCATTTAAGCAACAACAACAATAACTAAAAACTTAGTCTAGGGCTGCGCAATGTGTGAATTTGTTTACTTGGCTTTTTCATGTATGTATGTATTGTATGTACATCTTTTGTAATCCAAATCCAGTGATTTAGCATCTAACCAAAACGTATCAAACAACAAATTTAGAAAATTTATCAAACCCCTCAAATTGTGCAATACGCTAAAAGATTTAGACACGAATTTCCGAACTAAAAAAGAAGATCAAAGGAAAATGAAAACAAAACAAAGCAAGCTTAAGTTTTCCTAGATATACAATTATTTTTACAAACAACAAAAATTAAAAAAGATGATATACAATTATGGTTATTTAGTTGTAAAATGTAATTAAATTGTACTATATATTTTTTGTCCTCATTCTAATTACTAGAATTATATAAGAATTATACACTGAGTTCCATTTGTTTCTCCGGTTTGTTCAGAACAGCCACATCAAGTGAAAATTCATATGTATGAAAATTGTTTAAATAAATAAGATAAAACAGAAAATAGAACACAAATCGTATAGATTTCGGCAATATTTGCATAATTAGCATTCAATAAGTGAATTAGCAAACTGATTAAATACTAAAGTTATAAAATATTCCAGAAAAAATATGAGTTTTGAGTTTTTAAGCTGGATGTTGGGGAAGTTCAATGCGATTCCGACGCTGTTTTATTCTCAATTCTGAAAACTGAATCCAATTGCTTACTTTTTACAAACCACCGTTCCGAATCGGTATAAAACATACATCCCCCAGCCAATCGATAGAAAATGGAACAGTCGGAATTAGGAGAGAGGCTAACATTTTTGTCGATAAAATAAACAACAAAATTAATTTCAAAACAACTTAAGACGTAAATCAAAAGCTAGTTTAACGTACAAGATTTAATGTATGCCTTCCAGGTACGGGACAAGAGATATGATAAAGTGGACGGTTTTATTTAAAAAAGATGTTGAGCTTGCACGAAATACTCCAAACTATGCACTATTTATTGAAACTGGCCTCTTACCTCTACTTTTAAGCACACACTTTGCGTAAAGATAGTCTCCTTACCTGATACTGGTTTGGTAACCATTGCCAAGGACTTACAGTCCAAGAGTGTCCAGTGTTTTGAACTATGGAGTTACCTTGCGGAGGAGCACGGTGCTGGAATCAGCATCAGCAACACTAATTCCTTCCCACGAAATTCCCACTCACAAATTGTGCAACTTGACTATTCGTTGGGAGGAAATAACTATTTCAACAAACTATACAGCCAAAACCAAGTTTCCGTACTATTCAGAGCAAACTGCGAAATGCTAAATGTGTATACACCAAGGATATGAATGCCAATTGCACTTTGAGAAACATGGAGGAGAACTTGTGGAGTTTCATAGTAGTATGTACTTTTTAAAGTGAAATCAGAAGACTATACTGGCAACAGGAACAGTTCTCATCGCAACATCTAATCATCATCCCAAATGGAACGTCATAAAACGTCGTGTCTTCCACAGTTTCGTAGATAGATGTTTCTTACCTTCTATATATTTCGTAATCAATATCATTAATCAATTTGCTGAAGGAATGATACAAATCGGATGAACGATACTCAAGCTATGAGCAAAAAAAGACCAGTTAACATCCCCAAAGACAATCTTAGAGAGAGAGAAGCTTAGAGATGAGCGTTTAGCAAAAATATTGCACGATAACCGCGTGACTCCTTGGATAGGCTTTTTTCGTAATATGCTCAAAAGATTTTTTTCTGCCTTGATAATAGACATTAATGGTGCAAATTTGTGTGTTTCACGAGTGTTACTAACAATTTTGTGTAGGGAGCAAATGCGAGCGGCGGCCTATACTGCTACATTAGCGTATAGAGTATATTTAAGTCGGGCTTGACCGACTTTCTCACTTGTTTTTAGATGGAGTATACGTATAAAGTATAAATACAAGTTCCTCATGGGTGGTATATTGAAATATTTGGTCCGTTCAGCAGATAATTTCAATTTCCGAATTGTAATTTATAATTGTCGATCTTGCAAAACTTATTACATCAAAATAAAAGCCAATAATAACACCAAAAAGACCAATTTCTACTGTAACAATTTCTAAGGGCCGATTTCTCTTCTTCCAGATAACTGTTATGTATCAGATAATCCAAAAAATAGTGAAATTTCGATTAAATAAGCTATCTGCCACTTCGACCTCCAGATAGCCACTATGTGTTAGATAGGCTTTTGACTTTTTGCCATTCACTGTAAATTGACATAGTATTTGGGGTGGGTTTTTTATTTGTGCTAAGCCAAACGATTTGTAAAATAAATTTGAACCGAGCTATTTACCTTCACTCACTGGAAGATTCTGATGAACACATTGTGACAATTTATCGAGAAAGAGAGTATTCAACCCAAGGCCGAACTTCTTTTAGGCCATGGAAGATTCCTGCTTTCAAAGTCTAGATGTTTACTCCTTTTAACAAAAATTGGTGGTTATAAAATTGCTAAATTCCCGAAGGTAATGGGTGCTATTGATTGCACCCATGTACGGATTCAATCGCCAGGCGGTCACCATGCCGAGATATTCCGTAACATACAGGGATATTTCTCTATAAATGTACAGGCAGCATCTAGCGCAAAGTTTTTTTGGGCAAGATGTGGTAGCAAGATAGCTGGTTCATCTCATGAAAGCAATATTTTTAATAACAGTCGATTGAAGTACCGATGGGAAAGCAACAAATTTAAAAATGATTATCTTTTGGGCGATAGTGGGTATAAAGCACATGATGACAGCACATGATGAATCCGCTACTCAACCCCGTAACAGAAGTTTAAAAGCTTTATAATGGGTCACAGATCCTCAGGCGCAACGTAACTTTGAATGTATGTTATTGTTATGTATGTTAAACAAATACATTAAAGCTTATACTGTGTTTCTATACGTTGCTCGTTTTTATATATTTCCAGCTCAATTAGCTCTAAGGCTTGAGTCCTTTTTACGCTTTATCTTTAACCCTTCTATTTCTTCCTGGAGCTTCAATTGTGCTCTCACATTTTCCTGTTTATAAAATGTATTTTGAGTTCTCAGTAATTTTATTTTATCTTCTGAAGCGTGCGACTGTAAGCAATTTTTGAATGAGTAATTTTTTGAATTTTGGCTTTCTGAGCTGTGCAGGGGTCCACTTTGAATTAAAGGGCGATAGATCGGCGAACTCCAACTTTACATCTTTGTGTTGGATGTCATTTTGGAGCTCTTTTAAATCAGCCTCCCTTAGCTCTTCTTCCAAATCAATAACATCGGTAAAAGATTTGATTATGTACATCCATGTCTTGAAGAAAATAGTTCGTTTTACACTTACTTTCACTGTCAAAACTGTTCGCGACAGCAGTGGCAGATGTGCCAATGATTTCCATTACTTTTTCCGACATGTCAGAAACTCTTTTGGACGAAGGTGGGCCGCCACCTGTACGGAATCTTTCCCACTTCCCTCTTAAGAGCCTGAGCAGTGCGCTGAATACCGGTCTTGCTAGCGTAAGTGGACTCCAGTTTGGCCCATGCTTGCTCCTTTTGTTTTCAAGTGACCGCATCTGACTTCTTGTTCTCGATGAATCCCCAACTAGAGCTACTAGTTCCAATTCCTCCTCGTCTGCAAAATTCTTAGCACGTTGCCTTTTTTCCATAATTTCAGATGACAGACAAATTTTTAACACAACAAATCAGCTGTTTAACAGAACCCTTCATTAGAGAATTTGTCATACATAGGTGTTGTAATCCAATTTGGTTATGTGGGACTTTATCTGTTGCATAGCTTTACTTGTCAAATAGCTATTTCTGACTTATTTAGGAGATGAGAAATCGGCACTAAGTGTAGTTTGGATTGGTGATCTCGAAAATTGATTTCAAAAACGTTTTATGGGATCGCAAGCCATATCTCAATTCAGAAAGGTAATTGAATTTCCAGAAATCGGTACTGTTTTCAAATCGGCTTAGTAGTTTGAATACAACAACCAAAAATATTTCAATAAACCGATTATTTGCTCGAAGTCGCAATAAATTTCATTTTAAAACGCCTAGCAAAATATTTAAAAAAAAAACAACTTTTTTTTTCTATTTAATAATCACACACAGAACACAGCTCTCACTCCGTTTAACGAACTGGTGTAGCGTTTTTCAGGTTAGAGGTCTATGCAATCTGGCAAGCGACCAAATTAATCTACACCCTGGACGAAACTCCAAGGAAAATATAAATTCTTTCGACAGTCAGGCTGCCATTAAAGCCCTGTAATCAAACGCCACAAAAAGCAACCTAGTCCGCAGCACGGTGACAGCCCTGAACCAAGTCCAACCACACTCCATCATCAAGGAAGGGTTAAGCACTGCATACGACACAAGCGGTAACGGACATACAAAGACCCCTTCAGGAAATCATGACCGAAGTACATCGGAAATCCAGACCTAGGGCGGAACGACAATGGGACCTCGCACCTGGCAGTCACATCTTCCGATCACTCTGGCCCATAACTCACCTGAAAAAAGTTCCAAACTCCCACACTTTAAGAACAGGATTAGAACTATGATCGGAGTCATAACGGGGCACTGCACCATAGATCATATGGCCATCAGGATGCGCGCACCCAGCCATGACTTCAGTCGTAGTTGTGGGAATGAGAAAGAGATAGAAAGCTTCCAACACCTTCATTGCGACTGCCCTGCACTTCTTAGAAACCGTATCCAGCATCTGGGAAAATCATTCTTTGAAGACCTGGTCAGTCTGGCAAATGTGCCCTTGGAGGACCTGGCTCCCTTTTTCGACTCTACAGGATGGTTTTAAAAGACATATATTAACGACACGGTAGTACCAACCCCACTTATCACCCCATTTCAATTTCCCCAATTAGGCATCACAATGGGCCATAAGGCCGAGCGGCCTATTTAACCTAACCTAGCCATCACACTTCTACGAAGAATATAAGATATCGATTAACAAAATCTATCAACAAATACACGAGCTGTAAGCAATTGAGTGCAAAACGAGAGCGTAAGTTAAAGTCGACCCTGCCCGACTTCGATATACCCGTTACTCATGAGAAGAAATGTTAAATACCATTCCTGTGGGTGCAGGGATGGGTGTGGCAAAAATTTGTGAAATTGAAAATAGGAGCATGGCTGTATATATAGTTTATTGAGTCGGAAATAAACACTTTTTTGCAAACTTCTGGGAAAAATTATTGTAACCCTGCCTTTACTGCCTTTCATTACACCAGCGGTGAGCATTAAATTTGAGTTTGGGAACAGCCCAACAACAGAAAAAACAACGGTTAACAGCCAATCTTGATCGCCCAAAATGCAGCTGTTGCGCCGTCTGTGTGCGCATCTTGTAGCCGCCGTGCTCCGATTCGCATTGACTTTGTGTTTGTTCACAATTTGAAGCGAGTTAATTGCGACGCAGTTTATTATAAGACTGACTGGCGCCAATTGCCGAAAAATAAATCTCGGAGCAATGGGAGCCAGGGCTTGCCCACCGCTGCATTACATCAATAAATCAAGTAAAATCTTTTGAACAGACAAGTTTTGTCGTTTTGCGGCTGCGAGAAAAGGAATCAATTCCAATTACAAAAGGATTGAGTGGAACGGTAATTAACGGTGCAACGGTGGGTACCAAACATGCATTGTTTTGTAGACTGTAAGTTTTTAAACGTTCTTAGTGCTGGAGTATCTACTATTCTGGCCAGTACTGTGTTTGTAAATAAATGTACATGTTTGTAAATATCTCACGCCATCATCGCTAAGCTAAAAAGTAATGTATGGCGCCATCTAGCGGACAATATGTAAGCGCATGCGCTTAATGTTTGAAATGTTGACCGCGAACCGTACAACTGGCAGTTGGTGATTTGAGCATACTTAAAACTTTAACTTTGCTATAAGTTAACCTCCAAACAGAGATTAAAACCGAAAAGAATTACGGTTAAAGTTACTGTTTTGGCCGATTTGTTTTTTCTGGTTATGGTTTCTGGTTATGGTTATATATTATGGTGGGTTACGGTTCGGGTTACGGTTATTATTCTTATTCTGTTATTAGTATAAAATATCACTTTGTCAAATCATGCGGACAAAAGCGGATTCATTAGGTTCAAATTTCTTAGACAAATGAATTTTCGCCTGTTTTAAAGCTTAACATAATAAGTTTTAACTACATGATAAGAAACCACTTCATTCACAACAGCATAATGTTAAGTTTTAATAAATTGATCAAAATATTTTACATTGGTCAACGTATGTACTATTTGTCGTTATGTACTTTTATGTAACAAATGTTTATTCTCTGAAATGACATCTTAATTGAGATTTCTAATTAGATCTTAATAGCATAATAGCAATTAGAGTTTGACTGTCCAAGCGACTCCTGCGCGGATTCATTATAAATTTTACTCCTGAAAACAAACGCTCAAAACTTACTTGTGTGGGTGGTACTGCTAGCACAACTTTTGATAGTTCAAAATGATCTGAATCAACTATTGTTGAATTTTTTCGCACCATTCCAATATGTCTACCTTGCTTAGCAATCTTTCTTGTTTAAGAAACATATTTAATGAAGATGTGAGAATATTGTTAATTAGAACTATTTAAATTTCGGATTTTTTTGCACGTGACATCATAAAAGCGTCTAGGTCTCTGCGAATTCGCGACAAACTTGAATTATGACTGTTTTCCCCTGATAATAAAATCAAATTAAAGTTGTCCATTATTCGAGTGTTCATATTAGATAATTTAATACAATTGTTTTTCTGCTCTGCAGATAAAGAAACTTTATAACTCGGATCAAGAAATATTCCACATTGGTAAGCATCATACTCGAACAGACTAGGCTCTCTAAATTCTAGCTCGTGAGACAAAAGCTTGGCCCATGCTGAGTTGTTGTTTTAGATTTCATACACATATCAATGCAACTATGAAAAATTAGACACGTGGTATAAGTAAAGCCAATGGTGTCGTAATTGGCCTTCAAAGTCAAATTTTACATAACCTATAGCAATTTTTTCAATCTAAACCATCTGCTACAAGCCATTGTTTTTGTCGGGCATTTTATTTATTTATTTAAGTTTGACAAAGTTCTGTCAACATTGCAGGGGATGATTACAAAAGGACAGTACATTTTTTCTTACATCTAACAAAGAGTGAGCAGAGAAAAGATGATACTACATATAATAATTAAGACACAAATTTCAGAAAGGTTCATAGTTATCATAAATTGTTAGGCAAGGCTGTAGATAGATCGGAGAGAAATTTCTGGTAAGACGCAAAGGAACAGCAAGATTTTTTTGGCTTAAGGCCTGTTCTGAGAAGCGCGGAAAATTAAGCACGCTAAATTGCACTTAATAAATTTAGGATCCTCATAAATTAAGAGTGAGCCCATATATAAGCCAAAGAGACCAAATACAGAAACGGGCACACTGGTGGTCAGCTGTTTTGTTTACAAAAAAAATTGAAAGTGGTTTTGTTTTGCCAAACAAAGTTTAATTAAGCTGCGCAGCAGAAACACAGATATGTATGTTGATGGAGGTAGCGTCATCAAATTCCGGTTCAAGGGGTTGGGCGAGGATCAAATTATTGCCCGTTTGAGACACACTTGGAGCAGGTGCAGATCGAGGAGGAGGCCTACAAGTCTATTTTACGGATATCTGGGAGATGCATATGCGTCCTGAACCACTCGTCTTGAATGGCGGTCGCAGCATGTCGTACAAAGCAAGGCATGATTCAATCGACTTTGAGATGTCGGGCATCAATCCCGTGACTACTACTTCGAAGGATTATTTGGATAGTCTGGCCGTTCGGGCAACTGTAATCGTTTGGAGAAGTTTGTACTACAGAGATTGGGTCATCTGGCCTACAGTGTGGGTCAGCTGAAGCAGTCTCTTGTGCGAGCTTCTCCAAACGATTAGTGTTGCTCGATGCGGCCGACTGACGAATGATCCTTCAAGTAGCAGTGCGACAACATGCCCGGCGTGTCAAACAGATCAGCCTTGTTGACGACATGCTTGACTTCATTAAGATGATGGTTGGACGCATATGCATCTTCCAATATTCGTAGGAATAGACTTGCTAGTCGTCCTCCAGGATCTGCACCTGTTCCGAGAGTATCTGCAAATGGGCAATGGATTTGGGCCTGTGCCCATCATTTTGGACTCTCAAGTTGATACCGCAATGCTAAAGCATCGGAAATATATATGTTTCTAGTTGTGCAGCTTACATTAAATTATTGTTTTGATTTAAGACACGTTCAACTTTAGTTCAAAATCCTCCTCCTGGCGTTCACGTTTGACAGCCACGCCCACACCGCTGGAGCTGGCAATGCTGCCCACAGCAGTCGCATCGCTATTCAACTCTATTTTTAGCTAGTCCGCGGTGGTGGTAAACTTGACCGGGTTGGGATGTTTGTTTGGCATCCACCGAGTTCGGACGCTTGCATCCGTTGGCATAGGAGACGATTTTAGGGGTATGGCACTCCAGTGCGGATTTCGTAAATTTCTTGGGCTGATTTGTGGCCCTTAGCTTATAGTTTCCTCGCGATTGAATCTCTCGCTGCGTTTTCTTTTGGGTTCATGTTTCCCGTGCATTGTCGATTTTGACGTCAAAATAATGAGCTGCTCATATTTTCGTAAGGGCATCAGCTGTTCATTCAATCCACTCACGACCCACACCGCTATCGATACGTCAACTATCGATAGGCCAATTGTCCATTTATTTAGCGCGTCTCAGAATACAGAAACTAAATTCCGCTACGAAAAGTTTCCGCCACTGTTTTTTTTTATATGGAGTGCATCATAAAAATTTATTTTCCGCGCTTTTCAGAACAGGCCTTAACAGAAGGAAGCATCAACAGGAGCAGGGGTCGAAGCAGATGCACTTATAAGAGAGCGGCAACGTAGTCAGCAACGTAGATCAAAAATAGACCAAGCAGTAGCAATCAATCTTAAGCAGAGTTCCCCAGCCAAAGCACCTGGGGGCCGAACATACTCGCCAATTCACACCAAATACTTGCCGAAGTCATGCATCAATGTGTTAGAGAGAGACACAGTCCCATTTTCACGCTCACTTCTTGGGGAGCCCTGTCTTAACCCTGCAGAGAAATTGTCAACTAGTAACAAAAGAAAACTGTCCCACACCTAGTTGGAATGCTAGTAGAACTAAACTGGTAGCATAATTGCTAGATTCGAGTGAGTTGGGCCACAACAAAGATTAGCTTCCGAAGAAATGTTCGTTTCAGCTAGTTGCAATCCAATTGAAATTTAACTGGTTGCAACCGAATTGGTGATGAGTGAGTTGACCGACAGATTTCGAGGTGCTGCTATACTGAATAGCGACATAAACAAACTGTCATAGGGAACATAAAGGTCAACTGGTATTTAACGGGTTGAAATGGCTGTTGCAGGGACAATTCTCTCCCGCCTATGCCGTCTGGCATTAAACTGGTAGCAAATGGCTGCTGGAATGAGTCAGGAATGAGTCACTTGATCCCGTCGGCGGGTGTAGAGCTGATACGTTTGCGTATAAGCTCAATACAGAATAAAATTGCACGAGCGCAGAGGCAACACGACCGGACTGGAAATTTTTGGAATTTATTGGAACCATCTTATCATATATAATAGTTATACATAAGCACTAATTATGGAAATTTTGTTGCATTTTTGTCAGGACCATGAGCAATGTTATAGCCTGTCAAACCCGAAAATCAAGATTAAAATTGAGGGAAGGACAACTAGCTTTCCACCCCAAATTTTTATAGCAGTTTCAAAAAGCCCACTTGATATAACATTGGCGAAACTCAATATTTTTTAAAATGCACAATAAAAGATTCATGGAATGCTATGTTAACGTTTGCAGATTGCTGAAGTATGACCGAATTAAAAAAAGGTTACTCTGCGAATCTCTGCTGACCGAACACGGAGTTATAAGCACGAGGACAACACAACCGGTAAAGTCTGTCGCTATGTCAACGCAGGAAATTAATTTTTTTGTTCGAAATTTAATCAAGAATGATATGAGCTGAGCGTGAGGGTGGGGAGGATACCAGCCACTTGTAACTTGGTGAGCATCATACTTGTCTCGGAAGAGAATTGGTCTGCAGGAAGCAACATGGCTACAAAAGCTTACAAAAAACTGCGTCGCACCGCATGATGGCATTAGAGAGAATTCTAGGTGAGTCTAAGGGCATTCGCCAAAAAGTATTTTGAACAGGGTTAACTATATCACAGCAAGGATGTAGAAATCATTAGCATTTTATAGGGAGATGCCCTGTTGAAAGTGAATTTCGTCTGCGTTGCATTGAGAAACGCAAACTAACAGCAGCACAGGTACTCATGGCCTTGAATGAAGGATAGATTAGAGGGCTAAATGAACAGAGGTTACTATTATATATAACTAGACATCGGATTTGACATATTTGCATATTTTGAACCGCATGTCCGATTTAAGTTCTGATTGCACACATCTTATTTTTATTGAAAAACGATCTAAATCCGCTAAAAACCATTTTGCATAAATGGCATAAAAAAAGATGCAAAATATGTAAAAAACCTATTTTTTTATGAAATAAAATATTTCAGATACATTATAATCCTAATAGGCCAGGGTTTATGTGTTCTTTTTGTGATTCTGTGCTTACCATTTTCTGATTTTTTCGCAAGTCCGTTTCACTATGAAAATCAACTTCATCAATTCAACTTTTAATGAATTAAAATGCCGAAAATTAGCGATAAAAATACATGTTTAATTCAAAAATGGCTAAAAGAATTGGAATCAAACTGTTTTGAAATACAGGAAGACAACGTTGTCTGTCTGGGATATAACTCTCTATTTTCTCTGTAACTGGTATCTATTGTCTCCATACTTAAATGAAACCAACAACAGACGCAAAGGGATAAGAGTTACGCTCTCAAATGTTCTCACGACATTTCTGTTATTGTTGTTTCTTCATGGGTTTTTTTTTCTACACGCATACCTTATTTGAGTGAATGTGTGTCGTTTACTCTCTCTCGCGCTCTAAGCAAAAGCGCCCAGTTAAAAATGTTGGCTGAGCGCCATACCTGAGATAGTTGTATGATGGGTGTGAATGTGCATGCTGTCGCTGGGTTGTGTGTTTGCGGGTGTGTGAAGTGGAATGGAGAAGGGGAGGGGTCGGGAAAGAGGGGGAATGGGGAGGTGAAGAGGGTGTGAACAGGGGGTGAAGAGTGGACGAAGAGAGTGAAGAGGGGGGAACAGTGGGCTTAGAGTGAGGAACAGTGGAAGAGGGGGGAAGAGTGGAGGGTGCGTGGGAAGAGGGGGTGGGGAAAAAGAGGGAAACCAAATTTGAATTGAATATTAATTGAAGAATGGCTGCCATGAGGTCAAGTTGCCTCAACAAGGTGTGAAAGTTTTATAAAAAAATATTGTCGCTTTTAATTTCAGAATTTCTGTGAAATGCACAATCCTCATATATTTACTAGAAATGGGCGCGGGACGGAAATATCCCTAGACCCAAAGTTCACAATGTAGTTGTGCGGGAGAGGTATATTCTCAGCATCCACATGACAGGAAGGGATTAATATATAATTCTAAAGTTTCCGAGCGCAATTTGCGATTCATGTCTTGATTGACTCCATTTGACGATTACGAAGTGAGATATGGCTTAAAATGTAAGTGCACCTAGCGGAAAAATTAAAAAAAGTCATATTTAAAAACGTAGCCATGAAAAAATTTTTGAAATTGATTTTTATGATCACCAATCCAATTACACTTAAAAATAGTTTCAGTAGAAATGGGTCTTTTTGGCTGTAAACTAGTGTAATCTAAGCTCAAGAAAAAGAATTTTTGCAAATTTCTCAATTTTTATACATTTTTTATACAATTACATATTTTACATATTTAGTGCATATTTTGCATATTTGTTTACATATTTTACATATGTAAAATATGCAAAATTTGCATATATTGAATATGCAGTTTCCAATGGAAAGTGGGTTGTTTAATTAGTATAAATCCAAATTTTCACCTCAATCAACCTTCATTTAAAAAAGTACATAAAATCCGATGTCTATATATAACACAGAACAACACTAAAAAAAACCCCGTCATGGGACCCCCAAAAATTTGATAAAAGGAACCTCTGTAAGCATCACCTCATACCCACTTTTTCAAATAAAGCTTCGGTTCGCGTTTTATGGGTAATTTTGTACTTGCAACACACAACGACAACAATTTGGTGAAGATGGTTTAACCCTTAATGGTCAATGTTGTTCTAAGGCAATTGCGAGTACAAAAGTTACAATAAACCGCGAACCAAGACTCCGTTGGTATAACTGAAAGCACAGTTCGGTTTATTTTTGTTTTATAGTCCAAATGGTGGGGTTCGTGGGTGAATATAAAATTTGTACTCCAGCTCGCATTTTTTTAGCTGTCGAGTACCATCTCTAAGGGGTCTGGAATAAACCATTTTACCATCATAAAAATCGATTTAAATACAAATCTACCGTGCGCTTTTAAAGTTATTCAAGAATTAAGGTTTGACTCCCTCTGGAGGTACCTTAACCCATTGTACGATTGAAGTAAATTTTGTATATTGCGTTCCCAATGACTCTGCCCACATTTTTTTATTTATTTATTTCTAAGAAAATGCCACAAAGGAATGCATTATTTTCAAAGAGACTGGTCTCGCGTTTTTCTATTTCACTGAACAGAAGTTTTGCTAAGCCAGAATCTTTTTTTTTATTTAAAGCTTACAATTGAGCCAAATTGCGTAAAAATCCCCCGAAACTAACTTCTCGGCTTGCAGTCTAGTCGTTGCAGCTTCAGCTGGTTCAAGAACGCTAACAATTTGATCAATTGTATCCCAAACTTATTTTTCTCCAAAAAAATCAGTGTTTGCTGCCTCGAAGTTGTAACAGAAATCATAAACGCGCTTCTCAAGCAAATAGTTCAACATCCTGCACGTCGAACTCCAACGCGTATGACAATCAATTGGCGGCTTATTTAGGTTCTTATCTGACATGAGGTTGCTAATAGTTGGCGTACCCAGCTTGCAGCTGTAATTGACTTCGAAAACCGCGGGTCTTTCAAAACGGCATTCACGTCCAGCTGGGGCGTATGAGCTGCACCAAGCACACCTGAAAGTTGAAATAACACAGTTCTAAATATTGAGACCATTTCGGAGTATCCCAAGCATCTCGAACTAGTTCTATATGTCAAAGACATATCTTAGTTTCCGTTTCCAAGATATTGGCGAAAAATCAATTTTCCGACTTTTTACCGTTCTAGTATTTTGTAGGCCACACTAAGCATTAGTTGCTGATTTAATGCAGCCTCTAGGATAGTACACATATCAATGCAATTATGAAAAATTAAACACGGGGTATAAGTATCGCTAATTGTGCCCAAATTGGCCTTCAAAGTCAAATTTTGCATAATTTATAGCATTTTCGTCAATCTAAACCATCTGCCACTAGCCGACATTTACCTATATTGGAACCATCTTATCATGTAGTTAAGCATATGCACAAATTATGGAAATTTTATTGCATTTTTGTTAGCACCATAAGCAAAGTTATGGCCTGTTGAACCCGAAAATCAAGATTTAAATTTATGGGAGGACAACTAGATTTCCACCCCAAATATTTATAGCAGTTTCAAAAATGCAAATCGATATAACATTGGTGTAAAACAATAACGACAAAATCCACCTTTTTTTTAAGAACCCGGCATAAGACTCTAAAATTATGATAAAAAGGACCTCTGTAAGCATCACCTCATACCCAGTTTTGCGAATAAAGCCTCGGTTCGCGTTTTATGGGTATTTTTGCACTTGCAACACACAGCTACAACATTTTTAACTTAGTTTTTAATGTAAGTATAGTAAAATTGGCTCAA
This sequence comes from Lordiphosa magnipectinata, assembly GCA_037044535.1. Lineage (NCBI taxonomy): Eukaryota > Metazoa > Arthropoda > Insecta > Diptera > Drosophilidae > Lordiphosa > Lordiphosa magnipectinata. The sequence continues at coordinate 27,312 of JBAMBO010002667.1, read as the reverse complement.
ACAGCACCTCCAGGAGGGCCAGGGCCAAGCTTCCTCAATCTCTTGGCGTGTGCTTAAAATTTTTCGCACAAGAGAAAGGGACCCACAGTTTAACGCCGAATCCGAACGGCAACGGCAATTGTTAGGAGAATTGTTGCTTTTTCATGGCTAGTTATTACTTCACAGCTGGCGCCTGTAGCTGGTGAAGGTGATCGGGTGTGTAAAAGCTTTTTTCTAAAGAAAGAAAAAACTTCTTCTATTATTATTATCTCCCGCACCAGCAGCCACACATACGACTGGTACGCCACGCCCGAGTTAGTTTGTTTTTAATGGCTTAAGATAAAAGTCTGCAAAATTCAGCAAATGTGGGCAGAGTCATTGGGAACGCAATATACAAAATTTACTTCAATCGTACAATGGGTTAAGGTACCTCCAGAGGGAGTCAAACCTTAATTCTTGAATAACTTTAAAAGCGCACGGTAGATTTGTATTTAAATCGATTTTTATGATGGTAAAATGGTTTATTTCTGAACAGAAAGGTACGTGTCTAACTGCTTTGACAGATATATATTTATGAATCTTATACACTTCTATTCAATTGCAACTAAATGAGGAAAGAAGCTCTAACCCAATTACTTTGTCTAAATGTGGAGATGAAGTCGATTTATATATGAATTTGTATGAAATGAATCAGGACTGTGTTTTCACAAAACAGTTTATTGGCATTAGTCGAGATTCTCCTGAGCATGAAACGTTTACAAAATAAAGATGATGTACTTAAATGGTGGTCAGAAATTTCGACAATGTTTCCAGAATTCTGTGAAGCTTATCATGCACTCAGAAAACTATTTTTCTATATTTAAGAAAATCGCCCTGGAATCGAAATCGCCTTAAAATTTAGAAAAAAAGTATATTTTTAAGAAAAATTTTTCTGCTTTTTAGAAAAGTTGGCCTAAAAATGAATTTTTTAGAAAAAACTTTCTAAAATTTAGAAAAATATATTTTTCTATATTTTATTTATATTTTAATATATTTTTTATCTAAATTTTAGGTTGAATTTGCTTTATTTCCTTTTCTAATTTTTAGGGTAATTTCGCCTTTGATTTTAGAAAATATTTGTTAGAAAGGGTATTTTGCCCTTAAATTCAAAAATAATCAATAATTTTAAGAAAGTCTTTCCAAAAGAAAATAAAAAAAAAGGAAAAGTGCTGTTGCGGTGACTTGATCCCAGTCTTCGCCCAACTTCGTACTTTCTTAACTATAATTTTGACGCCGTGCTTGAGGATAATAGTCGAGTGGGCTAAGGCGTCCGTCCGTGTGTTTAGCATTTGTGAGAGGTTCCGAATTCAAGTCCGAGTGTAAGAAAGTAAAAACAAAATTTTTAATGCAGAAAAAAAGGTGGTCTTGGGAGGATGATTTTATGTTGGGATGTGGTGGGGGGGGATCAACAACCACGTTCGGTGGTCGGGTTCAGTGATCGTCTCTCTCTCTCCCGCCCCTTACCTCACCCCTTTTTTAGAAAAATTGCCCTGAAATTTAGAACACAATTTCTATATTAGAGAGAAAATGGCACTTTTTAGGGCGAGTTGTTTTTTGACTGTGTCTCCGCTAAGAAACCAGATGGACGGAAATACATTGACTGCTATTCTGCTTCTAAGAAATAATCATTAATTTACTTTCTTTGTAAGTCATTTTTTTTGAGTTTGAATAACGTTAAGTTTAATGAATACCAACTTGAGAAATTTTTATGACAAACACACGCAAATAAAATTGATAATTTATGTACACATACATACATGTGTATAGCTTGCTTACCCACTTTCTTTGGACTTAAGTTGTAAAATATCTGTTAATTTCACCGGTCCATATCGGTACATACCACTATACCGAAATAAAAATCTAAGTACCGAAACGAATACCGAAATAAAATAGAACCAAAACAGAACCTTTTACCGACACAGAAGTTTTGGCACGTACCGAAATTCGATTCGGTTTGATTCCCTGCTCCAAACTAAAAATGAATTTAATAAATTCTGACACTCATTCCAATGAATTTGAATGAATGTGAATGCTGGTAGAGTGTCAAATTAACAACATTCATACAACATGAGGGCCCGAATTGAATTGAAAATAGTGTAAGTTTCGAATATAGTTAGAAAATATATAGTCATTTCATTACGGAACCGCGAAAGTACATTTATTCTGTAGCAAAATTAAATGAAACAATTTTAAAAAATTGTATTGTTTTTACAATTTTTTAAATTAATGTTTTAATGTTGTGTTTTTTAATTAATGTTAATGTTGTTATAATTTAATGTTGTAATAAAGAGGACTTCAGGTCTGTTCCCGTTTTTGATTTCGATCAGATCATGCGGAATCGGTCTGGTAGCTGTTCCCGTTTCCGAAAACCGATCAAGTTATTCAGTTTCAAAAGTTGTGAATTTGAGTTAGTGGAATTAAAACAAATTGACAATTTTCATTTCAACGGTTGTACTTTTCGTCCATCAAATATTTTTATTTTTATAAGTGAAATATTGTGAAGTTTTTGAAGTATTCATAGATATAATGAGCAAATCTGCACACCTCTAAAATTTTGCAGAAGGTTCGGTCCGGGGGTTCAAACCCGTTGTAAAGTCTAAGGTTCGGTTCGCGGACCGGTTCCTGTACTAATCGGACCCAAAGTTTTGGTTCGAGTCCGGGTTCATAGATGGTCTCAACATTCGTTCAAAATTTAGACATATATTTGATCAGGATAACACCTCCAGATTTCCAAGCTTTGTGCCTATATGTTATGTGTGTTATGTTATCATTTATAGGTGTTCTAAAAAGACTTTCAAAAGTGCCTGGTCTTTGAATTTTGAAAGCCTCACCTTCTACGTACATACCCAGCCAGCATTTTATGAAATCTCTGAACGCAGTTGAATCCTCAGTCTGATTAAACTAGTCATGAATAATACTTTTGTCGGGAAAACATATGGTGCCCAAGCCGAGAACCTTCTTAAAGAGTCGTTTATAGTCCGTTTTTCTCATCAGTTTTGACTCAATTCGGACATGAATTTAATATCTTTAATCTTCAAAAGAGCTTAAAAAGGACTCATCAGGGCGATTCTTGTTAAAATGATCTTCCAAATGCATTTGCTTTCCTCTTTTTCAACTAACTTATGTTTTTCTTTTTTCTCGAAATCGCAATATGGATTGGATTTCTAAAAAGCATTTTTAATTATCAGCTCAAGCGATTCTATACAATAGTTTTTTTCGGTAATATTATTATAAAACTAGAAAAGATCTTAAGAAATTGACTTATGATTGTTTGAACCAAACCATTCTTTTGTATCTAGGGGTTCGGTTCCAATTCAGGTCCGGGGGTTCGAGAAACCCGGAAAACCCGAACTGGACCGGTTCTTTGGGGCTCTGTTTATGACCGGTTTGCAGCCTTGATATTGAGTATACAAATTGATTTAAAATTAATTTTTTCAAAGTCTCAGTAATGGTACGTAGACGACAGCATAAACGATCAAAATGAAACCGAGCTGTTCGCAATTCAGCATCAGCGTATGCGCGGTGTTGATCGAAATTGTTAAGGTTCTCATGAAGCTGAATTATAATTCGAAAACGATTTGAACATTCGAAAAGAAAATCGATTTATGTTTCACTCGGAAACGGGAACATCAAAATGAAAACGATTTGGAATTTCGTTTTACTTTTTCCACTCGGAAATGGGAACCGACCTTATTATTTTATTAACATTGTCAAGATTGGTAGCAATAGTACAAAATTTTTCAGTTATTAAATTTCATGAATCTCGAAATGCTCTTTCAGAATCCACGCTGGTTGCAGGTATACAACAAATTTTGCAACTAGCTTTTTATAAAGGCGGATAAATAAAAAAGTCTTGCGGCATTTTTATTGAATTTTCAATTGTTCATAAAATTGGTTATAATAATGCGATTTAAGTCAAATATGCGCCGTTTTGTTCGATGACGAGTTGCCAACGAGATGCCAACTTCATAATGCCCCTCTTATAGAAGCTCGCTTCCCTATTGGCAAAAAACTCGGAGAGCCAATTTTCACAGGACTCTCTCGTGGCCAACTTCCGACTACCAAGCTCGTTCGCCATGGACAGAAATAGGTGGTAATCACTTGGTGCGAGATCCGGACTATACGGTGGATGCAAAAGAACCTCCCATCCGAGCTCCCGGAGCTTCTGGCGCGTCACCAAAGATGTGTGTGGCCTGGCGTTGTCCTGATGGAAGACAATTCGGCCTCTGTTGATCAAAGATGGCCTCTTTTGCATGAGTGCTGCATTCAAGCGGTCCAGTTGTTTGCAGTACAGGTCCGAATTGAGCGTTTGGCCATAGGGGAGCAGCTCATAGTGGATGATTCCCTGCCAATCCCACCAAACACACAGAAGAACCTTCCTGGCCGTCAATCCAGGCTTGGCCACCGTCTGGGCAGCTTCACCCGCTTTTCGACCACGACCGTTTGCGCTTCACGTTGTCGTAAGTGACCCACTTTTCATCGCCAGTCACCATCCGCTTCAAAACGGGTCGATTTTGTTACGATTCAGAAGCGATTCGCATGCATCCATACGGGCAAAAATGTTTTTTTGCGTCAAGTCGTGTGGCACCCATACATCGAGCTTCTTTTTGAATCCAAGCTTCTTCAAATGGTTTATAACGGTTTGATGACTCATGCCCAGCTCTTGGCCGATGCTACGGCTGCTACTATGCCGGTCTCTTTCGATCATTTTTCGACGACAGGCCTTCCGGACCGTGGCGCATCTTCGATCACCTCTGCACCAGAACGAAAACGTTGAAACCATCGTTGTGCGGTGGAAATGGAAACTGTATCGGGTCCATAAACTGCACAAATTTTATTGGCAGCATGAGATGCATTTTTGCCATTATCGTAGTAGTACTGTAAAATATACCGTATTTTCTCTTTATTTTGCTCCATGTTTGCGACGCTATAACTCACGAACGTCTAAAAACAAACAACAATAAATCAAACACGTGTTAGCGCGTGAAAAGAGCTTTCCAAAAAGCTCTAGCGTGAACCGATGCGACGAATACAACTAGAACTACGCGCTTGCAAAGACAAGCTTGCGGAAATACCGCAAGACTTTTTTGACAACCTTATATTTTATACTCTGTACCAAAGGTACACAGAGTTTATAGGTATTATGTTTGTGCAAAGGTATGTAACAGGGAGAAGGAATCGTTTCCGACCCTATCTCCCACTGTTTTGATGATAGATTGTTCGCACCTTTTAGAGATTTCTAGTAATCAAAATTATTTATCGATTTGCTGAAGGAATGATAAAGATCGGATGAACGATACACAAGTTATGAGCAAAAAAGCTAACCGCGCGACTTTCTCACTTGTTTTATTTTGGCAAAAGTCGAGTCGATTTATCCTCTTTCCCAAGAAAGTTCTGAAAGGGTTTATAAACTTTTTTTTTTATATAAAAGCATTTATTAACATTTCTTTTTTGGTACCATTTTCTGGCTCCTAAGCCTTATTTAACGCTTAATCCATTTTGGTCCTGCTTGAGTTATCTTCTATTTAGATATTCGTGTTATTGTGTATTACTGGTTGTGAGTTGAGATTTCTTAACAATTATTTGTACAGTTTTGACTTGTTGGTGTGATAGGTTATTTTAGCTTAACATTGCGTGATTTTTAAGATTTTAATTTCCCTTTTAGAAAGGTCCTTGGAGTGAAACCTTTCGGTCTTCTTTCTTTTTTTTCTTCGTCCTTGCTTCCTTTGTGGTCGCAGTAGTTTCCTAGCGAGGTGGTTTGGGTGGTTGGGTGGTTGACTGGTTCGTCAGTCTTTCTGTATAATCTCTGGCCAGCTTATTAATAACTTCGCCCACCTTAGCGGGCGGTTTACACAAAACTTGTGTTGCTGGCCCAATGTGCATGGCTTAGACCAATCAAAAATTCTTGATAAAATGGAAAATAGAAAGATTTAAGTTTGCAATACGCAGTATAATTGACTTAGCTGGAAAATCCTATTAATTTATATGTAAAGCTGCATTCTTCAGATAAAAATGGATGCTTATGGACGCCTACACTGTAATCAGTTGCAGTAAAAATCTCGATTGGCAAGCGCAGCACGTGGCGTAGGTGTACAATTTTCTAATGAATTTTCCACTACCAGCTAACCGGATTATTTTACATTTTAAGTGATGCTTGTTGTTGTTGTGTCCATTAAGCATACAGAACGTCAAAAGTATGTAAATACAGCTGCATCATGGAAAAAGTTTTTAAAAAAAATGTAAGATGAGCTGCAAATTATCATGTGGGGGTTAAATTAGAGAATAAGCCCAAGCAAATCCTCATTAAATGAGGATTAAATGGACACACAATGAAGGTTAGGGAATAGCATCTTTTGGTCAATTTCATTATCTTTCAACCCTAATGATTTTCTTCTCTTTCATTCTTTTCGGTCTGCTCCAAGCGCCGCCCACCGAAACCTCTGCGTAGGTGACCAGCTGCTGCAACAACAAGAACAACCACAAAAACATATCCCAAATCAAATGCCAACGAATGGCAGGCGGTTCTAGACACAGCCTTAAATCATGGCAAACTCGACCCGCTGACGTCACACGAGAAAACTGTTGCGTAGGCGAATTGCAAAAGCTTTAGCCAAGTTTCGAACCAGTTCTTGCAACTTTTTTTTCCATTGAAACCAGCAACAGGACCAGCAACCGCAACCAGTTGAAGTTGAAAGTCAAGCAGCAGCGCCGCAAGCAGCGCAGTCGAGTTGGCTCGGCTTCAGTGTGCTCGGCTATAAAACCAGTCGTTGCTTTCGTTGGCATTGCATTCGTTCGTCGCGCTTCGAAAGCAACCAACCAACCAACCAACTGAAATCCACCAACCAACCACCAAGCGGCGGTTTAACTACCAAAAAATCCAAATCATTTTCAAAAAAATAACAAAACATTTTTGAAGTGATCTTTCTTGCGGTTCAAAAAATTCATTGCCTACATTTGTGCGCTCCCAGCTAAACCCAACGCTGGCACTGCTAATTGGAAAAGTTTTTTAAGCACTTTTTGTCGTGAGTTATCGCAAAAGTAACGTTTAATCAGTGCAGAGAATCCACAAAATATAAACAAGCACTCACAGCAAACGGTAAAACGTGCGTTTATTCAATTTTAAGTCAATTTAATCAACGTCAATTGATAATAATTTCGTAAACGAAATTATTTTTGAGTAAATTTTTGGAAGTAAAACAGGTGAGTTTTATGTAATATGTTGTTGACACAGCTCACAACCGAAAATCAATTTTAATTCCATACTAAAAACTGTTGGACCCACTCAGAAGTGCGTTAAGTTAAAAATTTATAGACTTTGAAATAGAAAACTCAAGAATTGTTTTAAAATGACGAAAGCATATTGAAGCCATAAGATTCCATGTACAACATTTTGTGATTATAGATATTTAGGGCATTCTCTAGCTATGTCTTTAACTTAGGACCCAATTTTTAAGACTTAAGGGTCGCAGACACAAATTATCTTTCATCTCTTTTAGGTATTTTTCGACTTAAGACTCAAGACTAGTTAATAGCCTCATTCATTTTCACAACGAAATTGTATTGAAATGAGAACAAACGTCCTTGAATCAAAAACTTTTTGTACTTACCGTAATCAGATAAGTTTCGTTCTTAATTCAACTACAAAATATCTTGTATTGAGTACAAAATAGATTTACCATGCAAGCTTCAAAAAGTGTGCAACGAAACCTGAGAATTAATTTTAAACGCATCTGTTCTTAAAATTCCCAACTGGTACTAACGCTTTTCTTATGGAGTAAGAGTAGATTTATAACACTAGTTTACAAAAAAAAATATTAAATGACCCATATCTACTGAAACTATTTTTAAGTGTAGTTTGGTTTGGTGATCTCAAAAATCGATTTCAAAAATTTTTTCATGGCAACGTTTTTTAAATATGAATTTTTTTCATTTTTTCAGTATGTGCACTTACATTTAACGTTATATCTCAATTCATAATATCAGATGGTGTCAAGCAAGATATGAATCGAAAGGTAATTAAATTGTCAATTATAGCGTAGAGCGTTATTTTCAGATCGGTTTAGAAGTTTGAATACAATGACCAACAAAATTTCAAAAAAATTGATTTTTTGCTTAAAACTGCAAGAAATTTCAATTTTAATAGCCTAGGAAAAATATAAAAAAATCCAAAAAAAATCATTTTTATTCTCTCAAGTTAAGAATCGTACTTCTACAAAGATAATAAGGTATTGATGAAGAAAATCTATGAATAAATATTGTTCAGCATATAATTGCTCCCAGCTCTTGAATTCCCTTATAGATTTTGTTCATCAATTTCTTTTTTTCTTCGCAGAAGTGCGGTTCTTAAATAGAAAAAAAAAATATTTTTTTTTGAATTTTTAAATATTTTTCCTAGGCGTTTGGAAACGAAATTTATTGCGTTTTCGAGCAAAAAATCGATTTTTTTGAATTATTTTTTATTATTGTATTACTTAACCGATTCGAAAATAGTGTTGTGTGCGATTATTGACAATTCAATTGCCTTTCGATTCATATCTTGCTTGACTCCATTTGACGATTACGAAGTGAGATATGGATTAAAATGTAAGTGCACCTACCGAAAAAATGAAAAAATTCATATTCAAAAAACGTAGCCATGAAAGAATTTTTGAAATTGATTTTTGAGATCACCAAACCAAACTACACTTAATAATAGTTTCAGTAGAAATGGGTTTTTTTGGCTGTAAATTAGTGTAACCTACAGCAATACCATATTGTTCTTTGGATAATTTATGGTCGTTGAATCTTTCCAGCCTTATTTGATTCAATGCAGAAACCTCCTTTCAAGAACAAATTCGAAATAGCATCAGCTACTAAGATCATGTTGTACTTGTTTTGTTTCAAAAAATCGATTGGTTCGACTTCAACAAAGAATATTTTGTACTTATTTTAAGAGTTAATGGGGGTGACTTAATACTATTACAGCCTAAAAGCATGATCAAATTTTTACTTTTTATATCACGAAACATTCTGAATTGAAGTATTTCGGGATTGAAAATACATATGTTGCTTGAAATAAGAATTTTGTACTTGAATCAAGTATTTTCGTACTTACCGTACAATTGAAACTGTTTGTACTTAATAAAAGTACAAAGCTCGTGTTTTTTTCTGAGTGCTCATTATATGGGCATTTCCATGATCCCGAACGGGACCGACGATCAAGTAAAACAAGAAGTCCAAGCCAACTTCGGCTGTGCCGAAGTTTTTATACCCTTGCAAATACTAATTTTGAAATATCAGGGTTTAAAAATGCAAGCATTAATATCAAAAATTTAGTTAAAAAGATATGATAAAACGACCGATTGTTCCTATGGCAGCTATAAGATATAGTCATCCGATTCTGACCGAATTTTGCAGATTGGTTTAAAAGCATATAATATTAATAGTATTTAGTAACAGAGTTTGGGGACGTTAGCATTGAAAACCAAAAAGTTTTTTTTTAAAATCCCATTTATCGGCCTTTGGTTCCTATGGCAGGTATAAGATATAGTCATTCGAATCGGTCGGTTCCGACATATTAGCAGCGTGCTGTAAAAAGTAGACTGTATTATTTTGCCCAGAAATGTGCAACGCTTAGAAGGAATCATATCCGACCACATAAAGTTTGCGTTTTTGCGTCCGTGAATTCAAACGTCGATTTGAGCGAATCCTGAGGTAATATTTCAATGTGACTAATTTAAGAATGTTGTGCCTTTATGGCTCTTAAAAATGGATTTGATTTTAGCCAAAAATGATATATGCTTTTTTATACTCTGCACCAAAAATACACAGATTATACATATTAAGTTCGTATGTAACAGCCGGAAGAAATCATTTCCGATCCTATAAAGAGTATATATTCTTGATCAGCATCAACAGCCGAGTCGATATTGCCAACAACGTCTGTCCGTCTGTCTGTCCGTTTGAAGGCACAGATCTCAGGGATGGTAAGATATAGGGTTTGCCATATATGAGCAACCCACGATTTACCCACGTGAGATTAAAAATCGCGGATATAACGTTTCGTATCCTTATATTGTGAAAGTGATATTAACAAAGGCACTTTTGAAACTTCTTGATAAGCATAAAAGGCTGAGTCGATAAAGCCATGTACGTCTTTCCGTCAGCCCGTCGTTCTGTGTCTATGCTATCTACTCCTTCACTTTTAAAGCTATCTCGACCAAACTTCGCACGAAGTCCTTAAGGAACAAGTACGAAAGTCGGTCAAGCCCGACCATAATATACGATATAATGTACCCCCAAAATTTGTATACATCTGATCAATTTAATTTAGAAGCCACACAATGTGGTAAAGGAGCCATAAAGTGTGTGAAGTGCTGCCCATCGCCATTGCGGCTAGAGCTACCTATCACAATTGTTTGTTTTCCTTATATCTCAACAATCGTTCACCCGATCTTCACCATTCCTTTGAAGAATTCATAAATATATCTAATTACTAAATATACGTAGAAGGTACGAACCATCTATCTGCAAGACTGTGGGAGATATGACGATTTTTCCTAATTGAGGGGGCGTGGAAGAAATTGAAAATAAACTTGATCTGCCTACAAGTATAAGAAGTTTATGTCCCATACATGTAAAACCTCTACCTCTTAACATCTCTGAGATCTCTTCGTTCATACGGCCAGACAAAAAGTAATGTTACACTTAACAGCACATTTGTGTAGTCTATGTAAATAGGCTGCGGGTGCCGTTATACTGTGAGCAGTTGAGCTGACATTAACGGCACTCAATGTCACGTCGCCATTCTTGCACTTTCAAGCCATCAGTGATCAACTAAAGTTAAAGTTAAACTTACTGGCCGTTTTTTGCTCATAACTTGAGTATCGTTCATCCGATCTTTATCATTCCTTCAGCAAATCGATTTTGGGTTCAAGGTATCTCTAGAAGGTACGAACGATCTATCTTCAAAACTGTAGGAGAAGTGACCAAATTGCGGGGGCAGGAGGGGGCGTGGCAAAAATTGAAAATAAACTTGATCTGCCTGCAAGTATAAGAAATATATGCCCCATACATGTCAAACCTCTATCTCTTACCACCTCTGAGATCTCTTCGTTCATACGGACGGACGGACAGACAGACAGACGGACAGACAGACAGACGGACATGGCTATATCGAATCGGCTGTTGATGCTGATCAAGAATATATATACTTCATAGGGTCGGAAACGATTCCTTCTCCCTGTTACATACTTTTGCACAAACTTAATATACTCTATGTACCTACGGTACAGAGTATAAAAAACGAGAAGGTGAAACTAATATAATTACAGGTGCACTTGCATAATAAAAATGCCAGACGAACAGACGGACATGGATATATCGACTCGGCTGTTAATGCTGATCAAGAATAAATATACTTTATAGGGTCGGAACTGATTCCTTGTCCCTGTTACATACTTTTACACAAACTTAATAAACTCTGTGTACCTTTGGTAAAGAGTATAAAAATACGCTGCACTTTTGTCTAAGCCGGCCGGATCGGATGACTATTGCGGTTAGATGCCATAGAAATCATGGATCGAAAGCAGGCTACAAACCGGTCCGGGACCGAACCACTAAGAACCGGTTCGATTCGGGTTTTTTGGGTCCGACGAACCGGACCATGAACCGAAACCCTAATATTTTTGACTCCTCGAACCTGAACCCGAACCGGACCACTTTTTCGAAAAATTAGGTTCGGTTCACAAAATTAAGTAGTTTTTCCAACGACACTTACAGGGAAATACAGAAATTTCTTGTAATCTGGCTGCTATCATTCAAGAAGTTTTCCAATCCTACGACATTTCTCTAGATGAGATTTATACTATCACCGTAGATAATGGATCGAATATCGCTCGAGCAGGAAAACTTTTAAATGAAAACTACAGAGCAGAAAAGGAATGGAGCTTTGAAAGATGTAATGGAACTCAACCTACAAAATGTGCGAACCTTTACTAACTCTTAAAGATTTTTGCCTTCAGAGTTCTTTAAAAGAGCTCCACCTAAAAACATCTGAATGGAACGTAGTTTAAAAATATGTAACATGTTGCAGCCAATTTATAAAACTTGAAAGCTGCAGCTGAGTTCACAATAGCTACCAAGTGATTCTCATGTCGAGCAATTGTTCTAAAGTCTTCGTTCTTCTATTATGAGCTCAGTTCCAATATTGGCTGCAGTGTTCTTAGATTTCAAACTTTGTTAACTTCTGTAAACTTCTGATTTAAAAAAATAAGTATTAATAAAACAAAACTATGCTTTTATGTTCAAGCGAACCGAGGTTCGAACCAAAACCTTGGGTTCAGGGGTTCCAGGAACCGGTCCGCGAACCGAACCTTAGACCCCCCGGATCGAACACAATGCAAAATTTTAAAGGTTTGATACCTTGATCGAAAGACTAGTTTTAGTGAGAAAAACTTTTTTATTTTCAATGTTAGCGATCTTCAACGTCTATTAAAAATATTATATGTTTTCATACTGATCTGCGAAATTTGGTCGAAATCGATAAATGTTGTAGCGAGCTTTTTGCAAGTTTATCAAAACTTCTGCACAGATGAAGTTAGCTTTGCTTTGTCGTTTGTTTTAAATTTTACTGTTCTGAAACTGTTAATTCGATCGAAATCGGATGACTGTCGGTCGAAAAATGGGTCTTAGTAAGGAAACACGAAAAGTTGCCGTGCAAGTGGAATTGAAACACGCTTGATTCATCCGATATTCATCAAACTTGGCAAAATTGTGCTGAGCAGTGTTTAAATTGCTTCAGTCGAAGTAGCAAAAGTATCAAAATTTTTACATTTCACAGCTTCGTCTTTTTATACCCGTTACTCGTAGAGTAAAAGGGTATACTAAAGTCGTGCAAATGTATGTAACAGGCAGAAGGAATCATTTCCGACCATATAAAGTATATATATTCTTGATCAGCATAAACAGCCGAGTCGATATAGCCATGTCCGTCTGTCCGTCCGTCCGTCTGTCTGTATGAACACCTAGATCTCAGAGACTAGAAGAGCTAGAGCAGCCAAATTTGAAATCTAGACTCATATTGTCTGCACGCAGATCAAGTTTATTTCAAATTTTTTTTTTTGTTTTTTTTTTTCCATGAGTAACGGGTATATCGAAGTCGGTTAGAGCCGACTTTAACTTACGCTCTGGTTTTAACTGATCAGTATGAACTCTTTCTTCTGCTTTTGAGAAAAACAAAAGCCGCAGTGGAAGACAGCAGCACAAAAAGATTTTTGAGAAAAAGCGAACACCAGCAGCAGTTTTTTCTGCTTTTGTTCAGTGGCGTAAGTCGAAACAGCAGCATGCGTTCGAAATTTTTGTCGGAATTATCAAGACCACCAAAATTTAACGCAACGCAACCACTTTTGTTTTTTCAGCACTCTGTTGTTGTTACATTCAACCAGTGGTCGCAAAAATCGGTTCCCGTTTGCCTTTGTCAGAAAATATCACTTTTCGCTCGGCACATTGAATAGTACCAAAACAATGTTTAACAGTGGTCACTGCTTCTCTTTGGTTGTGAGAGGAGAGAAACACATATTTTTGTTTTTTTTCCTCTGAGGTCTGCCTGCAACCTTTTGGTAAAATTCACGAATTCAAATGGTCTTATTCGTATGTATGCATCGGTGTGTAATGCTCGGCTAACAATATGAATGTATGCGATTAACTATATGCGCTCTCTCGTTCTCTCTCGCATTGACTTTCTCTCTCTGTTTATGTTAAACTCTTGAGTCTCTTTTCTTGAGTCTGCAACATTTTGACAGTTTGGTCTTCGAGAAGCTCGCAATTTAAGACCAATTGACCGAGTTGGGCCTGTTATTCGATTGCTGTCAGACCGATCAGTGCTGTATGTTCAACCACAGCCACTTAACAGTGAGCGCGATAACAGAACACATTCGGTCAGTGACGTGAGCAGAGCGAACTGAAAATTGGGTTGAGAGTTATTTACGAGCTATGCCTTCAACCGAGCCGAGACGAGTAACGGTAAATGTCTTGTTGTGTGTGTTGAGAGTTTTTTAAATACTGGTGCTTGTGATAATAATATTAATAACTGTTAAGTTTAAAAACCCAACCATTGAAAACAAAGTTTTTCTCACTAAAACTAGATTTTCAACCAATCGTTCCTGTGGCATATATATGGTATAGTCAGACGAAGTGTGTCGATCCGGCCGGTTCCGAGAAATGTGCATCGTAAGCTGCCAAATCAGAATATTGTGACCCGACGGCCTAAGACTAGAAAATGGGAACATTCCCTTATCAGAGGAGTAATTGTTTTCATTGGAGCAGGCCCCCAGAAGTACTGTCAAAGCGAGTACTTTGTAATGGATCGGGGCGAAACTCGCGCCAGCGGCTTAAATGAACCAAGAAGAGTACTGCGTAGTGTTTTTTCCATGATCTCATCAATAATTTCGGCTCAGAGCGCGAGATTGATTATCGCCAGAAGAATTGTGGTTATATACAACAATGTTCTATGTATTGTCATTTTTGGAAGCCATGTGGTGGACCGTTGCGCCCTCACAGCCCATGTTTAATGTTATTCCGATAAATAAGACTTTAAATGCATTTGGCTGTTGCTGAGCGCTTCAGTTATGTTTTAGTGCTCACCCAGAATACATAGAGATGCCTTTAGTTTAGTTTAAGCAAGTATAAACTATGCTTCCGACTGATGTAAAAGTAGGGAGGACATCTTACCCCTCACCGTTTACTTGACAGAATGGCATTCCCTGACCGGGTCCACAAACATCTCCAACATGCCCATATCCCGCTCTCTAATGTCTTTTGAGCGCAATTTAAGAATACTTAATTTTATTTTTAGGCAAAAACCTGTAAAAACTCATGAAGAACCATCAAAAAGTATTACCAAAGTCTTAGACGAAAAAAAAAGTCTTTAGCCTTAGAACTTTGTTTAATGTCAATACAAAACGCGTACCCTATCAAAATGTTATCAACGTCTCCATTTTGCTGGACTGCGGCGGGAACGATGCTCATAAAATATCAATAATTGTCAATCAAGCTTGATTTTATATTGTGTGTGTGCTACATAAAAAAATTCCAAGAAAAATTGTTGGGACAAACCTTTCAACAATCCGACAGGACATGGGAGAGCGCGTGTAAAGTTTTTAAATATTTTGCTACTTGAGAAATTTCCAAAGCATAAATGTGAAGTCCGTTTTGAAAGGATTTGTCGTCTGTCCCATCTGTCTGTATGTATGTCTGTCTGTCTGACAGGCTTTGAGTAGGGCAGTAGAAAAAAGAGCTTATCATAATAGAGCAGCCCTTTTAACACATAAAGCAAATTAGCAAGGGAAAATGTACATTTCATTGGTGAGAGAAAAAATAAAATTATAAAAATTTATGGCCACTTGGAGTTGCATTATTTGCAAAAAAAAATGGCTTAAAAAGGGTGAAGAGCTTTTTTAACTTTAAGTTGTATTTAGCGAACATATTCGAAATTCTCTAATTTAAAGTCTTTGATGTCTATATTTGTAAATAGCTACATACCAGTTCCAGAAATCTCTAGAGATTTTCGTACAAACGATTGGATTTGGACCTAAACTAGGAGGAATTTATCTGTGAAATGATAAAAATAAGGTCGGCTACTAGATTATACGTCGGTAAAACCGTACTCAATAAATCTACTTGGCTTTGAGCAGTCAGTTTCAAATCTAGCGTTTATACCAAAATCTCCAGAGATTTTTGGAACACATCCGATAGAATATCTGCAATTAGTTTTAAAAACAATATTATTTTTATTTGGTGTTCAGTGCATTCATAATAAGTTTATGAACTGGCTGAAAAAGAAATATTTGAAACTAAAAAAATACTCTCACTATTAAATAAACCCCAAATTGTATCATACTAAATGCCGCAACTAAAACCTGTTTCCCCATTTTAGCCCTTGAACAAATCTCATTTGTTTGCCCGTCACACACAAAAAAAAAAGAAAAAACATTATCATTACCATAACTACAAGCAACATACAGACAAACAATACACAAAAGGAGCATAAGATGCTCAAATAAAGATTTGTGTCACTTGATAAAAACAAATTATCGAATTTGTGAGCATATCCTTGGGGCATGTTTGTATTTATAATAATGCCTGGCCTAATAAAAAGCGGAAGCTAAAATGACAAGGCACCAGGCCAAGTAATTTAAACAAGATTTTGGCTAAGAGACAACTGAGACAACAACCACGCCCACTTGTAGATGCCAATCAGGCGACAGCGAGTGTGAAAATAATGTAGAAGCGAACTTAGAAAAACCATTGCCTACTTTCCAGCGCAGGCCAAATACATAAAAACCTTTCGGTTATTTTCAAACAAATTGCATTAAATTTTATCTCCTGACAATTGTAGAAAAATACAACGTCGCTTTCAATCAAATATAATCAACAAAAGTCCAATAAAAGCGGCAAAAAATAAAAAGTATTGTTGACAATTGCATTGGCATTGCCGCATATTAAGTATGCGCCATGTGGACAACATCTGCACCAGCAAGTTGTAAACAATTCAATTACATGCATATTTAAACACTCACATGTCGTTTTAGGATTAAGTGGTTTGGAGGACATTGAGAATTAGTTCAGTTTAAAGAGAAAACAATTTCTTAAAACTTATACGAAGCAAATTAAGCAGATTTAATTGATTATGAAAGTCTAAGAAAGTTGCTTATAATTGCATAATTGATTATGAAAATTGCTTTTAATTATTTCGAATATCTTATTAGCAAAGTTATCTAACTTTATATTCATAAATTTATATTATGCCACAACTTTAGGCACGCTGACGTCAACGTTATTCAAAAGTCGACCACTCTCTTGTATTGCATATTCAAATCGTGCATTTGCTCTTTTTGAAGTTCATTTGTCATCCATTATGCAAAATGAATTGTGCGAGTGTGTTTCTGTGTTTTTCGTGTGACCACAATGCAAGTTTAATTTTTGCAGTTCGTTGGGCCTTTTAAATATTCAAAGAACTTGCTGAAAAACAAAAATAGGTATTTGGGTATTTTAAGAGCAGAATTTTTAAACAAGCGACGTCAGTATCTTTGACAGTAAAACGAATACAATTTAAATGCTTGAAGAACCATGTCTTAAGATTTAGCACATACAATATGTACCTAAATACGAGGAACCATTTAGATTCGGAAACTTTATAAAAAAGTATTGGAAATGCTTTCTCCTTCCAAATAAATTAATTCGGTGTACTTTAAAGCACATTTTTATACCCTTGTTGAGGGTATATTCAAATTGTCCAGATATTTGTAACGCATAGAAGGAAGCATCTCCGACCACACAAAGTATATATATTCTTGATCAGCACGACGAGCTAAGTTCATATAGACATGTCCGTCTGTCCGTCCGTCCGTCTATTTCTATGTTATCTCCTCCGTCAGTTTTAAAGCTATCTTAACGAAATCTTGCACGAAGCCTATATCATAAAGTCGAAAAAATAGGTTTAGTTAGAAAAACTTTTTGTCTTCAACGCTCACGTGCCCAAACATCGTATTTCTAAGTTTTCTATGCTTTTACATAATTCCACCAAGTTTTATGAAAATCGGCCAACTATATAGTATTGCTGACATACAAAAGATATGTCTGAAAAATAGTCTTAGTAGGAAAATCTTTTTTGTTTTCAATGCTATCGCTCCCAAACTTATTGCTGAATAATATTATATGATACCACTCATTTATGCCAAGTTTGATCCAAATCGGATGACTATAGCATTAGCTGCCATACATAGGAACGATCGGTTCAAAAAGTAGTTCAAGTGAGAAAAACTTTTTTGTTTTCAATGGTAGCGTCTTTATGCCTTCCAGTAGTGAATTTGATCAGTTTCCACACAATTTTGAGGAATTTGGTCGAAGTCGGATGAATATATCGTATACCTGCCATTTAACAAACTGTCAAGCAAATGTTCAAAGTAGTGGCGCCATCAATCTGCGAGGGTATATAAACTTCGGTCGAGCCGAAGTTAGCTTTCCTCTATTTTTTATTATAGTTTGAATTGGTGATATCAAAAATCGATTTCCAAAATTTTCTCATGCCAACGTTTTTAAAATATGAATTTTTTTCGGCTGGTACACTTACATTTTAAGCCATATATAATTCAGAAACGTTACACATATGAAGTCAATCAAGATATGATTCGAAAAGTAAGTAAGTAAGGAAGTGTTGCCAATAATCGCGTAGAACACTGTTTTAAATCGGTTCGAAAACGCAAAAATTTTCCTTTTTCAAAAGCATGGGAAAATATTAAAAAATATTTTTTTTTCTTCAGGGGGTATTCTCCAAGTCGAGGCTGTTTTTTGGACCTTTTTTAAAAAAAAATCTTATTTTAAAACGCAAAGAGGTTTTCACTTCGATATGAGGGCTGTTCAAAAAGCTCTCTGCCGTCAAAGTGCGGGGTCCAAAAAAAAGGTGTAGTGCTTTTGGCCACGATTTCTCGTCTCCAGATTGTCTGAAATTAAAAGTAAAAACGTGGTTATAATCAGTACAGATGTCATTCTGGTCTGACCCTTGAAAAAAATTTTGTGATTTTTTTTGATAAAATGGCGGCCATTGAAAAACAAGAATTCGATTTTGGGCCCTTTTTTGTAGTTTTGTGTAAAAAAAATAGTACAATTTTTTTTTTAAATTATGATTGAGGGTCAGACAAAAATGGTGACAATTTTACGTCGATTTCACTTAGTTTCATCAAAATCGGTTCAGTGTAACTGGTTTTGAGATAAATGCGTTTAAAGCAGGGCTTAATACCGGAACCGGAACCGATACATATTTTTTTTTGAGAACCGAAAACCGTCTACCGATATTAATGGAAACGATAGCACCGGAAAGAAACCGTAACGTTGGTACCGGTACAGTTTCATTTTTTTTCACCTTTGCAGAGCGCATCGTAGTTTTGGTTAGGATGCCAAAATATTTGCTGGCGGAAGACATCTTCAACCTTTGTTCCAGTTTTGCAGCTCCAGATAGCGACTTTCTTCTGCACCGGAGACGTGTGAGACACAGGTTGCGAAATTGTACGCATATTAGAACCAGCGGAGGTGGCCACAACTAAACTTTAAGCCGTAAATATAGTTTTGGGTGATTTTTATTTTTCATTTGGATACACTGCAAATTGAAAATATGAAAAAACTCGTCCTCTATAGCGAAAACGTTTGTTCAAAGAAAGCGAGGGAAATCACTTTTTGAAAACAATGCTTTTTTATGTGTTCTTCTACTGTTGATTTTCTGGTTGGGTGGTTGGTTTGAATTGTAATTAATTAATCTGCCCGATGCCATTGGTTTAGTATACCAGTTGAATATTAGTTTTTCCTTGTGGCATATTTTTGGACCCTAGTTAGAACGTAACGCTAAGTACTGAGCAAAAAAATGGTTAATCAATCTTTTAATAAATATTTATGCACAAGTTTCGTCGGTTGCTGATCAATGACTGCTTAATAATGAAGGCAATTCTAATACTAGTTCATCTAAAAGCGCTGACGAAGTTGAGGTATGTATGATATTGCAGGAAAATAAACTTGGTGATAAAAGTACATCAATTGTCTCAACAAATAAGCTGGATTCCATTAAGAAATTTTTAATACTTAAATTTGTTCGAAATCAAGAAAACATTCTTAACTGGTGGTCGAAATCATCTACAAACTTCCCACAATTGTAAGTGATATCAAAAGTCTTGCTTTCTGTTCCAGCTACGCAAATTAGAGTGGAACGGTTATTCTCTGGCGTAAAATTTATAATGAATCTGCCAAAATGTTGTATGGACTCAACCATAATTGAATTGAATTTTAACTCGTTTTATTACACAGGAAGCTTTATCTCAGAATTTAATTTTTCCAATACTAAAAATAAGTACTACTTATACAAGTACGTACCGGTATACCGAAATAAAAATCCGGGTACCGTATCGAAACCGAAAACCGAAATTAGTTAAAAACCGAAATAACCGTTTAGTTTAACCGAAACATCCATTTCGGTACGTACCGGTACCGGTACCGGAACCGAAATTCGTTTCGGGATTAAGCCCTGGTTTAATAATTCTAGTAGTAATGGGTCATATAATATTTATAACAATATTAATTTTGTTTTTGTTTAAGATCCAACATAGAATGGCTGTGGATGGCCATGGATGAAAGATTAAAATGGTCCAGCATTTTGTGTTGCTTGTGAAAAACTGGTTATGAAAATGAATTTTGTAATGGTTAATTTTCAAGTGTTAATAAAAACCAATTATTCCCTGTACTTTTTTGACACTTTTTTCGGGATCTTTTTTCATTGCAATGGAGCCTTTCTCAAATTTTTTTTTAATCTTTATTGTCCTAGATGCAGCCTTTTCCAATTTTTTTTGGAGCATTTAAATTTTTTTAAGTGCCAACCGTGGTTATTGCATGAAAATCCCGTTCAAAACGTGAACGAATTCTATATTTTCATTTACACAAAAAAAAAGGTTCGGCACTTTTGATTTTTGTTTATTAAGAAACTTAAAAGCTCAATTATTTCGCTATGCATCATCTCAGAGCAGAAGAACAAAATTTAAGAGTTCAGTACTGATTTTGAGCTACTTTTTTCGTTTAGAATTTCCACACGAGCATGTAAGATTTCAATATCCAATCGTTAATGTAGAAACCCTAAACGTTCGTGTGGTATTCAGATTGCTGTATGAAAAATCTAGAATTTATTTGGGAAAAAGCTGATTTCCTAATGTCGTAAACTTTCCTACATTCGGCGTTTACTTTTTTATTTTTAAATGTTGTATGCAGTTTTTCCGCACGCCACGTGTAGCTTCCTGCATTTAGCAGGGCGAAATACGCTTCGTTTCGTGCAGCCAACTTTGTTTTCTCTGTGTACCTTATGTCGGCAAAATTATAATACACGTTTTAAGTGCGCAAAGAAACATGCGGAATTGACAGATAGGTATTCGTACTCATTTGTAATCATATTCGGCGAGTACTTCTCGATTACTTGTGCAGGTCTCTAGTGTGTACCTTTTAGAGATATTTAGTAATCAAGATGATTAATCGATTTGTCGAAAAAATTATAAAGATCGGATGAGCGATACTCAAGCTATGACCAAAAGAAAGTTCGCTGCCGCAGCGCAGCAGCAGCGCTGCTTTCAGCTGCTACTGCAGGTACAGAGCATGTTACAGTCGGGCCTGACCGACTTTCGTCCTTGTTTTTGCTTGCACGTGTTTTGGCTCATTCTCAATTTTTGACTATTCCAAAAAATTAAATATTTGCTTGTGCGCAAATTTTTGTCCAAAAACCAACTCTAATAATGCCGCAGCCACCGTATTCCCCCTGCCTGCCCCTTGTGACTTTTTTCTGTTCCCAAAACCTCAGTTTTGAAGCTATCAAGCTGAAGCTTTGTATAGTTATCCATTTACCTTTTAAAGAACAGCAAACTATCTGGTTTTAGACGGGTTCCAGTGTTTTCCTGTTATCATTCTGCATTCTTTCCATTGAATATGCAGATCGAAGTGTGAGAGTTTTCTTAATGGTCTGAAAGTTCAACTAAAGCAAGATAAGTTTTTCTACCACAATATTTTGCAGTTGTAAAGATATTAATACGTATTTTTCTCGGTATAAGAATGGTATAATGAAGAAAGAAAAGTAAAGAAAGAAAGTATAATGCTCAAAAATTGAATGTTAGCCACTGAACCAAATAGAAAGCGGGGTTTGGTTTAATCCATCAACCGTGTTATAAACCAAACCGGTGCTTAAAAATCTTCATGAACCATTGAACCGAACCAGTCTTAATTGCCGACCCGCTTGCATCTCTGGTTCTTATGATGACTAAGAACTTTCATTTCTTAATGTTGAAAATTTTTAATTAGACTTATTTTATGAAGAGCCGAAATTCGTCGATCATTCTTTGTCATCTTTTTATCAAAACTCTATTGGAAAGGGCCTATGGGACTATGGACTTATACATTCAGATTCAGCCCTAATTTATGGTTGTCATTTAACATTTGTCACACACTTCCGCCCTTTATACACACCCATACACTTTTGTTTGGCTGCATACAAAATTTTTATTAATAATAAATGATACATGTGGCGCACACACAAAAGGCAAAAGCCAACTAAACATACGGAAATTGCATAAATTATTATAATGTGTATAATTTGACAAAATTAAATTAGTTTCGACACATTTGATGACACAGATGGTTGACCAGAAACTGCGGTCCGAATACACCTCTTTGCCGCAGGGTTTGGTTTGAAGGGTGTGCGTGATATGCGGGGTATGCTCCCATCGAGCCTCACATCAAAAACAACATCGTTTCTTTTTTAATAGAGAGCAATTACTAGACTTGCTTATGAACTTAAATTGTTACTTGATATCAGAGTTTTAAAAAGGAAAGTCAGTTCAACAAATATAGTTGGTTTTATAAAACATTTTTTATTTATCCAGTTCCAGTCCCATTTTTATTACTGATCTTCAACCAGAATGAGTACAAAGATTTTGGGCTCGCCTTACAACGTGTTGCAAATAGTGTAAAATTAGAATTAATCTTTAATTAACTATCGAAAATCGGTTGACTTTATCATATAGATCCCAAAGGGACTGCTCAAATCTACTTGGCTTTGAGCAGTCGGTTTCAGTTCACTTTACTTTCGATATCTGCTCTGGTAACCGAGCTGTTTTCTGCCACTTCACATGTAAATTCAAGCAGTTTCTGTGTAACCCCCGTATGTGTACGGATTTCCTTCCATATGATCGAATAGCCGGTCTTATTCTTGTCACTTTTCAAATAAAGTAGATCGTTGGTACAGAGTATGAATATAAATTGTTCATTCAACTTCATTAATTTGACATTTTCTTGTCTTTCTCCATTTCACAATTTTTTCTTAATCTTCAGGAATATATGCCAACAGATCCTTGTGTTAATTAAATTGTCAACACCAAGTAATCCTTCTGTATACAACGCACACACATACCACAAGTTTTTAGCATTTAAGCCATCCATTTATATCATTTTTCATACTCCATTTAATCAATTTTAAACTCAGAGACATACAGGTGAACCCTGCAACCCTTTACCCTTTTCTGGCATGACAAACAACAACTGACAACAGAAGTCAGTTGGAAATTTAATAAACAGCTTAGAATTTATGACACAATTGTAGGAGTGACTTCACATGCCTGTCCCCGGGCCAAGGCACAATACAAACTCTGCCGACACCTGTTGATTGCTTGCTTGGCTGGGGACTGGCATCTTTGCATATTTTATCATTTTGGGATTATTTTGCAGAAATTTTATTTGGCCTTGGACTAAGACGTAGACAATTATTGCGACAGGTTTTTCCAATTAGCTCTGTTTAATTAAAATGCGTACCTTTCATTTTTTTGTGCCTAAGCATTACATATGCCCCATGTCAGTTTAATTGGTTGGAAAAGAACTAATTAAGTTCTTCATTTGACCGCCAGGTTGCGCTCTCAATTGACCCCACCACCGTAAACTAACGAAAAGTGTCTGCTTTTCTTTGCTTATGTTTATTTGTCCCAAATTTGTGGCATTGACATTCGCCGGAAGCCAAATAAAAACATTTGCCGTCGGCTTCTTCTAGTCGCCTGCGATTTCTATATTATATGTGTCTGGCCATCTGACAATCAGATTTCATACAAATATTGATTGTGCTTGTTTATTTGTTCAACTCGTATCAATAGAATGCATCATAGCCACATGTGACTGAAACAAGTTTAAAGTTGAACATTTTTGTGTGGTAATTAAAATTTGAAAATTTTGTTTAACTAAAGGCTGATTTACTATCTTCTACATAAGTAACAAATAGCAAAGTACTTTATAAGTTAATCTGGAAAATAGCAGCTAAAAAGAAGATGAGAAATCGGCCCTTAGTTACTAATTGATCTCTTTTGTGAATCATTCTAAAACTTTTGAATATAAATTCGAGTAAGAGTGTGTTCGCACACACTGGCAAGGTACCACCTGAATAGGTGCCATACACGCGTGTTTACCTGCCAGAGGCAGTGCCATTTGACTGTTAACTTATTAGTTCAGAGAAATCTGGCATAATTCCCATATATTCTACTTAGTCTGAACAGGCTGCCAGATAACTGACATAAAAAATCTGGAATCCTGCGTGTGTACATTCCAGCCAGTGAATGTCAAACTGAATCTGATCAGTGAAATTAATCTGTGTATTGAATAAAGCAAGTTTAAACCAGTTCACGCTTATAATTAGAGGAAAGAAGCGGCTCGTCATCCCAGTCTATTCAATAACCACCCAGTTTTGAAACAGTTTTTGGGAAAGTTTTGTAAAATTTTAGTTCTCTTGGAAGAGAGACCGGGAAACATTTACTTTATTTTCTAAGTATCTTCTTTGAACGGCAAACCACAGACCTAAATATCTATTGAAATTTTCAGCAAGCGGCTAAAAATTTTCTGGCAATGAACGCTCACCTTTTGAGGTCTGTTACCAAATCATAAGCCATGTTGTAGAATTTTTCACATTTTCAGATTTATTTTCTGATGCCAGCCGACTGTGTTGTTTCCAATCATTGGTTTTTCCTAGGTTCATTGATATGATATTGATATTGATATTGCTGTTTGCATGATAAATGACGATATCTATTTTATCAATTAACCCTAAAATAAATATTTGAAGTAGAATTTGTGCGCTCCCAACTGTGGGCTGGAATCGTTTTAAAACTTTAGAGCAGGGGTTTGCAACGGGAGCAGAAAAGTTGCCTGTGGCAACTGAGAACCTAGGTCCAAATTTTCATTTATTTTGTCAAAAAGTAGGAAACTCAAATTAGTGGGAAACTAATCTAATATATTCATTCTATCAATTTGATTGTCGATGTGACCATTAAAATTACATAGTCTTGAGCTAATTACTGTGTTGATCCTTAAGACGCTTTAAGTCAAAGAAATACAGAAAGCTGTCGCAAAACTAGCCCGGAAATAAGGTACATGAACTACCCTGCAGTTCAACGCCTCAGTACTGAATTTGTCAGTGCTGTTTTCGACCTGAGAAGTAGGAATAACTCCAATTCATGACTGATTTCAGTACTGTTTTCAGTACCACCCATGAAACTAACCCATGAGTTCAGTACTGAAATCATGCCTGAAAGAAGAGAAGGTCACGACGTAGTAGGCCCTGTCTGTGTTAAATTCATGGCTGAAATGCATGTAAAGGCAGCCATGATTTCAGTACCATCCCTTCCAAATCAGGACTGATTCAGCCCAGAATCAGAACTGAGTGGTACTGAAGGGTATCTTTTGAATGGTTTCAAAATACGATTGCTATTCAGAGTTGATTATAACTCTGTCGCAAATTTTACTATTTAGGAAGTTTTAAAAACTTGTCCATATCGCTTCACTTCCTATGTATCTAGGCCAAGACCAAGATCAAATACGTAGAGCAAGATTAAGTATGTAGATAAAGCCATTTGTGAAGTTGACGCGAATGTAGAGCCTGATGATTAATGTTAATTTTTAAAAATATGTATTGTTAGTTATGTCGAAAATTCAAATATTAGGAATTCTAGCTTAAATAGTCGGAAAAAAATAAAAAATATATTTTTCGGACTGAATAGGCCTTTCTATTTCCAGAACGCACGGAAATAAATTTTTATGTCAAACTTCACATGAACAGAAACACTTGAAATCTGAATACTTTTACACAGCAGTCTTATTTGAATGATGTATTGTGCCGAAATAAATTTGTATGTCATCTGGAATCCAGCCTTTAAAATTAAAAAAAGTTTATGTCCCTGTAGAAATTTGGGGAGTCTCGGAACACAGATTTGTTGTACTGATTCCCGAGAATCTTTTGTTCTTTTTCCGTACACTTTTGTTGATATTTCGATGAAACCGCAAAGTTTTGGTTGGATAGATCACGTCATTCAGTTCAAAACATTTTCGGGTAGGTGGTGTTGGATAAACCATGCTTTAAAAGGCATTTAAAAAGTACCTTTTTTGGACCTTTACCTTTACCTAGGTACTGGAAATTTCGTATACCTTTTACCTTACCTAGGTATATTTTTTGACATTTACCTTGTACCTTACCTAGGTAAGAAAAATTAGTACCTTGTCAATCAGTGGCGAATATAAATGTAAGTTTTCAATTTGAGATCGTTATCTTAAAAATTGTGGGAGCTATTCAACACTTTTTTATTGTGGGGGCCGGAGTGGGCGTGGCACAAAATTGAAACAAACTTGATCTTCGTGCAGACAATTGGAATTTTTTTTGTTTTTTTTTGGATTTGTATTTATTGAGTATGATATTTCTAATTCTACAAGTACAGAGACTTATAAATAGTTGAATTAGTCACAAAAATGACAATCACTAGCTCAAACATATTACATGCATAAATCAGACGATGTAGAGAAAATAATTTACATATTCTTACTTAATCTAACAGAGGGTGATAGTACTAATATCATGGTGCAAATGTTGCTTCTAACTGAATTCTGAATTGTGGCGCGCTTCTTATTGTTTTAAGATTGTTGGGTAGCTGATTCCAAAGCCTAACAACTTGCTCAAAGAAGTGCTTATCTGAACATGCCAATCGATTTTTAATAATTTTAATATTATTTGTTTGCCGTGGAGCAGCTAAGTCAATCTTATCATATAAGTATGCTGGCTCGGCAGTCATTATAATTCTGTGAAGTTGTGTTAAGACTCTAAGTTTGACCCAAGATTGCGTAGACATTCCAAAGATGTTGTCTGCATGTTCACTAATGTGGCCGAATCTACTTATTTTGAACACATATCTTGCGATGCTATTACAAGCGACCTTTAACCTCTCTTCACTTGCTGCGATGCAGTTCCCAAACAGTTCAACTCCGTAAAACACATATGTTATTATATTAAATATGATTTTGCAATTAGCAGTCGTGGGCTGGTCGGTATCAGATTTTGGGTCAAGTACAATTTTTTTTTTTTGAAAATGATCATACATTTGGTTTTTGTAGGGTTTAATTATAGACCATTATTTTTTTGATCAAGCGTTAATATCAACTCACTATTTGATACGTTGACACACTCAGTAATAAGTACGTTTTCGATAAATAATTTATTGTTTAGTACTAAGCAGTCGGGATATAGGAAAAATAGAAGCTGCACCACGGCAATAGTCAGTATTACGGAGGATATTAGAAGGCAAATGGACAATGGAGATGTGACATTTTTAACACTACTTGATTTCAGCAAAGCTTTTGACGCTGTAAATCGTGAAATCCTAGTAAATAAGATTAATAAATTCTTTAATTTCACGGATACTGGCAATAAATATTAATAAT
>JBAMBO010002666.1:0-17628 GCA_037044535.1 Lordiphosa magnipectinata | reverse complement strand
AATGATCCCTACACAACTAGCACCCCTTGTCCGTCCGCTATCGAAGTAAATTTCTTTGAGAGGAACCCGTTATACGCCGCGGTCTTAACTGGGAGTTCGTCTATATATCAATATTATCTATATCTATATATCAAGAAGACTTTAAAAAAATCTTCCATCTCTGGCTTGTCGTTGAACTGTGCTTGATTACTCAATCTAGATTAAGTGTCCAATGTGGGATAAGCAGAAACTTTTGCCCCATTCTCTTACTAATAGTACTAATACTCTACTAATCTATAAGTACAATAAGTTAGTCTGCGTTATCTTCAGTTTACTCGCGATTGTGTTTAATTTTTCGATTTTTTTATGATTATTTTTTAATCTCTTCCATGAATAACGTTCCGCTCTATATGCGGCTTCGCCAACCGGTCAATTGGTAGGGTGGTAGGCAGCTGTTCGCTAAAAAGCATTAGATTGGTGTCGCTTATGCCACTTGAATTTACTGCGCATTTGTCGAGGGCAGTTTGAGAAGTCAGTGACTTTTTGAATAATCTCTTACCTTCGAGCCATTTTCTCTATCAAATATAGTCTGGAGAATATGGATCATTCTATTTCAAACTGAGCGGATTCAGAACTCGCATTATTATGCAGGCCTGTTTCCGTCCAATTTGTTAATTTTTTCCGCTTCCAAAAAACAATTGTGTTATTCAGCTTTTGACTTCAAATTTACATTTATCTTCATTCGACTGACGTAAAAGTAAAACATTTTAATCGAATTTACGAATGGATTCTTGGAAATCAGCACTCTTACTAAATCCGATGGATCGAATTTGGAAACGAGAACAGGCCTGATGTATTCAATCATTTTTTTTTTCAAAACTGGATCTCGAAATGCCGATCATAATGTAAGTTGCGGATTTGCAAAATAAAATATTGTGCATTTTCAAAACAATTTAAAAAAGGGGGGAAAGAAATAAAAAAGGCTGCAAAGTTAAAATTAAATTTTTTAATACTTTTGAAGAATTTTTGCAGGCAAAGCAATTGTCCACAAACCACAAGTTAGATTGTTAAGTGTTATATATTTCTAGAATTCTAAAAGACAAGCTATGAACCTACACCCAGAAAAAAGATTTTCCTTAAATTTTAGGAAAATGCATTTTATTACCTAAAATGTGATTTTCAGGCCATAATTTCCTAAATTTTACCTAAACAATCTTGTTTAAGGATTAAATTTTTTTAGCAATCCTTTGCCTTAAAATTATGCCATTTTCCTAACCTTTTACCTTTTACCTTTACACTTGTCATACATCTCTAAAGAGACTTTCTGACGATAGTGTAACAACAAAGCAAATAACTAAATATTTTGAAAATGTTGGCTTTTTTAATGTAATTTGACAGTTTCAATTCGATAAGAGAAGAAGTTTGACAACCTTATATTTCGATATATATATGAAAAGAGTGAAGGCAGCTTTAGTATTATTATTTCATATATGGGTAATTATTTCTGAAGTGGGCAACTATTTTTATACTCTGTACCGAAGGTACATAGAGTATATTAAGTTTGTACAAAAGTATGTAAAAGGGAGAAGGAATCATTTCCGACCCTATAAAGTATATATATTCTTGATCAGCATCAACAGCCGAGTCGATATAGCCATGTCCGTCTGTCCGTGCGTCCGTCCGTCTGTCTGTCCGTCTGTATGTACGCACAGATCTCAGAGATGGTAAGAGATAGAGGTTTGACATGTATTGGGCATATATTTCTTATACTTGTAGGCAGATAAAGTTTATTTCCAATTTTTGCCACGCCCCCTCCCGCCCCCGCAATTTGGAAAAAACGTCATAGGAATGATGAAGATCGAATGAACGATACTCAAGTTATGAGCAAAAAACGGTCAGATAACACCCCGCCGCCCCCCACCCATCACCACAGCTTTCCATTGAACAACGGCAATCATAGTGAGAGAGAGAGAGAGAGAGAGAGAACCTTAGAGATATAAGTATAATAATAATACTGCACGATAAACGCGTGACTCCTTGTATGTATTATAATAGTATAGTCGGGGGCAAATGAACAGCTACAGAGTATGTTATAGTCGGGTTTGACCGACTTTCTTTCTTGTTTTTCCTTTACTTTGTGATAAAAATATTTGCGATGGTTGAACTGGAGGAAGAAACCGCCGAAACTAAAGAAAAAAAATTAAATCGTGGTTTGTGGAAAAACGGCCATTTTGAGATTTTTCCAAAAAATTAGGAGTAATCCTTTGGATATTCTTAGTACTCTAAAAAAGGTTTCATGAAGGGACAGCTATAACTTTTCGCGAAACTCACTTGCAAAGAATGAAATAAAAATTTTATATAAAACATGCTTTGACACTGAGCATATATAATATTGACTAGCGGAAAATCAACCGTTTTTATATGTTTGAAAAAATTCTGGAAATATCCTTTCAAATTTTTAAGTAAGTTTTAAAATTTGACCGATGGGACGGATGGACATGGAAAAAAATGGAACAAATTGAACAATTTAGCTGTGGAGGTGTGGTTTTTTGAGTGTGTGTTGTGGGGTGGTGCTTATTACCTAAAAACGATGTCATATATTACCTAAAAATCAAATTTATTGCCTAGAACACTTTAGGTAATAGAGGCCTGAAATTAAGTCCATATATTCCTTGGCTATCATTTTAGGTAAAATGGACTTGAATTTCTGGTAATTTTCAACAGTTTTAGGTAATATTTTTTTCTGAGTGTACACACAAAAAAAAGTTGGTAAATGCAACATTTTTCATTGGTAAATTCACCAATTTCCGTCTTTGATTTTTGCCCATTAGTTTTTCCATTTAAAACAGTGGTGTCCAAACTCACACCAGCAAGCAATGCATATGTGTGCGTAGCAGCGAAACACGAAGAAGCATGTTGACATTTCCACATGAGCGCAACAAACAAACGAACAAATGTCTGTCTTGTGAGAGAACACAAAGCCGAACACGCGCATCGTAAGAGAGCCACAGCCGCCGAGCGTGCTATTTATAGAAATACACATATTCTCTCTCTCTATATATGTGTCGGCTGCGACGCCGGCAGAATTTGGCTTGCCAACCACGCGTGGCTGCCTTTTCAAATTTTGGACATTGCTGTTTTAAAACAAAATGTCTGCGCTTTTGATTCTTTGAAAAATTCAAATGCTTGCGCGCTGCTATTATTATTTTTACTATTTATGATATACCCGAAAAACAACGAATTAAATTTTATTAAGCGAAAAAACTTTTACTTACTCTGCGGGGGATTCGAACTCACGGCTCTCACACGCCAATTTCACACAGTTGGAAACGTCGCGTTAGCCGACTGAGCCACGCCGCGCAACTGATGCAACGCATCAAATTGGTTACTTGTATTGAATAAGATGCTCTTGTATTGAAAACATTTACGAATGCTTGCTTTCTTGTAATTCTCAAGAACGAATTCCACCATCTGCAAATATAAATAAAGCCACTGAAATTTGCGGAACAAAAATCAAAATTGGCGGTTTGAAATCAAAGGGACGCGCACAGTTGATTTCAAATGACTTTTATGTTGTTTTTACGTAGAAATTGGTAAAATCAACAAGAAAAATTATTAAATCAAAAACTTTTAGCCAAAAACGAAAAATGTCGGATTTACAATTTTTTTTTTTTGTGTGCAATGAAAATCAGTGAACCTTTCATAACCATTGATATTTTTGGTGAAAAAGCACCATGTTATTTATTAAACCTTTCTCTGGATCCTGTAACGCAAAGAAATAATGCTAAAATTTACTTTTTCGAAAATTTCGAGGTTTTCCGATTTCAATAGCTGTCGCACACAAACTAAATGAAGCAGCTTGCTCTGAATTTGATAATAGTCATTAATAGATGGTATAGTTATCATCTTGAAACCGCATAATCTCCTCAACCAATATTATTTTAATACATTTTGTTTGCTTATTATTTTCGTTTAGCAATATGCTGTCCATGGGTGCCTCTAAGCCATGGCCCGATGCGTTGGAGGCATTCAACGGCGAACGTGTAATGACTGGCAAGGCCATAGCTGAGTATTTCGAACCATTGCGTGTTTGGCTAGAGGCCGAGAACATCAAGAATGCCGTTCACATAGGCTGGACAGCATCAGATAGTAAGTCGGAGCTATAGTCAAATTGCTTCCAATGCATTAATTCAACATTGTATTTCTCTTTACAGAATGTGTGTCCTCTTAATTGGGATACTCTCTTTTAACTGTTTTGAAGTTCTTTTACTCAATAAAGTTAACAGTTTCTGTTAAATCCGAATGGTGAAATCTGAAAAGCAATATAATTACAAATTGTGCACGGGTCGCTAGTTTCAGTTGTCAAACAGCGCTGGTCAAGTACGGAACGTGAACAGGTTAAGAATTTCAATAAGTTCAAAAGTGAAAGAGTTGTGGAGCTACCTACTGTTGGTGGGTTAAAAAAATTCTAAGTAATTTACAAAATTTTTATTTGGCTTTATTCAGCTCTTTTTAGGTCTAGTGCTGGTCCAGTCCTCCACCGACCCCACCTTAGCTCACTTTTTAAGTGAAAGTAATCTCTATTTAGCCACTAACTTTGGTAAACAGGTTTTAGCTCAATTGCAGCAGGAGCTTCAGGGATCAAATGATCTGATAGCTTTCCTAGAAATTGATTTAGCTAATGAGAAATCGAGTTCATATATAAAAATGCAAACACGTTTCGTAAAGAAATTTCAGAGTTTGACTTTAGGTGATATTCTACAAAAAAGGCAACTCTTGAAATTCCCTCAACTAGGCTATGCGGCCTTATCAGGTGGGCAATTACGAAGGGTAAATAATCTGCTAGTCCATATGAGCGATAGTTATCAGCATATTCAGCTGTGCGAGCGAGCATAAAAATCCTAACAACTGCTCCCTTCGTCTCATACCCGAAGTACAGACCATATTACAGAATAGTCCGGACACAGATGAGCTAGAGTTTTATTGGTTGGAGTGGCGAACACGCACCGGTCTGGCCAATCGCAGGCAATTCGTGGACTTTATGCAGCTGTATCAGAAGACCGCTCAACTTAACGGCTATGATCAGCCAGCAGACTATTGGTTTAAATCCTTGGAATTAAGTGGCATACAAGCAATGACACTAATGGAGCAGTTAATGTCTGATCTAAGACCATTATTTTTGCAATTTCATGCTCATGTTAGGGGTTCCTTGAGGAAAATGCATGGCATAGATTTGGTACCTAAAGGCAAACCATATCCTCAACATTTGTCAGAGGTTTTTATAGGCAACTCTTTTGGAAGGAAACACTTTACTTGGTTTAGGGATTTACCTGATTTGGAAGTGGGTGTTTTCAACATAACTCAGGCCTTACAACGTCGTGGTTTGGCCACCACTCAAAAAGTTTTTTGGAATGTGGCGGAATTTTTCAGAGGATTTGGACTACCCCAGCTGGAAAGGTAAGTACATATTGCTTTTCGACTTTGCATTTAGAGCTCGCAGTGATTCTGGATAAGTCTATTCAATTTACTCAAAACGGTGTCCCAGTAGACACACCGTACTTAATCAGGAGATTGATGTGGATCGATATGAGTTGAATTTCTGACAAGGAATCAATGCAATCTGAGACCCTTTACTTTATTAAGAAGTACAGGATATTGTGTGTGCCTGCTTTACAAGAGGTTGTGGAGTCGATCACGCCTGGGAACATCATGATGGCAACTTTAACAATAACTTTGGGGTTCGCATACCCTGGCTAGTTACTTCATAGCTGGCGCCAGTAGCTGGTGAATTTGACCAGTTGTGTAAAAGTTTTAACACAAAGAAAAATTGGAAATGGCTCGTAAATCCTATGCTGTACTTACTACACACTGCGTTGTTTAGCTAAGTATTATTATTTTTGGGTTTGAAGAAACAGAGAAACAATAAAATTATAATTATTGTTTATTTTGATACCCACCTCCATGTCTGGGAATCAGATTAGGGAGCATTTGCACGTCACAAATGAAATGGCATTTTATCGTACTGCATCATAGCCCACGCTTGTGGTCAATTTTCAATTTGTTTAATTTCTTAATTTTTCACATTTATAAAATAAATTTTTTTTATCAATTTCTTTGGTCTCCTAGGCACACATTTCAAACTTTCATCAAAATCGTACGAGCCGATCTATGGGCAGTAGTTAATGGTTTAATCCATGCTTCATGTGAACTAAAGTATTCGTACAACACGGTTTCAATTTGGTTTAGCTATATTTTCCCGTGTCATATCAAAACATATTCAAATTTAATATTTAACTCAAGGATTAAAACCGAAACGATTACTCGGCCGATAGCTATATTTCGGTTACGGTTATATCATGGGAAACGGACAAGCAATCTTTGTCCTACCTATGAAAATCATTTCGGTTCTAGTCCCAGAGTTAAATATGAATTCCACGTAGGGCAAAAATCAAGAATTGCTTCTGAACTGATTCAATGCGATCAATATGATTTTTATACTGCAGACACCAGACGGACGAGCAGTATTCAAGTGCAGGACGGACTAAAGCAGTGTACAAAAGCTTTGTGGTGTACGGATCATTAAATTCTTGCGACCAACGATTAATGAATCCAAGTGCACCATTCGCCTTATTAACAATAGAGGAGATATGAGGATTAAAACTCAATTTGGGGTCAAAGAGAATTCCAAGATCAACGACTGTAGGTATTCGTTTCAAGGGTTCAGGTAGCCAACGAAGGTTTGTTTTAGCTTTAGGCCAATATAAATGCCTAGACCAAACCGAAATTAGTTTCGGTTTTAGTCCCTGATTTAAATACTGTTTTAAATGAAATTAAATTGATTTATAGAGTAAATACGTGCTTTGTAAATTCAAATTATAGAGTTTTTGACAACTCTGGAAAATGTCAATAAAGACAAACACGTGCGCTGACCATCCAGCCAGCTGTTGATTCAACCGGTTTCGAAATCCAGTTCGAAAAGTCAAAACGTTCGAAATTCGAAACAGCTAAATGTAAACCGTTCCTCTTCGTTTCGTTTTTGGTTTTTGAAAACGGTCGGAATTCGGAACAGGCCTGTATAATACAAAATAAATAGGAAAACGGAATCGAAGCTGATCCTGATATTAATTATAAAGTGTATAGTTTTTGAGTACAAATTTTAAGTTTGTCGTTGTACTTTCTAGTTTTGGGTGAAATTTTAAACTTATAGTTTACCCAACTGAACTGGTTTTGAAATTTTGTATTTGTTATCAGACTTGCATAAAAAAGTTTGAAGGTAACAATGAGGAAATTTAGGAAAACAAACTGAATGTTTACAATAATTTATCTACCTTCTTTGTTACAACTTTCTGTTACAAAGGTACTTATCTGGGGCAATAAGCAGTAACAGCACAAGTATTCCTATTTTTCAGGAAAGCAGTTATTAACTTTTAATGAATATGTGGAAAAAGTGTATGGTCGTAAAGTGAAATGTTTTTACAGATTGGAAGCGTTGATTATTCAAGTATACATGTCTATTTGTCAAAACAAAGTTGTTATTTAAATAGTTTGACTTACAGACCAAACCTTATTTAGACTTCTAAAGACTTTTGTTGTTTTGTTTTATCGTTATCTCTTTAACCACTTATCAGATTGGTGTAAAATTTTTACACAATATAGAATTGAAAACGAGGAAGCCATTGGTATTAAAATCTCAATTTTGACATTACTCGACTTATGCTGTTATTCCTTATTGCCACAGATATGTGTTTTATAGGCATCAAATGACTATTAAATTTTACTTGTACATAAACAGAAAAAAATGCAGGCTTAAATCTAGCACAAAAAAATTGATTTGATCTCGACCTTCGGATTGAAATTTCAATTACGATTCGTACTATATTCTACTTAAATCAAGTACGAAAGGATTGGAACAATCCTAAAAGGCTTGTATCAATCCGAAAATGCTCATTTCAAGTATGGATCCTACTTGAAAATCAAATGATCCTGACTCGGAAACTGAGTGTGAAAAGCTCTCTCAGGCTAAATGGGTACAGACCAAACCCGGCCAGCTATAGCTACCACGAGCCGAAGTCAGTCGTGTTTTTACGCAAACACGAGCAGAACTCATAATTGTGTGAATCGGTGAACATTGAATTGCAAGTAAAACGGCTGTATTCTGGAGAATGCTCTCTTGCTCACAAACACACGCACACTTTTGTCCTCTTCATTTGGCCGGCACTGGTACAGACACATACACATATTTTTCTGACAGCACAGAATTTATTGGTGGTGTGAGTTTTTTGCACTAACCGTTGCCTTGGAATTCCATACCAGTAATAGCACTTCTAGCATGAGAAGGTAGCTGCTGAATTGCAGTCGATGGGTCAAGTCTATTGAAGTGACTTCAGCTGCGTCCAGCCTCCATTGTAAAGTTGATTACAATGATTAAAAATGACCTCGAGCCGGCTAGAACTTGCTGGTTTGATTATCAAAAAGGTTGTCAAAAAAGTAGCATGGAGTTCTTGTGAGATACTTTTTTGGGGTCAAAATGAGTTTAAACATCGAGCTAAAGTCAATCTCAGTCATTTTTGATGAAATCCTTTTTCGGATTGAATGTAGTTCGATTATCGCGCTCAAATTAATCTCAGGTATTCCTGCACCAAGCCGACTTCGAGATCAAATCGAGCTAAAGTCAAGTTCTCCCGAGCTAAAGTCGGCATCAAGACAAGAATTCCGGGATTGAAAAATTCGTACTCAAATCAATCCTTCTCTTACTTGGTTTGAGATTGATTGAAGTCCGGATATCTGGAATTTTCTGGTTCTGTACGCTGTATACGGAATTAAATACCGAACTAAACTAGAACCTGAGAAACAAAAGCTTTTTGAACTGATTATAACTAATAACTTTAATCACAGGATTTTCTGCTCTGTGAGAGAGTTTTGAAGATCTTTGTTATTGAACTGATTTCAATAAATGATGCTATAATCCTTCGTCCGCAATTTAAAAATGTAGTATGAAAAAAAAGAATGACTGTCTTGGGACGAACGGATAATGGAAATGAATTAAAAATTATATATATATAATATATAATATATATATTATATAATATATAAATATATATATATATTTTTCTTCAGACAAAAGTTCACTAAATTCTCAACTTGTCATGAGGTCACTCTTCAATTTTTTTTATTTAAAATTGCTTTCCCTCTGCCCACTCCTACTCCCTCTTTTTACCCTCTCCACACCCTTTTTACCCTCTCCGCACAACAGACACACACGCAACCCACCTGCTGCTATGACAAATTGCAAAAGCGGCTGACTCTGCAAATACAAAAGCGTAGCCAAATTAATCTGTCACAATGACAAAATTTTTTTGTTTTAGTCAAACGTCCGTAAAAGAGCTTAGCTCTAAGAATATTTTCTATTAAAAATCGCCAAATAAGATTTGATCTTTCAAATCTGTTTTAAGCTAAAGCCATCGTTGATAACCGAGTTTGTGATACAACTGTTTCACTGGCAAGCTCTTCAGTTCCAAAACTTTCCCATAGATATTACACTTCAAAATGATGTAAAACTTAAAATGTTCAGGAATCCGACCAACCGGCCACGGTGATACCCAACGGGGTGTGGGTTGGTGGGCCTCGTCTGCTCTGAGATGATGCGCATAGCGAAATAATTGAGCTTCAGTCATTTTTTATACTCTGTACCGAAGGTACATAGAGTATATTAAGTTTGTGCAAAAGTATGTAACAGGGAGAAGGAATCATCTCCGACCCTATAAAGTATATATATTCTTGATCAGCATCAACAGCCGAGTCGATATAGCCATGTCCGTCTGTCCGTCTGTCTGTCTGTCTGTCCGTCCGTCCGTATGAACGAAGAGATCTCAGAGATGGTAAGAGATAGACGTTTGACATGTATGGGCCATATATTTCTTATGCTTGCAGGCAGATCAAGCTTATTTTCAATTTTTGCCACGCCCCCTCCCTCCCCCGCAATTTCGATAAAACGTCATATCTCCCACAGTTTTCATGATAGATTGTGCGTATTTTCTAGAGATATCTAGTAATCAAAATTGTTTATCGATTTGTTGAAGGAATTAAAAATATCGGATGAACGATACTCAAGTTATGAGCAAAAAACGGCCAGTTAACACCACCCACCCCCACCCACACCCACAGCATTCCGTTCAACAGAGGAAATCTTAGTGACAGAGAGAGAGAGAGAGAGAAACTTAGAGATGAGCGCGTATAACTCGTGAGCAAATGCGAGCTGCGACATTAAGGGTACAGAGTATGTTATAGTCGGGCTTGACCGACTTTCTTTTTTGTTATTTTTTGTGTTAGTGAAAATGTAGGACTTCTACACGCTTGACCGGGATTTCCAACCCACAACGTTTGTGTAGCTTTTACGCCACGTGTTGAAATGAGAAAGCTACACGCGGCGTGCAGTAAAGCTACACGCCACGTGTTGAAATGAGAAACCTACACGCGGCGTGTAGAAAAGCTAAACGTAACGTGTTGAAATGAGAAAGCTAAACGCGGCGTGCAGTAAAGCCACACGCCACGTGTTGAAATGAAAAAGCTAATCGCGGCATGCAGAAAAGCCTAACAAAACACGAGAGATTTGAAACCAACCGAAAAAGATTTCTGGGACACCGAGAATTGGTTTTGGTTGAAGAGATTTCCGTGACACCTCCGATTAAATGAGCGTTATTGACGGATTAGCTGTATGTCTGTTGCCCTCTACCTGAACTGTCTGCAGCTTGGTTGAGCGGTAATAAATAAATACTCACATTTATCTGACGTTTCCCTCTGAAGCCGACGGTCTCGGTCGCTGTTGTTCTCGGCTATAAAACTCAGGAGCTGGCATTCAAAAGTTTTCAGTTTCAATTCGCTGGCGAGCCGGTCAAGCTCGTTGTGGGTCGTTTGCTTGTCTACATACATTCATCTACTTCTACTCTATATATAAAACAGTGCGTCCTGACTGATTCACTGACTGATTGGCAATCAACGCAGAGCGCAAACGGTAAGAGATAGAAGGCTGAAATTTGGACATGAGTTTCCAGTAGTGGTGAAAGTGCGTACTAAGAAGGGGTTTTTTGGAAAATTCCACCCGGAAAAGTCGGAAAAGCGTAGGAAAAGTTTGCATGGAAAAAAATTTGATTTTCATCCGCACTTGTTTTCCCGATTTTGAAAAATCCGCCCAAGAGGAAAATAGCCGGAAAATTCTGCATGCAAAAAACTATTTTTCATCCAATTGACTTGAAACTCTTTTTGTAAGGATAGAATACGAAATAATTTAAAATGGGACTTTCCAATGTCACAAAATCCGCCCCCAAGGCGTAAAAATTCCCGAAAAATTGTGCATGCAAAAACTATTTTTCATTCAATTGGCTTAAAACTCGGTTTGTATGGATAGAATACGATATCATTTGAAATGTGATTTTCCAATGTCGGAAAATCCACCCCAAGGCGTGAAAATGCCCGAAAAATTCTGCATGCAAGAACTATTTTTCCTCCGATTGGCTTGAAACTCGGTTTGTAAGGATAGAATACGAAACAATTTGACACAGTGGAGAATTCCACGATTCACTAGAGAAGGAAAAGCGATCAGTGCTAGTAAGGCAGGTTGATATGGGATGACGACCCGAAAAAAACAAATATTAGTAACTGTTATTGGTCGTGGCATTTCAGTTACTTTAAAAATCAAGACTTGGAATTCATATTTTAAGAGGGAACGTATAGATGTTTGAATGAAAATGAAATATTTGAGCAAGTGTAGATCAATAAGTATGTACCTTTATTTCATCAGTTTTTCTACCCTGTACCCATTAAAAATGGGTAAAAGGGGGTCATGAAGTTGTGCAAATGTAAGTAACAGCCAAAAGGAAGCATCTCCGACCCACCCCCGCCTCCTTTTACTAGGAAAACTGTCAGAGCCACAATATTTAAGTATTTTAATCTTATTAAATTGCGTCGACCCAGTTTTTTTAAAATATATTTATATTATTTTAAAATAAAAAGCAGGACTATTAAAAACAGTAAATTCAATATTATGATATTTATATCGATTATGAGATCAAGCCACACGAAAATATATTCAGTCGAAGTAGTTAACTCAATATTAACTTGGGAAATCAAAGCCAAAGGAGCGTCATTACTTGGTACAGGGTATTTTGCAGCCGGGTCACTCAACTGCAGCACTCTTACTTGTTTAAGGGGGTCTCATGGTTTATACTGCCGAATTTTTACCAATTTTTAAAAAATCGTCGATAGAAAACTTGTAAATATTTCTGAATTCTGTTTTTTGTGTTTGGTAGGGAAATTCATTGAGAAAAATACAAAATTTAAAAAAAGTGAATTTATGGTGCCGTTAAGAAGTTCTCGGCCTCCAAAGAAGGGTCTCCAAAAAAAAAGTATGTCCAATGTTCTGCCGATTGCGGGAGTATACTGCATCCGAAAAAAAAAAAACGAGGAATTAGTTGGCATGAATGTCTGAATGAATACAAATTTTTTTTAAGAAATGGACGCCATTTGAAAATGAAAAATCGATTTTTCCCTTTTATTTTGTAGTCCAGTGTACAAAAAAAATAGTTAAAAAAAATGTTTCAGCAATGATTGAGGTCACACGATAGCACCGTTAATTCTGCGTCGTGTGGCGCTTATTTCATTAAAATCGGTCCAGATAAACATGAACTGTTTGAACGACAACTGTTTTCGATAAAATAAAAATTATTTGTAATAGATTTCAAGCATGGACTTAATGCATTTTCGGTTCAACAGTTAACGAGAAATTTCGGTCAAACTGCGTCAAGACAGAGTAAACAAAATTTCATTAAATTTTCAAGTAAAATTTTTTATTTCAAAAGCAACTTTTTTTTTTAGAATTTTTGAACATTTTAAAACTTTAATTGAAGTCTTTTGATAAAAAAAAAATAGAGGAAAGCTAACTTTGGCTCGACCGAAGTTTTTATACCCTTGTAACTTGTATAATTTATATAAATTAATAGCCTGATTCCACTGACACAAATATGTAATAAATATGCCTCCTATATACATTTTCTACACCCAATTTCTATGCCAGCTATCCTATATAGTTGTCCTATTAAACATGGTGAAATTATGTGAAAGCATAGAAAACTTATAAATACGAGGTTTGGGGACGTCTGCGTTGAAGACAAAAAAGTTTTTATCACTAAAACAACATTTTCGACCGATGGTTCCTATGGCAGCTATATGCTATAGTCATCCGATCTGTCCGGTTCCGGTGGGTTAAGATATCTTTAAAACTGACGGAGGAGATAGCATAGAAACAGACGGACGGACATGGCTATATCAACTCAGCTCGTCATGCTGATCAAGAATATATACTGAATATATACAAGAATATTAACTGGCCGTTTTTTGCTCATAACTTGAGTATAGTTCATCCGATCTTTATCATTCCTTAAAATAGATAAATAATCTTGATTACTAAATATCTACAAAACTGTAAAAGATATACCGTTTTTAATAAAATTAAAAATAAACTTGATCTGCCTGCAAGTATAAGAAGTATATGTAGCATTCATGTCAATCCATTATCTCTTACCATCTCTGAGGTCTGTGCGTTAATTCAGACGGACCGACAGACGGACAGACAGACAGACGGACAGACAGACAGACAGACGGACATGGCTATATCGACTTGGCTGTTGATGCTGATCAAGAATATATATATACTTTATAGGGTCGGAAATGATTCCTTCTCCCTGTTACATACTTTTGCACAAACTTAATATAGTCTATGTACCTTTGGAAAAAATTTGGAAAAAACGTCATATCTCCCACAGTTATGATGATAGATGGTTCGTACCTTCTAGAGATATCTAGTCGATATCTAGCCCCCCCCCACCGGTAACCACAGCAACATTCCCTAACCGTTCAACACAGGCAATCTTAGTGCGAGAAAGAAAGAGAGAGAAACTTAGTGAGCGCACCGCGTTGTGCGCTCTAATAGCTTCTCTCTCTCTCTCACTAAGATTGCTTCTCTTGAACTGAACGTTGAGGTTACGGGTGGCGGGGGTGGGGGGTGTTAACTGGCCGTTTGACTCGTGAGCAAATGCGAGTGTAAGGGTACAGAGTATGTTATAGTCGGGCTTGACCGACTTTCTTTCTTGTTCTAGCTGAGAAGAAACAGCTGGGTGCAACATGAAGCTGTTCCTACTTACAGTACTAGTTGGTACTTGGGCGGTAAGTCTTTGATCTAAAATCCAATAAGTTCCCCAAAATAATTGTATTTTCTTATCCCTAGCTATCAGGAGCTTTGGTCAAGGAGGAGATTCAAGCAAAAGAGTATTTGGAGAAAATCAACAAAGAGTTGGCGAAGCGTACAAACATCGAGACTGAAGGCAACTGGGCCTATGCCTCTAACATCACTGATGAAAACGAAAAGAAGAAGAATGAAATATCCGCCGAATTGGCCAAGTTTAAGAAGGAAGTGTCAAGTGATATACAGAAATTTTCATGGCGTAGCTATCAATCGGAGGATTTGAAGCGACAGTTTAAGGCTTTGTCCAAATTGGGCTATGCTGCGTTATCCGAGGCAGATTATGCTGAATTTTTGAAGACTCACTCCTCGATGTCGTCCAATTTTGCTAAGGTGAAGGTGTGCGATTATAAGGATAAAACCAAATGTGACTTGGCTTTGGAACCGGAGATTGAGAAGGTGATGTCCAAAAGTCGTGATCATGAGGAATTGAAGTATTATTGGCGCGAGTTCTATGATAAAGCGGGTACGGCAGTACGTCCGCAGTTCGAGAAGTATGTGGAACTCAATACCAAGGCGGCAAAGTTAAATAGTAAGTTATTAATCAGTATATTATAATTAAGCTCATTTTCACGCAAGCCGCCGTTATTTGATCGCTTTGTGTCAGCATCCTTACTCACGTATTGTCATTCATAGCTTTACGAACACTATTATAGGGTTTCTAACACTATTCCTACATTTGCAGACTTTACCTCTGGAGCTGAAGTCTGGCTGGATGTGTATGAAGACGCGACCTTTGAACAACAATTGGAGGATATATTTGCCGAAATACGTCCGCTCTATGAACAGGTTCATGGCTATGTGCGTTATCGCTTGAGAAAGCATTATGGTCATGAAGTCGTCTCCGAAAAGGGACCCATACCCATGCATCTGCTGGGTAATATGTGGGCTGATCAATGGTCGAAAATAGCGGATCTTGTATCGCCCTTCCCTGAAAAACCTTTGGTGGATGTTAGTGATGAGATGGTGAAACAGGGTTACACTCCTCTCAAAATGTTCCAAATGGGTGATGATTTCTTTACCTCCATGAACCTGACCAAGCTACCTCAGTGAGTCCGACTTAGAAATTCTTACAAAAAGGACTCTCACCTGGCATCTTACATTCTTTCCAGGGAATTCTGGGACAAGTCTATTATTGAAAAGCCTACTGATGGTCGCGATTTAATTTGTCATGCCAGTGCCTGGGATTTTTATCTCCAGGATGATGTGCGCATTAAGCAATGTACCACAGTTACCCAGAGTCAGCTCTTCACTGTCCACCATGAACTGGGACACATTCAGTATTTCCTGCAGTATCAACATTTGCCTTTCATTTATCGTAATAGCGCTAACCCTGGCTTCACTGAGGCTGTCGGCGATGTACTATCGCTGTCTGTTTCCACACCCAAACATCTAGAGAAGATTGGCTTGCTTTCGAACTATGTACGCGATGAGGAGGCGCGCATTAAGAAGCTCTTCCTGACGGCTTTGGATAAGATTGTATTCTTACCCTTTGCCTTTACCATGGATAAGTATCGCTGGTCCCTGTTCCGTGGTGAGGTGGAGAAGGAAAATTGGAATTGTGCTTTCTGGAAGTTAAGAGAAGAGTATTCGGGCATTGAACCGCCTGTAGTGCGAAGTGAAAAGGATTTTGATGCACCAGCCAAGTATCATGTGTCCGCAGATGTGGAGTACCTGAGGTGGGTGAAGAAAAACAGGTGCTAATTAAGATTGGATAATGAGAAGGGGGGTTTTTCTTCTAGATATCTGGTATCCTTCATCATACAGTTCCAGTTTTATAAGTCTGCTTGCATCAAGGCTGGTCAATATGATCCTTCTAATAAGGAATTGCCTTTGGATAATTGTGATATCTATGGTAGTGCTGCTGCAGGTGAAGCCTTCCGGTAAGTACTATACAGAAACTAGGCTAGGCTAGCTTAAGGAAACCCTAAGATTTTTGGCTTTGCCTTGATTTGGCCAAATGATCTAGGGTAATGGTAAACTAAAAGTTGGGCATTGTGAATGTAAGCGATACTTGCTGCTGAGCTGCTGCTGCCTCGTTTAGGAAGATCCTAGGAATCTGACATGGATTTATTTATTAGCCTTTGAGTTCTCTGCATTTAATTCGCATAAAGTTAAGCGAAATTCCCCTTTTTTTCGGAGTACACATCAGAAAATGTCTTTGGTCTGGGTTTCAAAAGAATTCACAGCAGATTTTTCGACTGGTTAACCCAATTTCTAGATTATTGAACAGCGGTGGGCACGAATATTGAGTTTGGGAGCAGCCCTACAACAAGAACAGAAACGAGAAAGCTAAGCTTACTTCGTCTGTGATGAAGTTTTAATACCCTTGCAAATGTTGTTTATGAAATGTCACAATTTAAGAACGCTTACATAAGAATCAAAAATTTTTCTAACTAAAACTCATTTTCCGACAGATAGACATCTGATTTCGACCAAATTTCGCGAATCTTTTTGAAAACATATAAAAATAAAAAAATCGCCGAGTTTAAGAACGATAAGATTTAAAACAAACAAGTTTTTCTCACATAGACTAATTTTCCGACCGATCGTTCCTATGGCAGTCCTTAGATATAGTCATCCTATTTGAAGGCATATGAAATAAGTCATCAGCGAGTTTAAGGACGCTAACATTAAAAACAAACAAATTTCTTACTATGACCCATTTTCGACCGATCGGTTCAATGGAAACCATAAGATATAGTCATCCGATGTCGATCAACTTTTTCAAATTAGCTTGAAAGCGTTTAATATTAATAATCACCGACATTAAGAACGATTTACTTAAAATTAAATAAGGTTTTTTCACTAAGACCCATTTTCCGACCGATCGGTC
The DNA here is from genome assembly GCA_037044535.1 of Lordiphosa magnipectinata. Taxonomy (NCBI): domain Eukaryota; kingdom Metazoa; phylum Arthropoda; class Insecta; order Diptera; family Drosophilidae; genus Lordiphosa; species Lordiphosa magnipectinata. Next base: position 520 of record JBAMBO010002666.1, on the reverse strand, counting down.
CTATGTCAGCTATAAGATATAGTCATCCGATCCGGTCGGTTCCGACATATTAGAAGCGTGCAGTAAAAAAAGATTCTGTGTTTAGCTCGATAGCTTTAAAACTGCCAGACTAGTTTGCGTAGAAACAGAAAGACGGACGGACAAAGCTTAATCGACTCAGCTCATCGCCCTGATCAAGAATATATATAGTTTATGGGGTCGGAAATGAATATTATAATATAATAATAATATATAGCAAGGACGTGCCCGCCGCTGGTGTAGAAATTGCTCTCTAAGGCACATTTCTTGCATGTGTATGAGTTTACACATTGCGTTCTTCAATTTATAAAGCGTTGGACAAAAGAGATCAATGATCCCTACACAACTAGCACCCCTCGTCCGTCCGCTAAAAATCTTCCATCTCTATCTTGTCGAAGAACTGTGCTTGATTAGTCTACCTGGATTAAGGGTCCCATGTGGGATAAGAAGAACTTGAATTTACTGCGCATTTGTTGAGGGTAGTTTGAAAAGTCTTACCACC
>JBAMBO010002665.1:0-30987 GCA_037044535.1 Lordiphosa magnipectinata | reverse complement strand
ATTGATCCCTACACAACTAGCACCCTTTGACCGTCCGCTATCGAAGTATATTTCTTTGCAAGAAACCCGTTATACGAATAGAATACTCCGCGGTCTTAACTGGGAGTTTGTCTATATATCAATATTATCTATATCTATATATCAAGAAGACTTTAAAAAATCTTCCATCTCTTGCTTGTCGTAGAACTGTGCTTGATTACTCAATCTAGATTAAGTGTCCCATGTGGGATAAGAAGAAACTTTTGCCCCATTCTCTTACTAATAGTACTAATACTCTACTAATTTATAAGTACAATAAGTTAGTCTGTGTTATCTTCATTTTTCCCGCGCTTGTGTTTAATTTTGCGATTTTTTTGATTATTTTTTAATCTCTTCCATGAATAACGTTCCGCTCTATATGCGGCTTCGCCCACCGGTCAATTGGTAGGGTGGTAGGCAGCTGTTCACTAAAAAGCATTAGATTGGTGTCGCTTATGCCACTTGAATTTACTGCGCATTTGTCGAGGGCAGTTTGAGAAGTCAGTGAGTTTTTGAAAAACCCAAATCTCTTACCTTCGAGCGGATTCAGAACTCGCAATATTATGCACGCCTGTTTCCGTCTTCTATTTCGAGAAAATTATGTGGTATCGAAATTGTTAATTGTTTCCGCTTCCAAAAAACCATTGTGTTATTCAGCGTTCGACTTCAAATATCCATTTATCTTCATTCGACTGACGTAAACAGTCGTTTTAACAGCTTAAAAATGTTCACTACAGCCGAAGATATGATAAGTTAAACTTTACTAACAATACAAGGCAACAAAATAAGACTGTTTCCAGTATATTGTTGGTGGTGATAGTACATCACGTCGAGATTTTTAGTAACTTGAGCTTAAAGATGAAAAAAATGCCTATTTTTTGTATTTATAAATACCTATACTTTTGATTTGACTCTCATTGATATTATCGGAAAGTTCTACTCTTTAACTTTGAAATAAATTATCCCAAACAATTCTACGATTTTTATACTCAGGGAGAAGGAATAATTTCCGACTAGGGATATCGATATTTTTGCACGAAATGACAACTACCATTATCGGAAATCGAATATTTTTTGGTGATATTTTTGTTTTAGCGTTTTTATACCCGTTACTCGTAGAGTAAAAGGGTATACTTAAGTCGTGCAAATGTATGTAACAGGCAGAAGGAATCATTTCCGACCATATATAGTATATATATTCTTGATCAGCATCAACAGCCGAGTCGATATAGCCATGTCCGTCTGTCCGTCTGACCGTCTGTCCGTCTGTCCGTCCGTCCGTCTGTCTGTAGGAACACCTAGATCTCAGAGACTAGAAGAGCTAGAGCAACCAATTTTGAAATGTAGACTCCTATTGTCTGCACGCAGATCAAGTTTATTTCAAATTTTTGCCACGCCCACCCCCGCCCCCACAATAAAAAATGTTGAATATATCCCACAATTTTTGAGATATCGATCTCAAATTTAAAATGTACATTTATATTCGCAACATCTATAAGCCCTTTTCATCAAGATCGGATGATAAATAGCCGAGTTAAAAAAATGTTGCATACTTTTCGGCTGACCCACCCCAGGCATACAGGAAGGCTATTAAACATTTGTTTCCATGAGTAACGGGTATATCGAAGTCGGTTAGAGCCGACTTTAACTTACGCTCTCGTTTTGTTTCAGCGTTCGGTCACACGGTTGCGGATAAGTGTTTCTTGTGCTCTGGACATGTAAAGCAAAATGTTTCAAAGTTATTTTATTAAAGATGATGCACAGAAATCGCAGTGCAAACTGTTCAATTAAGTTGTAATGACCAGTGGCAACTCAACAAATATAAAGGCGATTTTACGAACCAAAGGCCTATCGAGCCTTAATTACCAAAAATAGAGCTGTTCATTGTTACTACGAAAATATCGATAAAATCGACTTTTCAGTATTCTTTTCGCTGAAGAAAGCATGATTGCCAACTGTCTCTCCATACAATCATTGCTTAGATCAGTTGGGAACTGCTAAATGCGATGAAAGCAAAAATAGACAAGCAATGAGTGCTTTCCAAAATATTTATGTTGATATGATTCTTTTTCTATATCGTCAAAAATATCGATATAGATATTTTTGAAATATTCGACAGCCCTATTTCCGACCCTATGAAGTATATATATATATTCTTGATCATAATAAACAGCCGAGTTGATATAGCCAGGTCCATCTGTCCGTCCGTCTGTATGAAGGCACAGATCTCAGAAATGGTAAGAGATAGAGTTTTGACATGTATGAGACAAATACATCTTATACTTGCAGGCAGATCCAGCTTATTTTCAATTTTTGCCACACCCTCTGCCGCCCCCTCGATTTGGAAAAAACGTTATGTCTCCCACAGTTTTGTAGATAGATGTTTTGTACCTTTTAGATATATTTAGTAATCAGAATTTTTTATCGCTGGCGCCATTTATTGGACAGATTAGAAAAACCCTCAACCAGCATTGTTCAAAGCAAGTAGTGGCGCCATCTATGGGTCAAGTAATGTCGGGCTTGACCGACTTTTTGTTTGAATGAAGATATACCATTTTTCGAACTTGTATACGAATTCACAAAAGATCCTATATATTGTTGCAACCCTAAAGTATGCAATAGGTGTTGAAAACTTTCATGAAAATTCTATACAAATTACTAGCCTGTTATACTGTTTTTTCAAGGCATACCTTAGGGCAGTAGACAATTTTGTAAGTTAATTATTATTGAGCATATGTATTCTAAATTGTATATCTTCGTTAAAAATATTCGTACAATTCTTTGGGATAGTTTATTTTAAAGTTAAGACATAGTACTTAAAATAAATTAAAAAATGTAAAAAAAAAATAATAAGGTTCCGCACAAAACGCGTCTAAAAAAAGTCAAAATAGGCATATTTTGCAACTTTAAGCTCAAACTACTAAAAATTTCGACGAGATGGACCATTTCTGAAAACAGATTCGTGTTCAGTAAATCAGTAAATTATCTAGTATCACCACTAACCCTTCAATATATTGGACCTTGTTGCCTAGTGTAATCAAAAATTATTGCATTTTTTCTCTAAGTTAACGAGGCTGTAAAACTTTTATTCGTAAACATATCTAAGCAATATTTAAGCTACTTTAATTAGTGTATTTAAATTGCCGATTTAGATAAAAAAGTTTAACCTTAAAAAAAAAAATGAAATTGGAGTTTTGTCCAAGGCGGGGCTCCTGAACCACATTGGAACGTATATCAATCCATGGATTTTATCAACAATTTCAGCAGGGACGACTTATCTTGAGTAAAAGAAATCCCAAGGAAATTCAGTGAACCTTTTCATAACCATTAATAAGTTTGGTGAAGAGTCACCATAGTATTAATTAAATCTTTCTCTGCATTCTGTAACGCAAAGAAATAATGCTAAAATTTACTTTTTCGAAACTTTCGAGGTTTTCCGATTTCAATAGCTGTCGCATACAAACTAAATGAAGCAGCTTGCTCTGAATTTGACAATAGTCATTAATAGATGGTATAGTTATCATCTTGAAACCGCATAATCTCCTCAACCAATATTATTTTAATACATTTTGTTTGCATATTATTTTCCTTTAGCAATATGCTGTCCATGGGTGCCTCTAAGCCATGGCCCGATGCGTTGGAGGCATTCAACGGCGAACGTGTAATGACTGGCAAGGCCATAGCTGAGTATTTCGAACCATTGCGTGTTTGGCTAGAGGCCGAGAACATCAAGAATGCCGTTCACATAGGCTGGACAGCTTCAGATAGTAAGTCGGAGCTATAGTCAAATTGCTTCCAAAGCATTAATTCAACATTGTATTTCTCTTTACAGAATGTGTGTCCTCTTAATTCGGAAACTCTCTTTTAACTGTTTTGAAGTTCTTTTACTCAATAAAGTTACCAGTTTCTGTTGAATCCGAATGGTGAAATCTGAAAAGCAATATAATTACAAATTGTGCACGGGTCGCTAGTTTCAGTTGTCAAAAAGCGCTGGTCAAGTACGGAACGTGAACAGGTTAAGAATTTCAATGAGTGCAAAAGTGAAAGAGATGTGGAGCTACCTACTGTTGGTGGGTTAAAAAAATTCTAAGTAATTTTCAAAATTTTTATTGGGCTTTATTCAGTTCTTTTCAGGTCTAGTGCTAGTCCAGTCCTCCACCGACCCCACCTTAGCTCACTTTTTAAGTGAAAATAATCTCTATTTAGCCACTAACTTTGATAAACAGGTTTTAGCTCAATTGCAGCAAGAGCTTCAGGGATCAAATGATCTGATAGCTTTACTTGAAATTGATTTAGCTAATGAGAAATTGAGTTCATATATAAAAATGCAAACACCTTTGGTAAAGAAATTTCAGAGCTTGACTTTAGGTGATTTTTTACAAAAAAGGCAACTCTGGAAATTTCCTCAACTAGGCTATGCGGCCTTATCAGGTGGGCAATTACGAAGGGTAAATACTCTGCTAGCCAATATGAGCGATAGTTATCAGCATATTCAGCTGTGCGAGCATAAAAATCCTAACAACTGCTCCCTTCGTCTCATACCCGAAGTACAGACCATATTACAGAATAGTCAGGACACAGATGAGCTAGAGTTTTATTGGTTGGAGTGGCGAACACGCACCGGTCTGGCCAATCGCAGGCAATTTGTGGACCTTATGCAGCTGTATCAGAAGACCGCTCAACTTAATGGCTATGATCAGCCAGCAGACTATTGGTTTAAATCCTTGGAATTAAGTGGCATACAAGCAATGACACTGATGGAGCAGTTAATGTCTGATCTAAGACCATTATTTTTGCAATTTCATGCTCATGTTAGGGGTTCCTTAAGGAAAATGCATGGCATAGATTTGGTACCTAAAGGCAAACCATATCCTCAACATTTGTCAGAGGTTTTTATAGGCAACTCTTTTGGAAGGAAACACTTTACTTGGTTTAGGGATTTACCGGATTTGGAAGTGGGTGTTTTCAACATAACTCAGGCCTTACAACGTCGTGGTTTGACCACCACTCAAAGAGTTTTTTGGAATGTGGCGGAATTTTTTAGAGGATTTGGACTACCCCAGCTGGAAAGGTAAGTACATATTGCTTTTCGACTTTGCATTTAGAGCTCGCAGTGATTCTGGATAAGTCTATTCAATTTACTCAAAACGGTGTCCCAGTAGACACACCGTACTTAATCAGGAGAATTTTGTGGCTCGATATGAGTTGAATTTCTGACAAGGAATCAATGCAATCTGAGACCCTTTACTTTATTAAGAAGTGCAGGATATTGTGTGTGCCTGCTTTACAAGGGGTCGTGGGTTCGATCACGCCTGGGAACATCATGATGGCAACTTTAACAATAAGTTTGGGGTTCGCAAGCCCACCCACCTCCTTGTCTGGGAATCAGATTAGGGAGCATTTGCACGTCACAAATGAAATGGCATTTTATCGTACTGCATCATAGGCCAAGCTTGTGGTCAATTTTCAATATGTTTAATTTCTTAATTTTTCACATTTATAAAATAAATTTTTTTATCAATTTCTTTGGACTCCTAGGCACACATTTCAAACTTTCATCAAAATCGTACGAGCCGATCTATGGGCAGTAGTTAATGGTTTAATCCATAGCTGCTAGGGTTGCTTCATGTGAACTAAAGTATTCGTACAACACGGTTTCAATTTTGTTTAGCTATATTTTCCCGTGTCATATCAAAACATATTTAAATTTAATATTTAACTCAAGGATTAAAACCGAAACGATTTTCGGTATCGGTTGCGGACCCTTACTCGGCCGATAGCTATATTTCGGTTACGGTTATATCATGGGAAACGGACAAGCAATCTTTGTCCTACCTATGAAAATCATTTCGGTTCTAGTCCCAGAGTTAAATATGAATTCCACGTAGGGCAAAAATCAAGAATTGCTTCTGAACTGATTCAATGCGATCAATATGATTTTTATACTGCAGACACCAGACGGACGAGCAGTATTCAAGTGCAGGACGGACTAAAGCAGTGTACAAAAGCTTTGTGGTGTACGGATCATTAAATTCTTGCGACCAACGATTAATGAATCCAAGTGCACCATTCGCCTTATTAACAATAGAGGAGATATGAGGATTAAAACTCAATTTGGGGTCAAAGAGAATTCCAAGATCAACGACTGTAGGTATTCGTTTCAAGGGTTCAGGTAGCCAACGAAGGTTTGTTTTAGCTTTAGGCCAATATAAATGCCTAGACCAAACCGAAATTAGTTTCGGTTTTAGTCCCTGATTTAAATACTGTTTTAAATGAAATTAAATTGATTTATAGAGTAAATACGTGCTTTGTAAATTCAAATTATAGAGTTTTTGACAACTCTGGAAAATGTCAATAAAGACAAACACGTGCGCTGACCATCCAGCCAGCTGTTGATTCAACCGGTTTCGAAATCCAGTTCGAAAAGTCAAAACGTTCGAAATTCGAAACAGCTAAATGTAAACCGTTCCTCTTCGTTTCGTTTTTGGTTTTTGAAAACGGTCGGAATTCGGAACAGGCCTGTATAATACAAAATAAATAGGAAAACGGAATCGAAGCTGATCCTGATATTAATTATAAAGTGTATAGTTTTTGAGTACAAATTTTAAGTTTGTCGTTGTACTTTCTAGTTTTGGGTGAAATTTTAAACTTATAGTTTACCCAACTGAACTGGTTTTGAAATTTTGTATTTGTTATCAGACTTGCATAAAAAAGTTTGAAGGTAACAATGAGGAAATTTAGGAAAACAAACTGAATGTTTACAATAATTTATCTACCTTCTTTGTTACAACTTTCTGTTACAAAGGTACTTATCTGGGGCAATAAGCAGTAACAGCACAAGTATTCCTATTTTTCAGGAAAGCAGTTATTAACTTTTAATGAATATGTGGAAAAAGTGTATGGTCGTAAAGTGAAATGTTTTTACAGATTGGAAGCGTTGATTATTCAAGTATACATGTCTATTTGTCAAAACAAAGTTGTTATTTAAATAGTTTGACTTACAGACCAAACCTTATTTAGACTTCTAAAGACTTTTGTTGTTTTGTTTTATCGTTATCTCTTTAACCACTTATCAGATTGGTGTAAAATTTTTACACAATATAGAATTGAAAACGAGGAAGCCATTGGTATTAAAATCTCAATTTTGACATTACTCGACTTATGCTGTTATTCCTTATTGCCACAGATATGTGTTTTATAGGCATCAAATGACTATTAAATTTTACTTGTACATAAACAGAAAAAAATGCAGGCTTAAATCTAGCACAAAAAAATTGATTTGATCTCGACCTTCGGATTGAAATTTCAATTACGATTCGTACTATATTCTACTTAAATCAAGTACGAAAGGATTGGAACAATCCTAAAAGGCTTGTATCAATCCGAAAATGCTCATTTCAAGTATGGATCCTACTTGAAAATCAAATGATCCTGACTCGGAAACTGAGTGTGAAAAGCTCTCTCAGGCTAAATGGGTACAGACCAAACCCGGCCAGCTATAGCTACCACGAGCCGAAGTCAGTCGTGTTTTTACGCAAACACGAGCAGAACTCATAATTGTGTGAATCGGTGAACATTGAATTGCAAGTAAAACGGCTGTATTCTGGAGAATGCTCTCTTGCTCACAAACACACGCACACTTTTGTCCTCTTCATTTGGCCGGCACTGGTACAGACACATACACATATTTTTCTGACAGCACAGAATTTATTGGTGGTGTGAGTTTTTTGCACTAACCGTTGCCTTGGAATTCCATACCAGTAATAGCACTTCTAGCATGAGAAGGTAGCTGCTGAATTGCAGTCGATGGGTCAAGTCTATTGAAGTGACTTCAGCTGCGTCCAGCCTCCATTGTAAAGTTGATTACAATGATTAAAAATGACCTCGAGCCGGCTAGAACTTGCTGGTTTGATTATCAAAAAGGTTGTCAAAAAAGTAGCATGGAGTTCTTGTGAGATACTTTTTTGGGGTCAAAATGAGTTTAAACATCGAGCTAAAGTCAATCTCAGTCATTTTTGATGAAATCCTTTTTCGGATTGAATGTAGTTCGATTATCGCGCTCAAATTAATCTCAGGTATTCCTGCACCAAGCCGACTTCGAGATCAAATCGAGCTAAAGTCAAGTTCTCCCGAGCTAAAGTCGGCATCAAGACAAGAATTCCGGGATTGAAAAATTCGTACTCAAATCAATCCTTCTCTTACTTGGTTTGAGATTGATTGAAGTCCGGATATCTGGAATTTTCTGGTTCTGTACGCTGTATACGGAATTAAATACCGAACTAAACTAGAACCTGAGAAACAAAAGCTTTTTGAACTGATTATAACTAATAACTTTAATCACAGGATTTTCTGCTCTGTGAGAGAGTTTTGAAGATCTTTGTTATTGAACTGATTTCAATAAATGATGCTATAATCCTTCGTCCGCAATTTAAAAATGTAGTATGAAAAAAAAGAATGACTGTCTTGGGACGAACGGATAATGGAAATGAATTAAAAATTATATATATATAATATATAATATATATATTATATAATATATAAATATATATATATATTTTTCTTCAGACAAAAGTTCACTAAATTCTCAACTTGTCATGAGGTCACTCTTCAATTTTTTTTATTTAAAATTGCTTTCCCTCTGCCCACTCCTACTCCCTCTTTTTACCCTCTCCACACAAAAGACACACACGCAACCCACCTGCTGCTACGACAAATTGCAAAAGCGGCTGACTCTGCAAATACAAAAGCGTAGCCAAATAAATCTGTCACAAAGACAACATTTTTTTGTTTTAGTCAAACGTCCGTAAAAGAGCTTAGCTCTAAGAATATTTTCTCCTAAAAATCGCCAAATAAGATTTAATCTTTCAAATCTGTTTTAAGCTAAAGCCATCGTTGATAACCGAGTTTGTGATACAACTGTTTCACTGGCAAGCTCTTCAGTTCCAAAACTATCCCATAGATATTACACTTCAAAACGATGTAAAACTTCAAATGTTCAGGAATCTGACCAACCGGCAACGGTGATACCCAACGGGGTGTGGGTTGGTGGGCCTCGTCTGCTCTGAGATGATGCGCATAGCGAAATAATTGAGCTTCAGTCATTTTTTATACTCTGTACCGAAGGTACATAGAGTATATTAAGTTTGTGCAAAAGTATGTAACAGGGAGAAGGAATCATCTCCGACCCTATAAAGTATATATATTCTTGATCAGCATCAACAGCCGAGTCGATATAGCCATGTCCGTCTGTCCGTCTGTCTGTCTGTCTGTCCGTCCGTCCGTATGAACGAAGAGATCTCAGAGATGGTAAGAGATAGACGTTTGACATGTATGGGCCATATATTTCTTATGCTTGCAGGCAGATCAAGCTTATTTTCAATTTTTGCCACGCCCCCTCCCTCCCCCGCAATTTCGATAAAACGTCATATCTCCCACAGTTTTCATGATAGATTGTGCGTATTTTCTAGAGATATCTAGTAATCAAAATTGTTTATCGATTTGTTGAAGGAATTAAAAATATCGGATGAACGATACTCAAGTTATGAGCAAAAAACGGCCAGTTAACACCACCCACCCCCACCCACACCCACAGCATTCCGTTCAACAGAGGAAATCTTAGTGACAGAGAGAGAGAGAGAGAGAAACTTAGAGATGAGCGCGTATAACTCGTGAGCAAATGCGAGCTGCGACATTAAGGGTACAGAGTATGTTATAGTCGGGCTTGACCGACTTTCTTTTTTGTTATTTTTTGTGTTAGTGAAAATGTAGGACTTCTACACGCTTGACCGGGATTTCCAACCCACAACGTTTGTGTAGCTTTTACGCCACGTGTTGAAATGAGAAAGCTACACGCGGCGTGCAGTAAAGCTACACGCCACGTGTTGAAATGAGAAACCTACACGCGGCGTGTAGAAAAGCTAAACGTAACGTGTTGAAATGAGAAAGCTAAACGCGGCGTGCAGTAAAGCCACACGCCACGTGTTGAAATGAAAAAGCTAATCGCGGCATGCAGAAAAGCCTAACAAAACACGAGAGATTTGAAACCAACCGAAAAAGATTTCTGGGACACCGAGAATTGGTTTTGGTTGAAGAGATTTCCGTGACACCTCCGATTAAATGAGCGTTATTGACGGATTAGCTGTATGTCTGTTGCCCTCTACCTGAACTGTCTGCAGCTTGGTTGAGCGGTAATAAATAAATACTCACATTTATCTGACGTTTCCCTCTGAAGCCGACGGTCTCGGTCGCTGTTGTTCTCGGCTATAAAACTCAGGAGCTGGCATTCAAAAGTTTTCAGTTTCAATTCGCTGGCGAGCCGGTCAAGCTCGTTGTGGGTCGTTTGCTTGTCTACATACATTCATCTACTTCTACTCTATATATAAAACAGTGCGTCCTGACTGATTCACTGACTGATTGGCAATCAACGCAGAGCGCAAACGGTAAGAGATAGAAGGCTGAAATTTGGACATGAGTTTCCAGTAGTGGTGAAAGTGCGTACTAAGAAGGGGTTTTTTGGAAAATTCCACCCGGAAAAGTCGGAAAAGCGTAGGAAAAGTTTGCATGGAAAAAAATTTGATTTTCATCCGCACTTGTTTTCCCGATTTTGAAAAATCCGCCCAAGAGGAAAATAGCCGGAAAATTCTGCATGCAAAAAACTATTTTTCATCCAATTGACTTGAAACTCTTTTTGTAAGGATAGAATACGAAATAATTTAAAATGGGACTTTCCAATGTCACAAAATCCGCCCCCAAGGCGTAAAAATTCCCGAAAAATTGTGCATGCAAAAACTATTTTTCATTCAATTGGCTTAAAACTCGGTTTGTATGGATAGAATACGATATCATTTGAAATGTGATTTTCCAATGTCGGAAAATCCACCCCAAGGCGTGAAAATGCCCGAAAAATTCTGCATGCAAGAACTATTTTTCCTCCGATTGGCTTGAAACTCGGTTTGTAAGGATAGAATACGAAACAATTTGACACAGTGGAGAATTCCACGATTCACTAGAGAAGGAAAAGCGATCAGTGCTAGTAAGGCAGGTTGATATGGGATGACGACCCGAAAAAAACAAATATTAGTAACTGTTATTGGTCGTGGCATTTCAGTTACTTTAAAAATCAAGACTTGGAATTCATATTTTAAGAGGGAACGTATAGATGTTTGAATGAAAATGAAATATTTGAGCAAGTGTAGATCAATAAGTATGTACCTTTATTTCATCAGTTTTTCTACCCTGTACCCATTAAAAATGGGTAAAAGGGGGTCATGAAGTTGTGCAAATGTAAGTAACAGCCAAAAGGAAGCATCTCCGACCCACCCCCGCCTCCTTTTACTAGGAAAACTGTCAGAGCCACAATATTTAAGTATTTTAATCTTATTAAATTGCGTCGACCCAGTTTTTTTAAAATATATTTATATTATTTTAAAATAAAAAGCAGGACTATTAAAAACAGTAAATTCAATATTATGATATTTATATCGATTATGAGATCAAGCCACACGAAAATATATTCAGTCGAAGTAGTTAACTCAATATTAACTTGGGAAATCAAAGCCAAAGGAGCGTCATTACTTGGTACAGGGTATTTTGCAGCCGGGTCACTCAACTGCAGCACTCTTACTTGTTTAAGGGGGTCTCATGGTTTATACTGCCGAATTTTTACCAATTTTTAAAAAATCGTCGATAGAAAACTTGTAAATATTTCTGAATTCTGTTTTTTGTGTTTGGTAGGGAAATTCATTGAGAAAAATACAAAATTTAAAAAAAGTGAATTTATGGTGCCGTTAAGAAGTTCTCGGCCTCCAAAGAAGGGTCTCCAAAAAAAAAGTATGTCCAATGTTCTGCCGATTGCGGGAGTATACTGCATCCGAAAAAAAAAAACGAGGAATTAGTTGGCATGAATGTCTGAATGAATACAAATTTTTTTTAAGAAATGGACGCCATTTGAAAATGAAAAATCGATTTTTCCCTTTTATTTTGTAGTCCAGTGTACAAAAAAAATAGTTAAAAAAAATGTTTCAGCAATGATTGAGGTCACACGATAGCACCGTTAATTCTGCGTCGTGTGGCGCTTATTTCATTAAAATCGGTCCAGATAAACATGAACTGTTTGAACGACAACTGTTTTCGATAAAATAAAAATTATTTGTAATAGATTTCAAGCATGGACTTAATGCATTTTCGGTTCAACAGTTAACGAGAAATTTCGGTCAAACTGCGTCAAGACAGAGTAAACAAAATTTCATTAAATTTTCAAGTAAAATTTTTTATTTCAAAAGCAACTTTTTTTTTTAGAATTTTTGAACATTTTAAAACTTTAATTGAAGTCTTTTGATAAAAAAAAAATAGAGGAAAGCTAACTTTGGCTCGACCGAAGTTTTTATACCCTTGTAACTTGTATAATTTATATAAATTAATAGCCTGATTCCACTGACACAAATATGTAATAAATATGCCTCCTATATACATTTTCTACACCCAATTTCTATGCCAGCTATCCTATATAGTTGTCCTATTAAACATGGTGAAATTATGTGAAAGCATAGAAAACTTATAAATACGAGGTTTGGGGACGTCTGCGTTGAAGACAAAAAAGTTTTTATCACTAAAACAACATTTTCGACCGATGGTTCCTATGGCAGCTATATGCTATAGTCATCCGATCTGTCCGGTTCCGGTGGGTTAAGATATCTTTAAAACTGACGGAGGAGATAGCATAGAAACAGACGGACGGACATGGCTATATCAACTCAGCTCGTCATGCTGATCAAGAATATATACTGAATATATACAAGAATATTAACTGGCCGTTTTTTGCTCATAACTTGAGTATAGTTCATCCGATCTTTATCATTCCTTAAAATAGATAAATAATCTTGATTACTAAATATCTACAAAACTGTAAAAGATATACCGTTTTTAATAAAATTAAAAATAAACTTGATCTGCCTGCAAGTATAAGAAGTATATGTAGCATTCATGTCAATCCATTATCTCTTACCATCTCTGAGGTCTGTGCGTTAATTCAGACGGACCGACAGACGGACAGACAGACAGACGGACAGACAGACAGACAGACGGACATGGCTATATCGACTTGGCTGTTGATGCTGATCAAGAATATATATATACTTTATAGGGTCGGAAATGATTCCTTCTCCCTGTTACATACTTTTGCACAAACTTAATATAGTCTATGTACCTTTGGAAAAAATTTGGAAAAAACGTCATATCTCCCACAGTTATGATGATAGATGGTTCGTACCTTCTAGAGATATCTAGTCGATATCTAGCCCCCCCCCACCGGTAACCACAGCAACATTCCCTAACCGTTCAACACAGGCAATCTTAGTGCGAGAAAGAAAGAGAGAGAAACTTAGTGAGCGCACCGCGTTGTGCGCTCTAATAGCTTCTCTCTCTCTCTCACTAAGATTGCTTCTCTTGAACTGAACGTTGAGGTTACGGGTGGCGGGGGTGGGGGGTGTTAACTGGCCGTTTGACTCGTGAGCAAATGCGAGTGTAAGGGTACAGAGTATGTTATAGTCGGGCTTGACCGACTTTCTTTCTTGTTCTAGCTGAGAAGAAACAGCTGGGTGCAACATGAAGCTGTTCCTACTTACAGTACTAGTTGGTACTTGGGCGGTAAGTCTTTGATCTAAAATCCAATAAGTTCCCCAAAATAATTGTATTTTCTTATCCCTAGCTATCAGGAGCTTTGGTCAAGGAGGAGATTCAAGCAAAAGAGTATTTGGAGAAAATCAACAAAGAGTTGGCGAAGCGTACAAACATCGAGACTGAAGGCAACTGGGCCTATGCCTCTAACATCACTGATGAAAACGAAAAGAAGAAGAATGAAATATCCGCCGAATTGGCCAAGTTTAAGAAGGAAGTGTCAAGTGATATACAGAAATTTTCATGGCGTAGCTATCAATCGGAGGATTTGAAGCGACAGTTTAAGGCTTTGTCCAAATTGGGCTATGCTGCGTTATCCGAGGCAGATTATGCTGAATTTTTGAAGACTCACTCCTCGATGTCGTCCAATTTTGCTAAGGTGAAGGTGTGCGATTATAAGGATAAAACCAAATGTGACTTGGCTTTGGAACCGGAGATTGAGAAGGTGATGTCCAAAAGTCGTGATCATGAGGAATTGAAGTATTATTGGCGCGAGTTCTATGATAAAGCGGGTACGGCAGTACGTCCGCAGTTCGAGAAGTATGTGGAACTCAATACCAAGGCGGCAAAGTTAAATAGTAAGTTATTAATCAGTATATTATAATTAAGCTCATTTTCACGCAAGCCGCCGTTATTTGATCGCTTTGTGTCAGCATCCTTACTCACGTATTGTCATTCATAGCTTTACGAACACTATTATAGGGTTTCTAACACTATTCCTACATTTGCAGACTTTACCTCTGGAGCTGAAGTCTGGCTGGATGTGTATGAAGACGCGACCTTTGAACAACAATTGGAGGATATATTTGCCGAAATACGTCCGCTCTATGAACAGGTTCATGGCTATGTGCGTTATCGCTTGAGAAAGCATTATGGTCATGAAGTCGTCTCCGAAAAGGGACCCATACCCATGCATCTGCTGGGTAATATGTGGGCTGATCAATGGTCGAAAATAGCGGATCTTGTATCGCCCTTCCCTGAAAAACCTTTGGTGGATGTTAGTGATGAGATGGTGAAACAGGGTTACACTCCTCTCAAAATGTTCCAAATGGGTGATGATTTCTTTACCTCCATGAACCTGACCAAGCTACCTCAGTGAGTCCGACTTAGAAATTCTTACAAAAAGGACTCTCACCTGGCATCTTACATTCTTTCCAGGGAATTCTGGGACAAGTCTATTATTGAAAAGCCTACTGATGGTCGCGATTTAATTTGTCATGCCAGTGCCTGGGATTTTTATCTCCAGGATGATGTGCGCATTAAGCAATGTACCACAGTTACCCAGAGTCAGCTCTTCACTGTCCACCATGAACTGGGACACATTCAGTATTTCCTGCAGTATCAACATTTGCCTTTCATTTATCGTAATAGCGCTAACCCTGGCTTCACTGAGGCTGTCGGCGATGTACTATCGCTGTCTGTTTCCACACCCAAACATCTAGAGAAGATTGGCTTGCTTTCGAACTATGTACGCGATGAGGAGGCGCGCATTAAGAAGCTCTTCCTGACGGCTTTGGATAAGATTGTATTCTTACCCTTTGCCTTTACCATGGATAAGTATCGCTGGTCCCTGTTCCGTGGTGAGGTGGAGAAGGAAAATTGGAATTGTGCTTTCTGGAAGTTAAGAGAAGAGTATTCGGGCATTGAACCGCCTGTAGTGCGAAGTGAAAAGGATTTTGATGCACCAGCCAAGTATCATGTGTCCGCAGATGTGGAGTACCTGAGGTGGGTGAAGAAAAACAGGTGCTAATTAAGATTGGATAATGAGAAGGGGGGTTTTTCTTCTAGATATCTGGTATCCTTCATCATACAGTTCCAGTTTTATAAGTCTGCTTGCATCAAGGCTGGTCAATATGATCCTTCTAATAAGGAATTGCCTTTGGATAATTGTGATATCTATGGTAGTGCTGCTGCAGGTGAAGCCTTCCGGTAAGTACTATACAGAAACTAGGCTAGGCTAGCTTAAGGAAACCCTAAGATTTTTGGCTTTGCCTTGATTTGGCCAAATGATCTAGGGTAATGGTAAACTAAAAGTTGGGCATTGTGAATGTAAGCGATACTTGCTGCTGAGCTGCTGCTGCCTCGTTTAGGAAGATCCTAGGAATCTGACATGGATTTATTTATTAGCCTTTGAGTTCTCTGCATTTAATTCGCATAAAGTTAAGCGAAATTCCCCTTTTTTTCGGAGTACACATCAGAAAATGTCTTTGGTCTGGGTTTCAAAAGAATTCACAGCAGATTTTTCGACTGGTTAACCCAATTTCTAGATTATTGAACAGCGGTGGGCACGAATATTGAGTTTGGGAGCAGCCCTACAACAAGAACAGAAACGAGAAAGCTAAGCTTACTTCGTCTGTGATGAAGTTTTAATACCCTTGCAAATGTTGTTTATGAAATGTCACAATTTAAGAACGCTTACATAAGAATCAAAAATTTTTCTAACTAAAACTCATTTTCCGACAGATAGACATCTGATTTCGACCAAATTTCGCGAATCTTTTTGAAAACATATAAAAATAAAAAAATCGCCGAGTTTAAGAACGATAAGATTTAAAACAAACAAGTTTTTCTCACATAGACTAATTTTCCGACCGATCGTTCCTATGGCAGTCCTTAGATATAGTCATCCTATTTGAAGGCATATGAAATAAGTCATCAGCGAGTTTAAGGACGCTAACATTAAAAACAAACAAATTTCTTACTATGACCCATTTTCGACCGATCGGTTCAATGGAAACCATAAGATATAGTCATCCGATGTCGATCAACTTTTTCAAATTAGCTTGAAAGCGTTTAATATTAATAATCACCGACATTAAGAACGATTTACTTAAAATTAAATAAGGTTTTTTCACTAAGACCCATTTTCCGACCGATCGGTCCTATGTCAGCTATAAGATATAGTCATCCGATCCGGTCGGTTCCGACATATTAGAAGCGTGCAGTAAAAAAAGATTCTGTGTTTAGCTCGATAGCTTTAAAACTGCCAGACTAGTTTGCGTAGAAACAGAAAGACGGACGGACAAAGCTTAATCGACTCAGCTCATCGCCCTGATCAAGAATATATATAGTTTATGGGGTCGGAAATGAATATTATAATATAATAATAATATATAGCAAGGACGTGCCCGCCGCTGGTGTAGAAATTGCTCTCTAAGGCACATTTCTTGCATGTGTATGAGTTTACACATTGCGTTCTTCAATTTATAAAGCGTTGGACAAAAGAGATCAATGATCCCTACACAACTAGCACCCCTCGTCCGTCCGCTAAAAATCTTCCATCTCTATCTTGTCGAAGAACTGTGCTTGATTAGTCTACCTGGATTAAGGGTCCCATGTGGGATAAGAAGAACTTGAATTTACTGCGCATTTGTTGAGGGTAGTTTGAAAAGTCTTACCACCGAGCCATTTTCTCTATCAAATATAGTCTGAAGAATATGGATCATTCTAAATCAAACCGAGCGGATTCAGAACTCGCATTATTATGCAGTCCTGTATCGAAACTGTTAAATGTTCTTGCTTCCAAAAAACAATTGTGTTATTCAGCTTTTGACCTCAAATTTCCATTTATCTTCATTCGACTGACGTAAAAGTAAAACGTTTTAATCGATTCTGCGAATGGATTCTTGGAAATCAGCACTCTTACTAAATCCGATGTATCGAATTTAGAAACGAGAACAGGTCTGATGATTTCAATTTTATTTTTTCGAAACTTCCTCGAAATGCCGATCATAATGTAACTTGCGGTTTTGCAAAATAAAATATTGTGCATTTTCGAAGCAATTTTAAAAATAGAGGAAAGCTAGGCTCAACCGAAGTTTATATAGCCTTGTAGCTTGTATACTTTATATGCAATAAAGTTTTAAATGATTTTCGTCGAACATTCTTAGCTGAGTTATTTCCCAAACTCAGCAATAGATGGCGCCTCTACTTTGACAATTTACTTGCCAGTTTGTAATATGGCAGCTATAAGAAATATTCATCAGATTTTGACCAAACTTCCCACAATTGTGTGGAAACCGACAATATTCCTATCTGGAACACATAAAGACGCTACCCCAAAGTATGCAGTAGGTTTTGTTGAAAATTTTCATTAAAATTCTATACAAATTACTAGCCTGTTATAATGTTTTTTCAAGGCATACCTTTGGGCAGTAGACAATTTTGTTATTTATTTATTATTGAGCATTTGTGATAGTTTAGTTTAAAGTTAAGAAATAGTACTTTACGATAAATTAAAATATGTTAAAAAAAAATAGTAAGGTTCCGCACAAAACGCGTCTAAAAAAAGTCAAAATAGGCATATTTTGCAACATTAAGCTCAAACTACTAAAAATTTCGACGTGATGGACCATTTCTGAAAACAGATTCGTGTTCAGCAAATCAGAAAATCATCTAGAATCACCAATTACCATTCAATATACTGGTCCTTGTTGCCTAGTGTAATCAAAAATTATTGAATTTTTTGTCTAAGTTTACGAGGCTGTAAAACTTTTATTCGTAAACATATCTAAGCAATATTTTAGCTACTTTAATTAGAGTATTTAAATTGCCGATTTAGATAAAAAAAGTTTAACTTTAAAAAAAAAAATGAAATTGGAGTTTTGTCCAAGGCGGGGCTCCTGAACCAGATTGGAACGTAAATCAATCCATGGATATTATCAACAATTTCAGCAGGGACGACTTATCTTGAATAAAAGAAATCCCAAAGAAATTCAGTGAACCTTTTCATAACCATTGATATGTTTGGTGAAGAGTCACCATAGTATTAATTAAATCTTTCTCTGGATTCTGTAACGCAAAGAAATAATGCTAAAATTTACTTTTCGAAACTTTCGAGGTTTTCCGATTTCAATAGCTGTCGCACACAAACTAAATGAAGCAGCTTGCTCTGAATTTGTAATAGTCATTAATAGATGGTAAAGGTAGTTGACAGTAGCAGTGATGTATTCAAACTTTCTACGATTCATATGGTCTATATGTCCTTTCGATCATCTTGAGTCCGCTTAATCTCCTCAACCAATATTATTTTAATACATTTTGTTTGCTTATTATTTTTCTTTAGCAATATGCTGTCCATGGGTGCCTCTAAGCCATGGCCCGATGCGTTGGAGGCATTCAACGGCGAACGTGTAATGACTGGCAAGGCCATAGCTGAGTATTTCGAACCATTGCGTGTTTGGCTAGAGGCCGAGAACATCAAGAATGCCGTTCACATAGGCTGGACAGCTTCAGATAGTAAGTCGGAGCTATAGTCAAATTGCTTCCAAAGCATTAATTCAACATTGTATTTCTCTTTACAGAATGTGTGTCCTCTTAATTGGGAAACTCTCTTTTAACTGTTTTGAAGTTCTTTTACTCAATAAAGTTACCAGTTTCTGTTAAATCCGAATGGTGAAATCTGAAAAGCAATATATTTACAAATTGTGCACGGGTCGCTAGTTTCAGTTGTCAAACAGCGCTGGTCAAGTACGGAACGTGAACAGGTTAAGAATTTCAATAAGTGCAAAAGTGAAAGAGATGTGGAGCTACCTACTGTTGGTGGGTTACAAAAATTCTAAAAAATTTACAAAATTTTTATTTGGCTTTATTCAGCTATTTTTAGGTCTAGTGCTGGTCCAGTCCTCCACCGACCCCACCTTAGCTCACTTTTTAAGTGAAAGTAATCTCTATTTAGCCACTAACTTTGATAAACAGGTTTTAGCTCAATTGCAGCAGAAGCTTCAGGGATCAAATGATCTGATAGCTTTACTAGAAATTGATTTAGCTAATGAGAAATTGAGTTCATATATAAAAATGCATTTCAGAACTTGACTTTAGGTGATTTTTTACAAAAAAGGCAACTCTTGAAAATCCCCTAAACTTTGTCAGAGGATTTTAGAGGCAACTCTTTTGGAAGGAAACACTTTACTTGGTTTAGGGATTTACCTGATTTGGAAGTGGCTGTTTTCAACATAACTCAGGCCTTACAACGTCGTGGTTTTTTTGGAATGTGGCGGCTACCCACAGTTACCCCAGCTGGAAAGGTAAGTACGTACATAATGTGCACAAGGAATCAATGCAATCTGAGGATATTGTGTGTGCCTGCTTTACAAGAGGTCGTTTGTTCGATCACGCCTGGGAACATCATGATGGCAACTTTAACAGCAATTTTGGGCTTCGCCAGCCCTGGCTAGTTACTTCACAGCTGGCGCCAGTTGCTGGTGATTTTGACCGGTTGTGTAAAAATTTGTACACAAAGAAAAATTGGAAATGGCTCGTAAATCCTATGCAGTACTTACTACACTCTGCGTTGTTTAGCTAAGTATTATATTATCATTTTTGGGTTTGAAGAAAAATAAAAACAACGAAATTATAATTATTGTTTATTTTGATAACCACCTCCTTGTCTGGGAATCAGATTAGGGAGCGTTTGCACCTCACAAATGAAATGGCATTTTATCGTACTGCATCATAGCCCACGCTTGTTGTCAATTTTCAATTTGTTTAATTTCTGAATTTTTCTCATTTATAAAATATTTTTTTTTTATCAATTGTTTTGGTCTCCTAGCCAAACATTTCAAACTTTCATCAAAATCGTACGAGCCGATCTATGGGCAGTAGTTAATGGTTTAATCCATAGCTGCTAGGGTTGCTTCATGTGAACTAAAGTATTCGTACAACACGGTTTCAATTTGGTTTAGCTATATTTTCCCGTGTCATATCAAAACATATTCAAAATTAATATTTAACTCATGGATTAAAACCGAAACGATTTTCGGTATCGGTTGCGGTCCCTTACTCGGCCGATAGCTATATTTCAGTTACGGTTATATCATGGGAAACGGACAAGCAATCTTTGTCCTACCTATGAAAATCATTTCGGTTCTAGTCCCAGAGTTAAATATGAATTCCACGTAGGGCAAAAATCAAGAATTGCTTCTGAACTGATTCAATGCGATCAATATGATTTTTATACTGCGGACACCAGACGGACGAGCAGTATTCAAGTGCAGGACGGACTAAAGCAGTGTACAAAAGCTTTGTGGTGTACACTAAGAAAAAACTAGAACGAATAATTTGAGTACGAACGCTCTTGAAAAAAAAATTAGTCGCTCTTAATTTTCAAGAATTTCGCTCTTGGAATCGAGATAAATTCGTTCTAAACGTTCTCAATTTGGTTTTTAACAGGCAAGGGGGGTGAGGGCAACTTAACTTTGAGAGAGTAGCGTTGGAGTCGCTCTCGCAGAGAGTGAGGGCGCATGCGCAGTTTGTTGTTGTGCGATGCGTACGAAAGCGTTTATTTATAAGTGTGATTTCGTCGCGTCTTCAATCTTAATGAAGTTAGCTGAGCTCGTTAAGCTGCCCGTCGCCAGTGTGTGTTTCAGTCTTTCAAGGTACCGTGTTCAAGTCCCAGAAGAGTAAAAAAAAAAAAAATCTATGTGGTTATCTCAAAATCAATCACAGTTTAAAACAAAGTTTGGTGGGTGGTGGTGGTTGGGGTTGGTGTGGTTGATAATGGTGCGTGGGACCGGGGGAGGGGGCGAGACGCGGATCACGTCGGTCAGGTCGGGTCGGTCGTGTGTCTCTCCCACCCCCCACCCCAAATATTATTTTTAATTTTTTTATTTTGAGAATTATTCGTTCTTGGATCAAGTACTGAAACTCTTGAATCAGGAATGTCGGGATCAAAAATTCACTCTTGAATCAAGAATTTCGCTCTTGGATCAAGAATTTTCACTCTTACCGTACTTTTGAGAACGAATGCTCTTGATTCAAGAGCGAAATTCTCTATTTTTTCTCTGAGTGTACGGATCATTAAATTCTTTCGACCAACGATTAATGAATCCAAGTACACCATTCGCCTTATTAACAATAGAGGAGATATGAGGATTAAAACTCAATTTGGGGTCAAAGAAAATTCCAAGATCAACGACTGTAGATATTCGTTTCAAGGGTTCATTGCCAATCGTATAGGTAGCCAGCGAAGGTTTGTTTTAGCTTTAGGCCAATATAAATGCCTAGACCAAACCGAAATTAGTTTCGGTTTTTTTCCCTGTTTTAAATACTCTTTTAAATAAAATTAAATTGATTTAAAGAGTAAATAAGTGCTTTGTAAATTCAAATTATAGAGTTTTTGACAACTCTGGAAAATGTCAATAAAGACAAACACGTGCGCTGACCATCCAGCCAGCTGTTGATTCAACCGGTTTCGAAATCCTGTTCGAAAAGTCAAAACGTTCGAAATTCGAAACAGCTAAATGTAAACCGTTCCTCTTCGTTTCGGTTTTGGTTTTTGAAAACGGTCGGAATTCGGAACAGGCCTGTATAATACAAAATAAATAGGAAAACGGAATCGAAGCTGATCCTGATATTAATTATTAAGTGTATAATTTTTGAGTACAAATTTTAAGTTTGTCGTTGTACTTTCTAGTTTTGGGTAAAATTTTAAACTTATAGTTTACCCAACTGAAATTGTTTTGAAATTTTGTATTTGTCATCAGACTTGCATAAAAAAGTTTGAAGGTAACAATGAGGAAATTTAGGAAAACAAACTGAATGTTTACAATAATTTATCTACCTTCTTTGTTACAACTTTCTGGTAACAATAAACTTTGAATACAAAGGTACTTATCTGTGGCAATAAGCAGTAACACCACAAGTATTCCTATTTTTCAGGAAAGCAATTATTAACTTTTAATGAATTTGTGGAAAAAGTGTATGGTCGTAAAGTGAAATGTTTTTACAGATTGGAAGCGTTGATTATTCAAGTATACATGTCTTTTTGACAAAACAAAGTTGTTATTTTAATAGTTTGACTTACAGACCAAACCTTATTTAGACTTCCAAAGACTTTTGTTTTTTTGTTTTATCGTTATCTCTTTAACCACTTATCAGATTGGTGTAAAATTTGTACACAATATAGAATTGAAAACGAGGATGCCATTGGTATTAAAATCTCAATTTTGACATTACTCGATTTATGCTGTTATTCCTTATTGCCACAGATATGTGTTTTATAGGCATCAAGTGATTATTAAATTTTACTTGTACATAAACAGAAAAAAATGCAGGCTTAAATCTAGCTCAAAAAAATTGATTTGATCTCGACCTTCGGATTGAAATTTCAATTACGATTCGTACTATATTCTACTTAAATCAAGTACGAAAGGATTGGAACAATCCTAAAAGGCTTGTATCAATCCGAAAATGCTCATTTCAAGTCCTACTTGAAAATCAAATGATTCTGACTCGGAATTGAAGTAAGTAGGAATTCCACTGTCAAAGCGAAAGAGCGAAAAGAAAGCGAGAGCAAGTTCGAAAATGAGTGTGAAAAGCTCTCTCAGGCTAAATGGGTACAGACCAAACCCAGCCAGCTATAGCTACCACGAGCCGAAGTCAGTCGTGTTTTTACGCAAACACGAGCAGAACTCATAATTGTGTGAATCGGTGAACATTGAATTGCAAGTAAAACGGCTGTAGTCTGGAGAATGCTCTCTTGCTCACAAACACACGCACACTTTTTGTCCTCTTCATTTGGCCGGCACTGGTACAGACACATACACATATTTTTCTGACAGCACAGAATTTATTGGTGGTGTGAGTTTTTTGCACTAACCGTTGCCTTGGAATTCCATACCAGTAATAGCACTTCTAGCATGAGAAGGTAGCTGCTGAATTGCAGTCGATGGGTCAAGTCTATTGAAGTGACTTCAGCTGCGTTCAGCCTCCATTGTAAAGTTGTTTGTGTCCTGTTTTTACAATTGTTACAAACTAATGACCTCGAGCCGGCTAGAACTTGCTGGTTTGATTATCAAAAAGGTTTTCTAAAAAGTAGCATGGAGTTCTTGTGAGATACTTTTTTGGGGTCAAAATGAGTTTAAACATCGAGCTAAAGTCAATCTCAGTCATTTTTGATGAAATCCTTTTTCGGATTGAATGTAGTTCGATTATCGCGCTCAAATTAATCTCAGGTATTCCTGCACCAAGCCGACTTCGAGATCAAATCAAGTACGAATATCGAGCTAAAGTCAAGTTCTCCCGAGCTAAAGTCGGCATCAAGACAAGAATTCCGGGATTAAAAAATTCGTACTCAAATCAATCCTTCTCTTACTTGGTTTGAGATTGATTGTAGTCCGGATATCTGGAATTTTTTGGTCCTGTGTAGCGAAATAAAAACCAAGGTACCAATACGGAATTAAATACCGAACTAAACTAGAACCTGAGAAACAAAAGCTTTTTGAACTGATTATAACTAATAACTTTATTCACAGGAATTTCTGCTCTGTGAGAGAGTTTTGAAGATCTTTGTTATTGAACTGATTTCAATAAATGATGCTATAGTCCTTCGTCCGCAATTTAAAAATGTAGTATGAAAAAAAAGAATGACTGGCTTGGAACGCCCGGTACGAGCGAGTACATTCGATATTTAAGTCAGGAACGGATAATGGAAATGAATTAAAAAATATAAAAATTATATTTTTCTTCAGACAAAATTTCACTAAATTCTCAACTTGACCTCATGACAGTCACTCTTCAATTTTTTTTCATTTGAAATTGCTTTCCCTCTGTCCACTCCTACTCCCTCTTTTTACCCTCTCCACACAAAAGACACACACGCAACCCACCTGCTGCTGCGACAAATTGCAAAAGCGGCTGACTCTGCAAATACAAAAGCGTAGCCAAATAAATCTGTCACAAAGACAACATTTTTTTGTTTTAGTCAAACGTCCGTAAAAGAGCTTAGCTCTAAGAATATTTTCTCCTAAAAATCGCCAAATAAGATTTAATCTTTCAAATTTTTTTTAAGCTAAAGCCATCGTTGATAACTGAGTTTGTGTTACAACTGTTTCACTGGCAAGCTCTTCAGTTGCAAAACTATCCCATAGATATTACACTTCAAAACGATGTAAAACTTCAAATGTTCAGGAATCTGACCAACCGGCAACGGTGATACCCAACGGGGTGTGGGTTGGTGGGTCTCGTCTGCTCTGAGATGGTGCGCATAGCGAAATAATTGAGCTTTCAAGATAGCAGCAGCGCGCTGCTAAAAAAAAGTAAAAAAAGGTACACAGAGTATATTAAGTTTGTGCAAAAGTATGTAACAGCCAAAAGGAATCATCTCCGACCCTATAAAGTATATATATTCTTGATCAGCATCAACAGCCGAGTCGATATAGCCATGTCCGTCTGTCCGTCTGTCTGTCTGTCTGTCCGTCCGTCCGTATGAACGCATTGATCTCAGAGATGGTAAGAGATAGAGGATTGACATGTATGGGAAATATATTTCTTATACTTGCAGGCAGATAAAGTTTATTTTCAATTTTTGCCACGCCCCCTCCCTCCCCCGCAATTTCGAAAAAACGTCATATCTCCCACAGTTTTCATGATAGATTGTTCGTATTTTCTAGAGATATCTAGTAATCAAAATTGTTTACCGATTTGCTGAAGGAATTATAAAGATCGAATGAACGATACTCAAGTTATGAGCAAAAATCGGCCTGTTAACACCACCCACCCCCACCCATAACCACAGCATTCCGTTCAACAGAGGAAATCTTAGTGAGAGAGAGAGAGAGAGAGACAAACTTAGAGATGAGCGCGTATAACTCGTGAGCAAATGCGAGCTGCGACATTAAGGGTACAGAGTATGTTATAGTCGGGCTTGACCGACTTTCTTTTTTTGTTATTTTTTGTGTTAGTGAAAATGTAGGACTTCTACACGCTTTACCGGGACTTCCAACCCACAACTTTTGTGTAGCTTTTCTGTACGCCACGTGTTGAAATGAGAAAGCTACACGCGGCGTGCAGTAAAGCCACACGTAACGTGTTAAAATGAGAAAGCTAAACGCGGCGTGCAGTAAAACCGCACGCCACGTGATGAAATGAGAAAGTTAATCGCGGCATGCAGAAAAGCCTAACAAAACACGAGAGATTTGAAACCAACCGAAAGAGATTTCTGGGACACCGAGAATTGGTTTTGGTTGGAAGAGATTTCCGTGACACCTCCGATTGAATGAGCGTTATTGACGGCTTAGCTGTATGTCTGTTGCCCTCTACCTGAACTGTCTACAGCTTGGTTGAGCGGCAATAAATAAATACTCACATTTATCTGCCGTTCCCTCTGAAGCCGACGGTCTCGGTCGCTGTTGTTCTCGGTTATAAAACTCACGAGCTGGCATTCAAAAGTTTTCAGTTTCAATTCGCTGGCGAGCCGGTCAAGTTCGTTGTGGGTCGTTTGATTGTGTACTTACATTCATCTACTTCTACTCTATATATAATACAGTGTGTCCTAACTGATTCACTGACTGATTGGCAATCAACGCAGAGCGCAAACGGTAAGAGATAGAAATTTGAAATTTGGACAGGAGTTTCCATTAGTGGTGAAAGTGCGTACTAAGAAGGGGTTTTTTGGAAAATTCCACCCGGAAAAGTCGGAAAAGCGTAGGGAAAGTTTGTATAGGAAAAATTTTGCTTTTCATCCGCACTTGTTTTCCCGATTTTGGAAAATCCACCCAAGAGGAAAATGGCCGGAAAATTCTGCATGTAAAAAACTATTTTTCATCCGATTGACTTGAAACTAGGTTTGTAAGGGTAGAATACGAAATAATTTGAAATGTGATTTTCCAATTTCGGAAAATCCACACCAAGGCGTGAAAATGTCGGAAAAATTCTGCATGCAAGAACTATTTTTCATCCGATTGGCTTGAAACTCGGTTTGTAGGGATAGAATACGAAATAATTTGAAACAATGGAGAATTCCACGATTAACTAGAGAATTAAAAGCGATCAGTGCTAGTGAGGCAGGTTGATATGGGTTGACGACCCGAAAAGAAACAAATATTAGTAACTGTTATTGGTCGTGGCATTTCAGTTACTTTAAAAATCAAGACTTCCAAGATCATATCAAGAATTCCAAATTCATATCTTAAGAGCGAACGTAAAGATGTTTGAATAAAAAGAATGGTGGACGAAATATATGAGCAAGTGTACATCAATAAGTATGTACCTTTATTTTCTCAGTTTTTCTACCCTGTACCCATTAAAAATGTGTAAAAGGGGGGGGGGGGGTCACGAAGTTGTTCAAATGTAAGTAACAGCCAAAAGGAAGCATCGCCGAACAACCCCCTCCTCCTTTTACCAGGAAAACTGTCAGACCCACAATATTTAAGTATTTTACTTTTATAAAGTTAAGCCCAACATCTATATATTCTGAAAACCACAATAAGATCCGAGCAAAAACACCGAAGTTATGCATGTGCGCCGACCCATTTTTTTAAAATATATTTATATTATTTTAAAATAAATAGCTGGATTATCAAAAACAGTAAATTCAATATTATGAGATCAAGCCACACGAAAGAATATTCAGTTGAAGTAGTTAACTCAATATTAACTTGGGAAATTAAAGCCAAAGGAGCGTCATTACTTGGTACAGGGTATTTTGCAGCCGGGTCACTCAACTGCAGCACTTGTACTTGGTCTTATAGTTTATACGGCTGAATTTTTACCAATTTTTAAAAAATCGTCGATAGAAAACGCGTAAATATTTCTAAATTCTGTTTTTTTTGTTTGGTAGGGAAATTAATTGAGAAAAATACAAAATTTAAAAAAAGTGAATTTATGGTGCGGTTAAGAAGTTCTCGGCCTCCAAAGAAGGGTCTCCAAAAAAAAAGTATGTCCAACGTTCGCACGATTGCGGGAGTATACTGCATCCGAAAAAAAAACGAGGAATTAGTTGGCATGAATGTCTGAACGAATACAATTTTTTTTAAAGAAATGGACGCCATTTGAAAATGAAAAATCGATTTTTCCCTTTTATTTTGTAGTCCAGTGTATAAAAAAATAGTTAAAAAAAATTGTTTCGGCAATGATCGAGGTCACACGATAGCACCGTTAATTAAAATCGGTCCAGATAAACTTGAAAAACATGGTTTGGAGAAAATCGAGTTTAAAGTTTCGACAACTGTTTTCGATAAAATAAAAATTATTTGTAATAGATTTCAAACATGGATTAAATGCATTTAGGTGTTACCTTTCACCATAAAAGAAACTTATCAAAATCGGTTCTACAGTTGTCGAGAAATTTCGGTCAAAGTGCGTCAAGAAAAGGTAAAAAAAAAATTTCATTAAAATTTCAAGTAAAATTTTTTTTTTCAAAACCAACTTTTTTTTTTTAGAAATTTGGAACATTTTAAAACTTTAATTGAAGTCTTTTGATAAAAAAAGCAATAAACATAGAATTTTGAAAAATACGAGGGTCAATAAAAATTTTGTCATATACGAGGTTCGGAAAAAAACATTTATTTTGTTTAATGTTGTAAAACATATTGTCGGATCTGCTTGAAAGTTTTACTGGATGTTTTAAAGATGCTAAAAGAACTTTTAAGTTAATATAAAAACAAGAAAGAAAGTCGGTCAAGCCCGACTATAACATACTCCGTACAGTTAATGTCGCAGTTCGCATTTGCTCACGAGTTATACGCGCTCATCTCTAAGTTTCTCTCTCTCATTAAGATTGCCTCTGTTGAACGAAATGCTGTGGTTATGGGTGGGAGGGTGTTGGTGTTAACTGGCCGTTTTTTGCTCTTAACTTGAGTATCGTTCATCCGATCTTTATCATTCCTTAAGCAAATCGATAAATAATCTTGATTACTCTTGGTACAAACCTTCTATCTACAAAACTGTGGGAGATATAACGTTTTTTTTAAATTACTTTTCTCTAAATAGTTATGGACTTTGATTCAACTAGAAGCATATTTAATCACCTAATTTTCTATGCGCCATTTATGTGAACTATTCGGGGAATTCGAGCTTGAGAATTACAAGTGGTCTGATGTTCATAGGCAGATGGTAGATTCAATTCAACACAAGTAGTATCTTAGAAGGTTTTCCGCCAGCGCGCGCAATAGCGCAGCCGGTAGAGAGGACGTTACAATTGTGTTCAGACCAAGGGTCCCGAGTTCGAATCCCCGCAGAGAAAGTAAACATTTTTGAATACAATTTAATATAATTCGGTGTTTTTCAAGAGTCCAACTTGTGGTGGCTTCAATGGGGCATTCCTACTCTTGATTCAGAACAAACTAATTAGATTAAAAATTTAATTCAAAAAAAAAAAAATTTTAATATATTTTCATAATTAAATGAAAGTGTACACACTTTATATTTACGAATTCCATATTTAACGCTGAATCAATAGTGAAAATGTTAAAGTCTAAGTGTAAATATTACAATTTCAGAGCGTTTTTCCGGCAGTGTACCATCTCTGAGATCTGTGCGTTCATACAGAAGGACGGACAGACGGACATGGCTATATCGACTCGGCTGTTGATGCTGATCAAGAATATACATACCTTATTGGGTTGGAAATGATTCCTTCTCCCTTTTGCACAAATTTAATATAAAACGAGAAGGCCAAGCTAACTTCGTCTGTGCCGAAGTTTTTATACCCTTGCAAAAGCTGTTTTTGAAATGACAGAGTTTAAGAACGCTTAGATAAAAATCAAAAACTTTTGTAACAACAACTAATTTCGACCAAATTTTGCGAATCTTTTTGAAAACATATCAATAAACAACAAAACATATTAACAATCGCCAAGTTTAAGAACGATAAAATTGAAAACAAAAAAGTTTTTCTCACTAAGACTCATTTTCTTAAAGATAAGTCCAATGGCAGCAGCCTGAAGATATAGTCATCTGATTTCGACCAAATTTTTTCAAATTATATTGAAAGCGTTTAATATTAATAATCACCAACCTGAAGAACGATTTACTTGAAAACAAAAATGTTTTTTTCACTAAGACCCATTTTCCGACCGATCGGTCCTATGGCAGCTATAAGATATAGTCATCCGATTTTGACCAAAGTTTCCAAATTTGTTTGAAAGAATATAATATTAATAAGGGACGAGTTTGAGGATGCTAACATTGAAACCAAAAAAGTTTTTCTCAGTAAGACCCATTTTCCGACCGATCGGTCCTATGGCAGCTATAAGATATGGTCATCCGATTTTGACCAAAGTTTGCAAATCTGTTTGAAAGCATTTAATATTAATAATGACCGTGTTTGGGAACGCTAACATTAAGAACAAAAAAGTTTTGCTCACTAAGACCCATTTTTTGACCGATGGTTCCTATGGCAGCTATAAGATATAGTCATCCGATCCGGTCGGTTCCGACATATTAGCAGCGTGCAGTAAAAAGAAGACTCTGTGCAAAATTTCATTCAGCTCGATAGCTTTAAAACTGAGAGACTAGTTTGCGTAGAAACAGACGGACAGACAGACGGACAGACAGACAGACAGACAGACAGACGGACGGACAAAGCTTAATCGACTCAGCTCATCGCCCTGATCAAGAATATATATAGTTTATGGGGTCGGAAATGAATATTTCTATGCGTTGCAAACTTCTGGGCAAAATTATAATACCCTTTGCAAGGGTATAATAATATATATATATATATAAATATTATTATAAAATCGAAAAAAAAATTTCTAAACTAGAAGACCGCCTTAAGTTTTATTTTTTACCATAGTTCTCTATAAAGCATATTTATACATTTTAAAAAAGTGTCGGCCAAATTTTATAGCCCATCAAAAAAAGCACCATAGCCTGATCGTTTGAGTCGTCTTCTTTCGTGCTAGTATCTTATCATGTGTTTCCGGCTAATAGAACCGTCTTGGCTTTCTTAGAAGTAGACTCTCTCGAATGAGTACATCTCAGCAACAGCTTCTGCCTACTCTGGTGTTGCTTCGATAGGTGTTTTTGAAGCATTCCAATTTTAAACTCGGTTCTTGGGCGTGTTCATTCCTGTATATAATTATATATTTACCTGACTGGTGGTTTATTATGGAAATTACGTTTTTTCAAGAGATAAGTAAAAAGAGTCAAACTAATTATAATGCCTGTGAATAATTTATTTGCTTGAAAAGTACACATTGAAGTGAAATTTGTAACAGTTGTACGTGTATAGTTAGACTTGCCATTAACTTATCAATAGTAAAATCCTATTGGTTATGATTGCTTTTGGCCCAACCAACGGAAGGGTACTTCAAACAAGTTTCTTCTAAAAAAAACTTGCTAGTTGAAACTACAAACCCACAAATTCATATAAATTATGTGAATGATGCAAATATAGAACTCTGACCCCAGAGTCAATTACAGCAACAAAACAAAACAAAGCAAAAATTCCCCCAGACGTTTCGACGTCATCTTTTAAATTCTAATCTAAACTCAAAAGTCCGGAAAATAAAAATGTTTGTTTTTTCCATTTTTCTAGCTGAAAAGAAACAGCTGGGTGCAACATGAAGCTGT
>JBAMBO010002664.1:0-41225 GCA_037044535.1 Lordiphosa magnipectinata | reverse complement strand
AAACAATTATTATAATTTCGTTGTTTTTCTATTTCTTCAAACCCACAAATAAAAATACTTAGCTAAACAACGCAGAGTGTAGTAAGTACTGCATAGGATTTACGAGCCATTTTAAATTTTTCTTTGTGTAAAAACTTTTACCCAACGGGTCAAATTCACCAGCTACTCGCGCCAGATATGAAGTAACTAAATAACAAAATTATTGTTAAAGCTGCTATCATGATGTTCCCAGACGTGATCGAACCCACGACCCCTTGTAAAGCAGGCACACACAATATCCTGCACTTCTTAATAAAGTAAAGGGTCTCAGATTGCATTGATTCCTTGTCAGAAATTCAACTCATATCGAGCCACATCAATCTCCTGATTAAGTACGGTGTGTCTACTGGGACACCGTTTTGAGTAAATTGAATAGACTTATCCAGAATCACTGCGAGCTCTAAATGCAAAGTCGAGAAGCAATATGAACTTACCTTTCCAGCTGGGGTAGTCCAAATCCTCTAAAAAATTCCGCCACATTCCAAAACACTCTTTGAGTGGTGGTCAAACCACGACGTTGTAAGGCCTGAGTTATGTTGAAAACACCCACTTCCAAATCCGGTAAATCCCTAAACCAAGTAAAGTGTTTCCTTCCAAAAGAGTTGCCTATAAAAACCTCTGACAAATGTTGAGGATATGGTTTGCCTTTAGGTACCAAATCTATGCCATGCATTTTCCTTAAGGAACCCCTAACATGAGCATGAAATTGCAAAAATAATGGTCTTAGATCAGACATTAACTGCTCCATCAGTGTCATTGCTTGTATGCCACTTAATTCCAAGGATTTAAACCAATAGTCTGCTGGCTGATCATAGCCGTTAAGTTGAGCGGTCTTCTGATACAGCTGCATAAAGTCCACGAATTGCCTGCGATTGGCCAGACCGGTGCGTGTTCGCCACTCCAACCAATAAAACTCTAGCTCATCTGTGTCCTGACTATTCTGTAATATGGTCTGTACTTCGGGTATGAGACGAAGGGAGCAGTTGTTAGGATTTTTATGCTCGCACAGCTGAATATGCTGATAACTATCGCTCATATGGGCTAGCAGATTATTTGCCCTTCGTAATTGCCCACCTGATAAGGCCGCATAGCCTAGTTGAGGAAATTTCAAGAGTTGCCTTTTTTGTAAAAAATCACCTAAAGTCAAGCTCTGAAATTTCTTTACCAAAGGTGTTTGCATTTTTATATATGAACTCAGTTTCTCATTAGCTAAATCAATTTCTAGTAAAGCTATCAGATCATTTGATCCCTGAAGCTCCTGCTGCAATTGAGCTAAAACCTGTTTATCAAAGTTAGTGGCTAAATAGAGATTACTTTCACTTAAAAAGTGAGCTAAGGTGGTGTCGGTGGAGGACTGGACCATCACTAGACCTGAAAAGAACTGAATAAAGCCCAATAAAAATTTTGAAAATTACTTAGAATTTTTTTAACCCACCAACAGTAGGTAGCTCCACATCTCTTTCACTTTTACACTCATTGAAATTCTTAACCTGTTCACGTTCCGTACTTGACCAGCGCTGTTTGACAACTGAAACTAGCGACCCGTGCACAATTTGTAATTATATTGCTTTTCAGATTTCACCATTCGGATTTAACAGAAACTGGTAACTTTATTGAGTAAGTGAAATTCAAAACAGTTAAAAGAGAGTTTTCCAATTAAGAGGACACACATTCTGTAAAGAGAAATACAATGTTGAATTAATGCTTTGGAAGCAATTTGACTATAGCTCCGACTTACTATCTGAAGCTGTCCAGCCTATGTGAACGGCATTCTTGATGTTCTCGGCCTCTAGCCAAACACGCAATGGCTCGAAATACTCAGCTATGGCCTTGCCAGTCATTACACGTTCGCCGTTGAATGCCTCCAACGCATCGGGCCATGGCTTAGAGGCACCCATGGACAGCATATTGCTAAAGGAAAATAATAAGCAAACAACATGTATTAAAATAATATTATTTGAGGAGATTATGCAGACGCAAGATGATCGAAAGGACTTATAAACCATATCAATCGTAGAAAATGTAAATATAACACTGCCACTGTCAACTACCTTTACCATCTATTAATAGACTACTACCAAAATCGGAGCAAGCTCCGGAGAAAGCTTGGAAAACCTAAAAAGTTTCGAAAAAGTAAATTTTAGCTTTATTTCTTTACGTTACAGAGTCCAGAGAAAGGTTTAATTAATACTATGGTGACTCTTCACCAAAAATATCAATGGTTATGAAAAGGTTCACTGAATTTCTTTGGGATTTCATTTTTTCTTTTACCCAAGATAAGTCGTCCCTGCAGAAATTGTTGATAAAATCCATGGATTAATATTAAACGTTCCACTGTGGTTCAGGAGCCCCGCCCTGGACACGACCCCAATTTCATTTTTTTAGAAAAGTTACATTTTTATACCCTTGCAAAGGGTATTATAATTTTGCCCAGAAGTTTGCAACGCATAGAAATATTCATTTCCGACCCCATAAACTATATATATTCTTGATCAGGGCGACGAGCTGAGTCGATTGAGCTTTGTCCGTCCGTCTGTCTGTCTGTCCGTCTGTTTCTACGCAAACTAGTCTCTCAGTTTTAAAGCTATCGAGCTGAAATTCTTTTTACTGCACGCTGTTAATATGTCGGAACCAACCGGATCGGATGACTATATCTTATAGCTGCCATAGGAACCATCGGTCAAAAAATGGGTCTTAGTGAGAAAAACTTTTTTATTTTTAATGTTAGCGGCCTTAAGCTCGGCCATTATTAATATTATTTACTTTCAAACAGATTTGCAAATTTTGGTCAAGATCGGATGACCATATCTTATAGCTGCCATAGGAACCATCGGTCGGAAAATGGGTCTTAGTAAGAAAAACTTTTTTGTTTTCGATGCTAGCGTCATAAAAATCGGCTTTGCGAACTTTGCAAACTTTGGTCAAAGTCGGATGACTATAACATATAGCTGTCATAGGACCAATCGGTCGGAAAATGGGTCTTTGTGAAAAAACTTT
This sequence comes from Lordiphosa magnipectinata, assembly GCA_037044535.1. Lineage (NCBI taxonomy): Eukaryota > Metazoa > Arthropoda > Insecta > Diptera > Drosophilidae > Lordiphosa > Lordiphosa magnipectinata. Next base: position 38,189 of record JBAMBO010002664.1, on the reverse strand, counting down.
TTTGTTTTCAAGTAAGTCGCGGTTAAGGTCGGTGATTCTTAATAATAAACGCTTTCAAACTAATTTGAAAAAGTTGATCGACATCGGGTGACTATATCTTATGGTTGCCCATAGGACCGATCGGTCGGAAAATTTTTCTTAGTGTGAAAAATCTTTTCTGTTTTAAATTGTATCTTTCCTTAACTCCGCGATTGTTAATTTGATATGTTTTCAAAAAGATTCGCGAAATTTGGTCGAAATCAGATGATTATCTGTCGGAAAATGGGTTTTAGTTAAAATTTTTTTAGACTTTTATGTAAGCGTTCTTAAACTCTGACATTTCAAAAACAGCATTTGCAAGGGTATAAAAACTGCGGCACAGACGAAGTTAGCTTGGCCTTCTCGTTTTATTTATTTTGTTTCTAAATTTTCTGTCACCTTTTGTTAATATACTCTGACTATAAAAATCGTGGAATTGTTTGGGATAATTTATTTCAAAGTTAAGGAGTAGAACTTTCCCATAATATCAATGAGAGTCAAGTGTAGGTATTTTTAAATACAAAAAATAGGCATTTTTTTGCATCTATAAGATCAAGTTACTAAAAATCTCGAGGCGATGGACTATCACCACCAACAATATACTGGAAACAGTCTTATTTTGTTGCCTTGTGTTGTTAGTCAAGTTTAACTTATCATATCTTCGGCTGTAGTGAACATTTTTAATCTGTTAAAATGTTGTTTGATTGGTTTATAGCTAGTTTGTGGACTATTGCGTTTGCCGCAGGTATGATGATTTTACACCTGTTTTTCAACTTTCCGATGCTTGCAAAAGTATTCTTCAAAAATTTATTACTTCATTTTACAGCTTTTTATACCCTTGAAGAGGGTATAAAATTGTCCAGATTTTTGTAACTCATAGAAGGAAGAATCCCCGACCACACAAAGTATATATATTCTTAATCAGCATGACGAGCTGAGTTGATATAGCCATATAGCCATGTCCGTCTGACCGCCCGTCAAATACGCTGCACATTTGTCGGAACCGGCCGGATCGGATGACTTTATCGTATAGCTGCCATAGGAACTATCAGTCAAAAAAACTGTTTTAGCTAGAAAAACTTTTTTGCCTTTAACGCAAACGTCCCCAAACCTCGTATTTATATGCTTCTACACAATTCCACCAAGTTTTATGAAAATCGGACAACTATATAGTATAGCTGCCATACAAAAGATATGTCTGAAAAAAAGTCTTATTACGAAAACCGTTTTGGTTCTTAATGGTATCGCTCCCAAACTTGTTACTGATCACTATTATATGCTACCACACAATTTTGCCAAATATGATCCAAATCGGATGACTATAAACTAAAGCTGCCATAAGAACTATCGGTCGAAAAGTAGTTCTAGTGAGAAAAACTTTTTTGTTCTCAATGGTAGCGTCTTTATACCTTCCACTTGTGAATATTATCAGTTTCCACACAACATTGGGGTGTTTGGTCAAAATCGAATGAATATATCGTATAACTGCCATATAACAAACTGGCAAACAACTGGTCAAAGTAGAGGCGCCATCTTATTGCGGAGTTTGGGAAATAACTCAGCTAAGAATGCTCGACGAAAATCATTCATTTCCTTAATTTATATAAACTATACAAGCTGCAAGGGTGGAGCCGAAGTAAGCTTTCCTCCTTTTTTATTTCTTGTTTTTTCCCCATTTTTAAATTGCTTCGAAAACGCCCAATATTTTTCTTTGCAAAACCGCAACTTACATTATGATAGGCATTAATAAAAGGCATATGATGGAAATTTGAAGTCAAAAGCTGAATTGTTTTTTGGAAGCGGAAACAACTAACAATTTCGATACCGCATAATTTTCTCGAAATAGAAGACGGAATCAGGCCTGCATACTCAAACTGCCCTCGACAAATGCGCAGTAAATTCAAGTTCTTCTTATCCCACATGGGACACTTAATCTAGGTAGACTTATCAAGCACAGTTCTTCGTCAGGCTAGAGATGGAAGACTTTTAGCGGACGGACAAGGGGTGCTAGTTGTGTAGGGATCATTGATCTCTTTTGACCAACGCTTTATAAATTCAAGAACGCATTGTGAAAGCTCGTCGACACTCTCATCATCACTCGACATGTGTCTTAGAGAGCAATTTCTACACCAGCGGTGGGCCCATCCTTGCTCCCATTGCTCCGATATTTTTGTTCGGCAATTGGCGTCAGTCAGTCTCAATAAACAGCGTCGAAATTAACTCGCTTCAAATTGTGAACAACAACAAAGTCCAGCGGCTCAACAGGTGCATTTTGGGCTATCGAGACTCGCTGATAACGGTTGTTTTTTGTGATCTTATTGTTGGGCTGCTCTCAAACTCAAATTTCGTGCCCACCGCTGTTCAATACTCTGGAAATTGGGTTAACCAGTCGAAAAATCTGCTGTGAATTCTTCTGAAACCCAGACCAGAGACCTTTTCCGATGTGTACTCTGGAAAAGGGGAATTTCGCTAAACTTTATTCGAATTAAATGCAGAAAACTTAAAGACAAGGATAAATCAATGTCAGATTACTATAATCTACCTAAACGAGGCAGCAATACCTCATTAGCATTACGATGCCTTACCATTACCCTAGATCATTTGGCCAAATCAAGGCAAAGCCTAGAATCTTAGGGTTTCCTTAAGCTAGCCTAGCCTAGTTTCTGTATAGTACTTACCGGAAGGCTTCACCTGCAGCAGCACTACCATAGATATCACAATTATCCAAAGGCAATTCCTTATTAGAGGGATCATATTGACCAGCCTTGATGCAAGCAGACTTATAAAACTGGAACTGTATGATGAAGGATACCAGATATCTAGAAGAAAAACCCCCCTTCTCATTATCCAATCTCAATTAGCACCAGTCTTTCTTCACCCACCTCAGGTACTCCACATCTGCGGACACATGATACTTGGCTGGTGCATCAAAATCCTTTTCACTTCGCACTACAGGCGGTTCAATGCCCGAATACTCTTCTCTTAACTTCCAGAAAGCACAATTCCAATTTTCCTTCTCCACCTCACCACGGAACAGGGACCAGCGATACTTATCCATGGTAAAGGCAAAGGGTAAGAATACAATCTTATCCAAAGCCGTCAGGAAGAGCTGATTAATGCGCGCCTCCTCATCGCGTACATAGTTCGAAAGCAAGCCAATCTTCTCCAGATGTTTGGGTGTGGAAACAGACAGCGATAGTACATCGCCGACAGCCTCATGGAAGCCAGGGTTAGCGCCCGTGCGATAAATGAACGGCAAATGTTGATACTGCAGGAAATACTGAATGTGTCCTAGTTCATGGTGGACAGTGAAGAGCTGACTCTGGGTAACTGTGGTACATTGCTTAATGCGCACATCATCCTGGAGATAAAAATCCCAGGCACTGGCATGACAAATTAAATCGCGACCATCAGTAGGCTTTTCAATAATGGACTTGTCCCAGAATCCCCTGGAAAGATGTAAGATATCGGATGAGAGTCATTTTTGTAAGAATTTCCAAGTCGGACTCACTGTGGTAGCTTGGTCAGGTTCATGGAGGTAAAGAAATCATCACCCATTTGGAACATTTTGAGAGGAGTGTAACCCTGTTTCACCATCTCATCACTAACATCCACCAAAGGTTTTCCAGGGAAGGGCGATACAAGATCCGCTATTTCCGACCATTGCTGAGCCCACATATTACCCAGCAGATGCATGGGTAAAGGTCCCTTTTCGGAGACGACTTCATCACCATAATGCTTTCTCAAGCGATAACGCACATAGCCATGAACCTGTTCATAGAGCGGACGTATTTCGGCAAATATATCCTCCAATTGTTGTTCAAAGGTCGAGTCTTCATACTCATCCAGCCAGACTTCAGCTCCAGAGGTAAAGTCTGCAAGTGTAGGAATAGTGTTAGAAACCCTTTAATAGTGTTCGTAAAGCTATGAATGACAATACATGAGCAAGGATGCCGACACAAACCAATCAGATAACGGAACTGAACTGAACCAGCCACATTACCAGAGCGGCTTTCAGCCCAGTGTGTAAATGAGCTTGCTTGTCTACTCTGCACAAGGGTAAGCAAATACATGATATAATAACTTACTATTCAACTTTGCCGCCTTGGTTTTGAGTTCCACATACTTCTCGAACTGCGGACGTACTGCCGTACCCGCTTTATCATAGAACTCGCGCCAATAATACTTCAATTCCTCATGATCACGACTTTTGGTGATCACCTCCTCGATCTCCGGTTCCAAAGCCAAGTCACATTTGGTTTTATCCTTATAATCGCACACCTTAACCTTAGCAAAATTGGACACCATCGAGGAGTGAGTCGCCAAAAATTCAGCATAATCTGCCTCGGATAACGCAGCATAGCCCAATTTGGACAATAACTTAAACTGTCGTTTCAAATCCTCCGACTGATAGCTACGCCATGAAAATTTCCGTATTTCACTTGACACTTCCTTCTTAAACTTGGCCAACTCGGCGGATATTTCATTCTTCTTCTTCTCGTTTTCATCAGTGATGTTAGAGCCATAGGCCCAGGCGGCTTCAGTCGCGATGTTTGTACGCTTCGCCAACTCTTTGTTAAGATTCTCCAAATACTCTTTTGCTTGAATCTCCTCCTTGACCAAAGCTCCTGATAGCTAGGGATAAGAAAATGCAATTATTTTGGGGAACTATTTGGATTTTAGATCAAAGACTTACCGCCCAGGTAGCAACTAGTACAGTAAGCAGGAACAGCTTCATGTTGCACCCAGCTGTTTCTTTTCAGCTAGAAAAATGGAAAAAACAAACATTTTTATTTTCCGGACTTTTGAGTTTAGATTAGAATTTAAAAGATGACGTCGAAACGTCTGGGGGAATTTTTGCTTTGTTTTGTTTTGTTGCTGTAATTGACTCTGGGGTCAGAGTTCTATATTTGCATCATTCACATAATTTATATGAATTTGTGGGTTTGTAGTTTCAACTAGCAAGTTTTTTTTAGAAGAAACTTGTTTGAAGTACCCTTCCGTTGGTTGGGCCAAAAGCAATCATAACCAATAGGATTTTACTATTGATAAGTTAATGGCAAGTCTAACTATACACGTACAACTGTTACAAATTTCACTTCAATGTGTACTTTTCAAGCAAATAAATTATTCACAGGCATTATAATTAGTTTGACTCTTTTTACTTATCTCTTGAAAAAACGTAATTTCCATAATAAACCACCAGTCAGGTAAATATATAATTATATACAGGAATGAACACGCCCAAGAACCGAGTTTAAAATTGGAATGCTCAAAAACACCTATCGAAGCAACACCAGAGTAGGCAGAAGCTGTTGCTGAGATGTACTCATTCGAGAGAGTCTACTTCTAAGAAAGCCAAGACGGTTCTATTAGCCGGAAACACATGATAAGATACTAGCACGAAAGAAGACGACTCAAACGATCAGGCTATGGTGCTTTTTTTGATGGGCTATAAAATTTGGCCGACACTTTTTTAAAATGTATAAATATGCTTTATAGAGAACTATGGTAAAAAATAAAACTTAAGGCGGTCTTCTAGTTTAGAAATTTTTTTTTCGATTTTATAATAATATTTATATATATATATATATTATTATACCCTTGCAAAGGGTATTATAATTTTGCCCAGAAGTTTGCAACGCATAGAAATATTCATTTCCGACCCCATAAACTATATATATTCTTGATCAGGGCGATGAGCTGAGTCGATTAAGCTTTGTCCGTCCGTCTGTCTGTCTGTCTGTCTGTCTGTCCGTCTGTCTGTCCGTCTGTTTCTACGCAAACTAGTCTCTCAGTTTTAAAGCTATCGAGCTGAAATTTTGCACAGAGTCTTCTTTTTACTGCACGCTGCTAATATGTCGGAACCGACCGGATTCGGATGACTATATCTTATAGCTGCCATAGGAACCATCGGTCAAAAAATGGGTCTTAGTGAGCAAAACTTTTTTGTTCTTAATGTTAGCGTTCCCAAACACGGTCATTATTAATATTAAATGCTTTCAAACAGATTTGCAAACTTTGGTCAAAATCGGATGACCATATCTTATAGCTGCCATAGGACCGATCGGTCGGAAAATGGGTCTTACTGAGAAAAACTTTTTTGGTTTCAATGTTAGCATCCTCAAACTCGTCCCTTATTAATATTATATTCTTTCAAACAAATTTGGAAACTTTGGTCAAAATCGGATGACTATATCTTATAGCTGCCATAGGACCGATCGGTCGGAAAATGGGTCTTAGTGAAAAAAACATTTTTGTTTTCAAGTAAATCGTTCTTCAGGTTGGTGATTATTAATATTAAACGCTTTCAATATAATTTGAAAAAATTTGGTCGAAATCAGATGACTATATCTTCAGGCTGCCATTGGACTTATCTTTAAGAAAATGAGTCTTAGTGAGAAAAACTTTTTTGTTTTCAATTTTATCGTTCTTAAACTTGGCGATTGTTAATATGTTTTGTTGTTTATTGATATGTTTTCAAAAAGATTCGCAAAATTTGGTCGAAATTAGTTGTTGTTACAAAAGTTTTTGATTTTTATCTAAGCGTTCTTAAACTCTGTCATTTCAAAAACAGCTTTTGCAAGGGTATAAAAACTTCGGCACAGACGAAGTTAGCTTGGCCTTCTCGTTTTATATTAAATTTGTGCAAAAGGGAGAAGGAATCATTTCCAACCCAATAAGGTATGTATATTCTTGATCAGCATCAACAGCCGAGTCGATATAGCCATGTCCGTCTGTCCGTCCTTCTGTATGAACGCACAGATCTCAGAGATGGTACACTGCCGGAAAAACGCTCTGAAATTGTAATATTTACACTTAGACTTTAACATTTTCACTATTGATTCAGCGTTAAATATGGAATTCGTAAATATAAAGTGTGTACACTTTCATTTAATTATGAAAATATTAAAATTTTTTTTTTTTTGAATTAAATTTTTAATCTAAATTAGTTTGTTCTGAATCAAGAGTAGGAATGCCCCATTGAAGCCACCACAAGTTGGACTCTTGAAAAACACCGAATTATATTAAATTGTATTCAAAAATGTTTACTTTCTCTGCGGGGATTCGAACTCGGGACCCTTGGTCTGAACACAATTGTAACGTCCTCTCTACCGGCTGCGCTATTGCGCGCGCTGGCGGAAAACCTTCTAAGATACTACTTGTGTTGAATTGAATCTACCATCTGCCTATGAACATCAGACCACTTGTAATTCTCAAGCTCGAATTCCCCGAATAGTTCACATAAATGGCGCATAGAAAATTAGGTGATTAAATATGCTTCTAGTTGAATCAAAGTCCATAACTATTTAGAGAAAAGTAATTTAAAAAAAACGTTATATCTCCCACAGTTTTGTAGATAGAAGGTTTGTACCAAGAGTAATCAAGATTATTTATCGATTTGCTTAAGGAATGATAAAGATCGGATGAACGATACTCAAGTTAAGAGCAAAAAACGGCCAGTTAACACCAACACCCTCCCCACCCATAACCACAGCATTTCGTTCAACAGAGGCAATCTTAATGAGAGAGAGAAACTTAGAGATGAGCGCGTATAACTCGTGAGCAAATGCGAACTGCGACATTAACTGTACGGAGTATGTTATAGTCGGGCTTGACCGACTTTCTTTCTTGTTTTTATATTAACTTAAAAGTTCTTTTAGCATCTTTAAAACATCCAGTAAAACTTTCAAGCAGATCCGACAATATGTTTTACAACATTAAACAAAATAAATGTTTTTTTCCGAACCTCGTATATGACAAAATTTTTATTGACCCTCGTATTTTTCAAAATTCTATGTTTATTGCTTTTTTTATCAAAAGACTTCAATTAAAGTTTTAAAATGTTCCAAATTTCTAAAAAAAAAAGTTGGTTTTGAAAAAAAAAATTTTACTTGAAATTTTAATGAAATTTTTTTTTTACCTTTTCTTGACGCACTTTGACCGAAATTTCTCGACAACTGTAGAACCGATTTTGATAAGTTTCTTTTATGGTGAAAGGTAACACCTAAATGCATTTAATCCATGTTTGAAATCTATTACAAATAATTTTTATTTTATCGAAAACAGTTGTCGAAACTTTAAACTCGATTTTCTCCAAACCATGTTTTTCAAGTTTATCTGGACCGATTTTAATTAACGGTGCTATCGTGTGACCTCGATCATTGCCGAAACAATTTTTTTTAACTATTTTTTTATACACTGGACTACAAAATAAAAGGGAAAAATCGATTTTTCATTTTCAAATGGCGTCCATTTCTTTAAAAAAAATTGTATTCGTTCAGACATTCATGCCAACTAATTCCTCGTTTTTTTTTCGGATGCAGTATACTCCCGCAATCGTGCGAACGTTGGACATACTTTTTTTTTGGAGACCCTTCTTTGGAGGCCGAGAACTTCTTAACCGCACCATAAATTCACTTTTTTTAAATTTTGTATTTTTCTCAATTAATTTCCCTACCAAACAAAAAAAACAGAATTTAGAAATATTTACGCGTTTTCTATCGACGATTTTTTAAAAATTGGTAAAAATTCAGCCGTATAAACTATAAGACCAAGTACAAGTGCTGCAGTTGAGTGACCCGGCTGCAAAATACCCTGTACCAAGTAATGACGCTCCTTTGGCTTTAATTTCCCAAGTTAATATTGAGTTAACTACTTCAACTGAATATTCTTTCGTGTGGCTTGATCTCATAATATTGAATTTACTGTTTTTGATAATCCAGCTATTTATTTTAAAATAATATAAATATATTTTAAAAAAATGGGTCGGCGCACATGCATAACTTCGGTGTTTTTGCTCGGATCTTATTGTGGTTTTCAGAATATATAGATGTTGGGCTTAACTTTATAAAAGTAAAATACTTAAATATTGTGGGTCTGACAGTTTTCCTGGTAAAAGGAGGAGGGGGTTGTTCGGCGATGCTTCCTTTTGGCTGTTACTTACATTTGAACAACTTCGTGACCCCCCCCCCCCCTTTTACACATTTTTAATGGGTACAGGGTAGAAAAACTGAGAAAATAAAGGTACATACTTATTGATGTACACTTGCTCATATATTTCGTCCACCATTCTTTTTATTCAAACATCTTTACGTTCGCTCTTAAGATATGAATTTGGAATTCTTGATATGATCTTGGAAGTCTTGATTTTTAAAGTAACTGAAATGCCACGACCAATAACAGTTACTAATATTTGTTTCTTTTCGGGTCGTCAACCCATATCAACCTGCCTCACTAGCACTGATCGCTTTTAATTCTCTAGTTAATCGTGGAATTCTCCATTGTTTCAAATTATTTCGTATTCTATCCCTACAAACCGAGTTTCAAGCCAATCGGATGAAAAATAGTTCTTGCATGCAGAATTTTTCCGACATTTTCACGCCTTGGTGTGGATTTTCCGAAATTGGAAAATCACATTTCAAATTATTTCGTATTCTACCCTTACAAACCTAGTTTCAAGTCAATCGGATGAAAAATAGTTTTTTACATGCAGAATTTTCCGGCCATTTTCCTCTTGGGTGGATTTTCCAAAATCGGGAAAACAAGTGCGGATGAAAAGCAAAATTTTTCCTATACAAACTTTCCCTACGCTTTTCCGACTTTTCCGGGTGGAATTTTCCAAAAAACCCCTTCTTAGTACGCACTTTCACCACTAATGGAAACTCCTGTCCAAATTTCAAATTTCTATCTCTTACCGTTTGCGCTCTGCGTTGATTGCCAATCAGTCAGTGAATCAGTTAGGACACACTGTATTATATATAGAGTAGAAGTAGATGAATGTAAGTACACAATCAAACGACCCACAACGAACTTGACCGGCTCGCCAGCGAATTGAAACTGAAAACTTTTGAATGCCAGCTCGTGAGTTTTATAACCGAGAACAACAGCGACCGAGACCGTCGGCTTCAGAGGGAACGGCAGATAAATGTGAGTATTTATTTATTGCCGCTCAACCAAGCTGTAGACAGTTCAGGTAGAGGGCAACAGACATACAGCTAAGCCGTCAATAACGCTCATTCAATCGGAGGTGTCACGGAAATCTCTTCCAACCAAAACCAATTCTCGGTGTCCCAGAAATCTCTTTCGGTTGGTTTCAAATCTCTCGTGTTTTGTTAGGCTTTTCTGCATGCCGCGATTAACTTTCTCATTTCATCACGTGGCGTGCGGTTTTACTGCACGCCGCGTTTAGCTTTCTCATTTTAACACGTTACGTGTGGCTTTACTGCACGCCGCGTGTAGCTTTCTCATTTCAACACGTGGCGTACAGAAAAGCTACACAAAAGTTGTGGGTTGGAAGTCCCGGTAAAGCGTGTAGAAGTCCTACATTTTCACTAACACAAAAAATAACAAAAAAAGAAAGTCGGTCAAGCCCGACTATAACATACTCTGTACCCTTAATGTCGCAGCTCGCATTTGCTCACGAGTTATACGCGCTCATCTCTAAGTTTGTCTCTCTCTCTCTCTCTCTCACTAAGATTTCCTCTGTTGAACGGAATGCTGTGGTTATGGGTGGGGGTGGGTGGTGTTAACAGGCCGATTTTTGCTCATAACTTGAGTATCGTTCATTCGATCTTTATAATTCCTTCAGCAAATCGGTAAACAATTTTGATTACTAGATATCTCTAGAAAATACGAACAATCTATCATGAAAACTGTGGGAGATATGACGTTTTTTCGAAATTGCGGGGGAGGGAGGGGGCGTGGCAAAAATTGAAAATAAACTTTATCTGCCTGCAAGTATAAGAAATATATTTCCCATACATGTCAATCCTCTATCTCTTACCATCTCTGAGATCAATGCGTTCATACGGACGGACGGACAGACAGACAGACAGACGGACAGACGGACATGGCTATATCGACTCGGCTGTTGATGCTGATCAAGAATATATATACTTTATAGGGTCGGAGATGATTCCTTTTGGCTGTTACATACTTTTGCACAAACTTAATATACTCTGTGTACCTTTTTTTACTTTTTTTTAGCAGCGCGCTGCTGCTATCTTGAAAGCTCAATTATTTCGCTATGCGCACCATCTCAGAGCAGACGAGACCCACCAACCCACACCCCGTTGGGTATCACCGTTGCCGGTTGGTCAGATTCCTGAACATTTGAAGTTTTACATCGTTTTGAAGTGTAATATCTATGGGATAGTTTTGCAACTGAAGAGCTTGCCAGTGAAACAGTTGTAACACAAACTCAGTTATCAACGATGGCTTTAGCTTAAAAAAAATTTGAAAGATTAAATCTTATTTGGCGATTTTTAGGAGAAAATATTCTTAGAGCTAAGCTCTTTTACGGACGTTTGACTAAAACAAAAAAATGTTGTCTTTGTGACAGATTTATTTGGCTACGCTTTTGTATTTGCAGAGTCAGCCGCTTTTGCAATTTGTCGCAGCAGCAGGTGGGTTGCGTGTGTGTCTTTTGTGTGGAGAGGGTAAAAAGAGGGAGTAGGAGTGGACAGAGGGAAAGCAATTTCAAATGAAAAAAAATTGAAGAGTGACTGTCATGAGGTCAAGTTGAGAATTTAGTGAAATTTTGTCTGAAGAAAAATATAATTTTTATATTTTTTAATTCATTTCCATTATCCGTTCCTGACTTAAATATCGAATGTACTCGCTCGTACCGGGCGTTCCAAGCCAGTCATTCTTTTTTTTCATACTACATTTTTAAATTGCGGACGAAGGACTATAGCATCATTTATTGAAATCAGTTCAATAACAAAGATCTTCAAAACTCTCTCACAGAGCAGAAATTCCTGTGAATAAAGTTATTAGTTATAATCAGTTCAAAAAGCTTTTGTTTCTCAGGTTCTAGTTTAGTTCGGTATTTAATTCCGTATTGGTACCTTGGTTTTTATTTCGCTACACAGGACCAAAAAATTCCAGATATCCGGACTACAATCAATCTCAAACCAAGTAAGAGAAGGATTGATTTGAGTACGAATTTTTTAATCCCGGAATTCTTGTCTTGATGCCGACTTTAGCTCGGGAGAACTTGACTTTAGCTCGATATTCGTACTTGATTTGATCTCGAAGTCGGCTTGGTGCAGGAATACCTGAGATTAATTTGAGCGCGATAATCGAACTACATTCAATCCGAAAAAGGATTTCATCAAAAATGACTGAGATTGACTTTAGCTCGATGTTTTAAACTCATTTTGACCCCAAAAAAGTATCTCACAAGAACTCCATGCTACTTTTTAGAAAACCTTTTTGATAATCAAACCAGCAAGTTCTAGCCGGCTCGAGGTCATTAGTTTGTAACAATTGTAAAAACAGGACACAAACAACTTTACAATGGAGGCTGAACGCAGCTGAAGTCACTTCAATAGACTTGACCCATCGACTGCAATTCAGCAGCTACCTTCTCATGCTAGAAGTGCTATTACTGGTATGGAATTCCAAGGCAACGGTTAGTGCAAAAAACTCACACCACCAATAAATTCTGTGCTGTCAGAAAAATATGTGTATGTGTCTGTACCAGTGCCGGCCAAATGAAGAGGACAAAAAGTGTGCGTGTGTTTGTGAGCAAGAGAGCATTCTCCAGACTACAGCCGTTTTACTTGCAATTCAATGTTCACCGATTCACACAATTATGAGTTCTGCTCGTGTTTGCGTAAAAACACGACTGACTTCGGCTCGTGGTAGCTATAGCTGGCTGGGTTTGGTCTGTACCCATTTAGCCTGAGAGAGCTTTTCACACTCATTTTCGAACTTGCTCTCGCTTTCTTTTCGCTCTTTCGCTTTGACAGTGGAATTCCTACTTACTTCAATTCCGAGTCAGAATCATTTGATTTTCAAGTAGGACTTGAAATGAGCATTTTCGGATTGATACAAGCCTTTTAGGATTGTTCCAATCCTTTCGTACTTGATTTAAGTAGAATATAGTACGAATCGTAATTGAAATTTCAATCCGAAGGTCGAGATCAAATCAATTTTTTTGAGCTAGATTTAAGCCTGCATTTTTTTCTGTTTATGTACAAGTAAAATTTAATAATCACTTGATGCCTATAAAACACATATCTGTGGCAATAAGGAATAACAGCATAAATCGAGTAATGTCAAAATTGAGATTTTAATACCAATGGCATCCTCGTTTTCAATTCTATATTGTGTACAAATTTTACACCAATCTGATAAGTGGTTAAAGAGATAACGATAAAACAAAAAAACAAAAGTCTTTGGAAGTCTAAATAAGGTTTGGTCTGTAAGTCAAACTATTAAAATAACAACTTTGTTTTGTCAAAAAGACATGTATACTTGAATAATCAACGCTTCCAATCTGTAAAAACATTTCACTTTACGACCATACACTTTTTCCACAAATTCATTAAAAGTTAATAATTGCTTTCCTGAAAAATAGGAATACTTGTGGTGTTACTGCTTATTGCCACAGATAAGTACCTTTGTATTCAAAGTTTATTGTTACCAGAAAGTTGTAACAAAGAAGGTAGATAAATTATTGTAAACATTCAGTTTGTTTTCCTAAATTTCCTCATTGTTACCTTCAAACTTTTTTATGCAAGTCTGATGACAAATACAAAATTTCAAAACAATTTCAGTTGGGTAAACTATAAGTTTAAAATTTTACCCAAAACTAGAAAGTACAACGACAAACTTAAAATTTGTACTCAAAAATTATACACTTAATAATTAATATCAGGATCAGCTTCGATTCCGTTTTCCTATTTATTTTGTATTATACAGGCCTGTTCCGAATTCCGACCGTTTTCAAAAACCAAAACCGAAACGAAGAGGAACGGTTTACATTTAGCTGTTTCGAATTTCGAACGTTTTGACTTTTCGAACAGGATTTCGAAACCGGTTGAATCAACAGCTGGCTGGATGGTCAGCGCACGTGTTTGTCTTTATTGACATTTTCCAGAGTTGTCAAAAACTCTATAATTTGAATTTACAAAGCACTTATTTACTCTTTAAATCAATTTAATTTTATTTAAAAGAGTATTTAAAACAGGGAAAAAAACCGAAACTAATTTCGGTTTGGTCTAGGCATTTATATTGGCCTAAGCTAAAACAAACCTTCGCTGGCTACCTATACGATTGGCAATGAACCCTTGAAACGAATATCTACAGTCGTTGATCTTGGAATTTTCTTTGACCCCAAATTGAGTTTTAATCCTCATATCTCCTCTATTGTTAATAAGGCGAATGGTGTACTTGGATTCATTAATCGTTGGTCGAAAGAATTTAATGATCCGTACACTCAGAGAAAAAATAGAGAATTTCGCTCTTGAATCAAGAGCATTCGTTCTCAAAAGTACGGTAAGAGTGAAAATTCTTGATCCAAGAGCGAAATTCTTGATTCAAGAGTGAATTTTTGATCCCGACATTCCTGATTCAAGAGTTTCAGTACTTGATCCAAGAACGAATAATTCTCAAAATAAAAAAATTAAAAATAATATTTGGGGTGGGGGGTGGGAGAGACACACGACCGACCCGACCTGACCGACGTGATCCGCGTCTCGCCCCCTCCCCCGGTCCCACGCACCATTATCAACCACACCAACCCCAACCACCACCACCCACCAAACTTTGTTTTAAACTGTGATTGATTTTGAGATAACCACATAGATTTTTTTTTTTACTCTTCTGGGACTTGAACACGGTACCTTGAAAGACTGAAACACACACTGGCGACGGGCAGCTTAACGAGCTCAGCTAACTTCATTAAGATTGAAGACGCGACGAAATCACACTTATAAATAAACGCTTTCGTACGCATCGCACAACAACAAACTGCGCATGCGCCCTCACTCTCTGCGAGAGCGACTCCAACGCTACTCTCTCAAAGTTAAGTTGCCCTCACCCCCCTTGCCTGTTAAAAACCAAATTGAGAACGTTTAGAACGAATTTATCTCGATTCCAAGAGCGAAATTCTTGAAAATTAAGAGCGACTAATTTTTTTTTCAAGAGCGTTCGTACTCAAATTATTCGTTCTAGTTTTTTCTTAGTGTACACCACAAAGCTTTTGTACACTGCTTTAGTCCGTCCTGCACTTGAATACTGCTCGTCCGTCTGGTGTCCGCAGTATAAAAATCATATTGATCGCATTGAATCAGTTCAGAAGCAATTCTTGATTTTTGCCCTACGTGGAATTCATATTTAACTCTGGGACTAGAACCGAAATGATTTTCATAGGTAGGACAAAGATTGCTTGTCCGTTTCCCATGATATAACCGTAACTGAAATATAGCTATCGGCCGAGTAAGGGACCGCAACCGATACCGAAAATCGTTTCGGTTTTAATCCATGAGTTAAATATTAATTTTGAATATGTTTTGATATGACACGGGAAAATATAGCTAAACCAAATTGAAACCGTGTTGTACGAATACTTTAGTTCACATGAAGCAACCCTAGCAGCTATGGATTAAACCATTAACTACTGCCCATAGATCGGCTCGTACGATTTTGATGAAAGTTTGAAATGTTTGGCTAGGAGACCAAAACAATTGATAAAAAAAAAATATTTTATAAATGAGAAAAATTCAGAAATTAAACAAATTGAAAATTGACAACAAGCGTGGGCTATGATGCAGTACGATAAAATGCCATTTCATTTGTGAGGTGCAAACGCTCCCTAATCTGATTCCCAGACAAGGAGGTGGTTATCAAAATAAACAATAATTATAATTTCGTTGTTTTTATTTTTCTTCAAACCCAAAAATGATAATATAATACTTAGCTAAACAACGCAGAGTGTAGTAAGTACTGCATAGGATTTACGAGCCATTTCCAATTTTTCTTTGTGTACAAATTTTTACACAACCGGTCAAAATCACCAGCAACTGGCGCCAGCTGTGAAGTAACTAGCCAGGGTTTCCGAACCCCAAAATTATTGTTAAAGTGTGATCGAACCTACGACCCCTTGTAAAGCACTTCTTAATAAAGTAAAGGGTCTCAGATTGCATTGATTGTTTGTCAGAAATTCAACTCATATCGAGCCACAAAATTCTCCTGATTAAGTACGGTGTGTCTACTGGGACACCGTTTTAAGTAAATTAAATAGACTTATCCAGAATTACTACGAGCTCTAAATGCAAAGTCGAGAAGCAATATGTACTTACCTTTCCAGCTGGGGTAGTCCAAATCCTCTAAAAAATTCCGCCACATTCCAAAAAACTCTTTGAGTGGTCGTCAAACCACGACGTTGTAAGGCCTGAGTTATGTTAAAAAACCCACTTCCAAATCCGGTAAATCCCTAAACCAAGTAAAGTGTTTCCTTCCAAAAGAGTTGCCTATAAAAACCTCTGACAAATGTTGAGGATATGGTTTGCCTTTAGGTACCAAATCTATGCCATGCATTTTCCTTAAGGAACCCCTAACATGAGCATGAAATTGCAAAAATAATGGTCTTAGATCAGACATTAACTGCTCCATTAGTGTCATTGCTTGTATGCCACTTAATTCCAAGGATTTAAACCAATAGTCTGCTGGCTGATCATAGCCGTTAAGTTGAGCGGTCTTCTGATACAGCTGCATAAAGTCCACAAATTGCCTGCGATTGGCCAGACCGGTGCGTGTTCGCCACTCCAACCAATAAAACTCTAGCTCATCTGTGTCCTGACTATTCTGTAATATGGTCTGTACTTCGGGTATGAGACGAAGGGAGCAGTTGTTAGGATTTTTATGCTCGCACAGCTGAATATGTTGATAACTATCGCTCATATGGGCTAGCAGATTATTTACCCTTCGTAATTGCCCACCTGATAAGGCCGCATAGCCTAGTTGATGGAAATTCAAGAGTTGCCTTTTTTTGTAGAAGATCACCTAAAGTCAAGCTCTGAAACTTCTTTACCAAACGTGTTTGCATTTTTATATATGAACTCAATTTCTCATTAGCTAAATCAATTTCAAGTAAAGCTATCAGATCATTTGATCCCTGAAGCTTCTGCTGCAATTGAGCTTAAACCTGTTTATCAAAGTTAGTTGCTAAATAGAGATTACTTTCACTTAAAAAGTGAGCTAAGGTGGGGTCGGTGGAGGACTGGACCAGCACTAGACCTGAAAAGAGCTGAATAAAGCCAAATAAAAATTTTGAAAATTACTTAGAATTTTTTTAACCCACCAACAGTAGGTAGCTCCACATCTCTTTCACTTTTGCACTCATTGAAATTCTTAACCTGTTGACGTTCCGTACTTGACCAGCGCTGTTTGATAACTGAAACTAGCGACCCGTGCACAATTTGTAAATATATTTCTTTTCAGATTTCACCATTCGGATTTAACAGAAACTGGTAACTTTATTGAGTAAAAGAACTTCAAAACAGTTAAAAGAGAGTTTCCCAATTAAGAGGACACACATTCTGTAAAGAGAAATACAATGTTGAATTAATGCTTTGGAAGCAATTTGACTATAGCTCCGACTTACTATCTGAAGCTGTCCAGCCTATGTGAACGGCATTCTTGATGTTCTCAGCCTCTAGCCAAACACGCAATGGTTCGAAATACTCAGCTATGGCCTTGCCAGTCATTACACGTTCGCCGTTGAATGCCTCCAACGCATCGGGCCATGGCTTAGAGGCACCCATGGACAGCATATTGCTAAAGGAAAATAATAAGCAAACAAAATGTATTAAAATAATATTGGTTGAGGAGATTATGCGGACTCAAGATGATCGAAAGGACTTATAGACCATATGAATCGTAGATAGTTTGAATACATCACTGCTACTGTCAACTACCTTTACCATCTATTAATGACTATTATCAAATTCAGAGCAAGCTGCTTCATTTAGTTTGTGTGCGACAGCTATTGAAATCGGAAAACCTCGAAAGTTTCGAAAAGTAAATTTTAGCATTATTTCTTTGCGTTACAGAATCCATAGAAAGGTTTAATTAATACTATGGTGACTCTTCACCAAAAATATCAATGGTTATGAAAAGGTTCACTGAATTTCTTTGGGTTTTCATTTTTTCTTTTACCCAACTTAAGTCATCCGCGCAGAAATTGTTGATAAAATCCATGGATTGATATTAAACGTTCCCAACCCCAATTTTATTTTTTTAGAAAAGTTAAACTTTTTTTTATCTAAATCGGCAATAAAAATACTCAAATTAAAGTAGCTAAAATATTGCTTAGATTTGTTAACGAATAAAAGATTTACAGCCTCGTTAACTTAAACAAAAAATGCAATAATTATACTCTGTACCGAAGGTACATAGAGTATATTAAGTTTGTGCAAAAGTATGTAACAGGGAGAAGGAATTGTTTCCGACCCTATAAAGTATATATATTCTTGATCAGCATCAACAGCCGAGTCGATATAGCCATGTCCGTCTGTCCGTCCGTCCGTCTGTCCGTCTGTCCGTCTGTCCGTCCGTCCGTCCGTATGAACGAAGAGATCTCAGAGATGGTAAGAGATAGAGATTTGACATGTATGGGGCATATATTTCTTATACTTGCAGGCAGATCAAGTTTATTTTCAATTGTTGCCACGCCCCCTCCCGACCCCGCAATTTGGAAAAAACTTCATATCTCCTACAGTTTTGAAGATAGATCGTTCGTATCTTTTAGAGATACCTTGAAAACAAAATTATTTATCGATTTGCTGAAGGAATGATAAAGATCGGATGAACGATACTCAAGTTATGAGCAAAAAAGGCCAGTAAACACCCATCACTACAGCATTCTATTGAACGGCAATCTTAGTGAGAGAGAGAGAGAGAGAGAGAGAGAGTGAAACTTAGAGATGAGCGCGTATAACTCCTGAGCAAATGCGAGCTGCGACTTTAAGGGTACAGAGTATGTTACAGTCGGGCTTGACCGACTTTCTTTCTTGTTTTTTGATTACACTAGGCAACAAGCACCAGTATATTGAATGGTAAGTGGTGATTCTAGATGATTTTCTGATTTGCTGAACACGAATCTGTTTTCAGAAATGGTCCATCACGTCGAAATTTTTAGTAGTTTGAGCTTAATGTTGCAAAATATGCCTATTTTGACTTTTTTTAGACGCGTTTTGTGAGGAACCTTATTATTTTTTTTTTACATTTTTTAATTTATCGTAAAGTACTATTTTTTAACTTTAAAATAAACTATCCCAAAGAATTGTACGAATATTTTTAACGAAGATATACAATTTAGAATACATATGCTCAATAATAATTAATTAAAAAAATTGTGTACTGCTCAAAAGTATGCCTTGCAAAAACAGTATAGCAGGCTAGTAATTTGTATAGAATTTTAATGAACATTTTCAACAACACCTACTGCATACTTTGGGGTAGCGTCTTTATGTTTTCCAGATAGGAATATTGTCGGTTTCCACACAATTGTGGGAAGTTTGGTCAAAATCTGATGAATATATCGTATAGCCATATAAAAAACTGGCAAGTAAATTGTCAAAGTAGAGGTGCCATCTATTGCTGAGTTTGGGAAATAACTCAGCTAAGAATGTTCGACGAAAATCATTTAAGACTTTATTTTATATAAAGTATACAAGCTACAAGGGTATATAAACTTCGGTCGAGCCTAAGTTAGCTTTCCTCTATTTTTAAAATTGCTTCGAAAATGCACAATATTTTATTTTGCAAAACCGCAAGTTACATTATGATCGGCATTTCGAGGTAGTTTCGAAAAAATAAAATTGAAATCATCATGTTCTCGTTTCTAAATTCGATACATCGGATTTAGTAAGAGTGCTGATTTCCAAGGATCCATTCGCAAATTCGATTAAAACGTTTTACTTTTACGTCAGCCGAATGAAGATAAATGGAAATTTGAAGTCAAAAGCTGAATAACACAATTGTTTTTTGAAAGCAAGAACATTTAACAATTTCGATAAAGGACTGCATAATAATGCGAGTTCCGAATCCGCTCGGTTTGAATTAGAATGATCCATATTCTTCAGACTATATTTGATAGAGAAAATGGCTCGAAGGATAGACTTTTCAAACTGCCCTCGACAAATGCGCAGTAAATTCAAGTTCTTCTTATCCCACATGGGACCCTTAATCCAGGTAGACTAATCAAGCACAGTTCTTCGACAAGATAGAGATGGAAGATTTTTAGCGGACGGACGAGGGGTGCTAGTTGTGTATGGATCATTGATCTCTTTTGTCCAACGCTTTATAAATTCAAGAACGCAATGTGTAAACTCATACACATGCAAGTCAAACTCTCATCATCACTCGAAATGTGCCTTAGAGAGCAATTTCTACACCAGCGGTGGGCACGTCCTTGCTCCCATTGCTCCGATATTTTTGTTCAGCAATTGGCGTCAGTCAGCTTCATAATAAACTGCGTCGCAATTAACTCGCTTAAAATTGTGAGCAACAACAATGTCCATGCGAATCGGAGCACGGCGCCTACAAGACGCGCACACAGACGGCGCAACAGGTGCATTTTGGGCGATCGAGACTCGCTGACAACGGTTGATTTTATACCCTTGTAAAGGGTATTGTAGTTTGGCCCAGAAGTTTGCAACGCCTAGAAATATTCATTTCCGACCCCATAAACTATATATATTCTTGATCAGGGCGAAGAGCTGAGTCGATTGAGCTTTGTCCGTCCGTCTGTCTGTTTCTACGCAAACTAGTCTGGCAGTTTTAAAGCTATCAAGCTAAACACAGAATCTCCTTTTTACTGCACGCTTCTAATGTGTCGGAACCGACCGGATCGGATGACTATATCTTATAGCTGACATAGGACCGATCGGTCGGAAAATGGGTCTTAGTGAAAAAATCGTATTTATTTTTAAGTAAATCGCTCTTAATGTCGGTGATTATTAATATTAAACGCTTTGAAACTAATTTGAAAAAGTTGATCGACATCGGATGACTACATCTTATGGTTTCCATTGGACCGATCGGTCGAAAATGGGTCATAGTAAGAAATTTGTTTGTTTTTAATCTTAGCGTCCTAAAACTCGCTGATGACTTATTTTATATGCCTTCAAATAGATTCGCAAAAGCTGGTCGAAATCGGGTAAGGGCTGCCATAGGAACGATCGGTCGGCAAATTAGTCTAAGTGAGAAAAACTTGTTTGTTTTAAATCTTCTCGTTCTTAAACTCGGCGATTTTTATACCCGTTACTCGTAGAGTAAAAGGGTATACTAAAGTCGTGCAAATGTATGTAACAGGCAGAAGGAATCATTTCCGACCATATAAAGTATATATATTCTTGATCAGCATCAACAGCCGCGTCGATATAGCCATGTCCGTCTGTCCGTCTGTCCGTCTGACCGTCTGTCCGTCTGTCCGTCCGTCCGTCTGTCTGTATGAACACCTAGATCTCAGAGACTAGAAGAGCTAGAGCAACCAATTTTGAAATGTAGACTCCTATTGTCTGCACGCAGATCAAGTTTATTTCAAATTTTTGCCAAGCCCACCCCCGCCCCCACAATAATAAATGCTGAATTTTCCCACAATTTTTGAGATATCGATCTCAAATTTAAAATGTACATTTATATTCGCAACATCTATAAGCCCTGAAATTTTCATCAAGATCGGATGATAAATAGCCGAGTTAAAAAAATGTTGCATACTTATCGGCTGACCCACCTGAGGCACACAGGAAGGCTATTAAACATTTGTTTTCATGAGTAACGGGTATATCGAAGTCGGTTAGAGCCGACTTTAACTTACGCTCTCGTTTTTTATTTTTATATGTTTTCCAAAAGATTCGCGAAATTTGGTCGAAATCAGATGTTTATCTGTAGGAAAATCAGTTTTAGCTAGAAAAATTTTTGATTTTTAAGGAAGCGTTCTTAAATTGTGACATTTCAAAAACAGCATTTGCAAGGGTATAAAAACTTCGGCACAGACGAAGTAAGCTCGTTTCTGTTCTTGTTGTAGGGCTGCTCCCAAACTCAAATTTCGTGCCCACCGCTGTTCAATAATCTAGAAATTGGATAACCCAGTCGGAAAATCTGCTGTGAATTCTTTTGAAACCCAGACCAAAGACATTTTCTAATGTGTACTCCGAAAAAAAGGGGAATTTCGCTTAACTTTATGCGAATTAAATGCAGAGAACTCAAAGGCTAATAAATAAATCCATGTCAGATTCCTATGATCTTCCTAAACGAGGCAGCAGCAGCTCAGCAGCAAGTATCGCTTACATTCACAGTGCCCAACTTTTGGTTTACCATTACCCCAGATCATTTGGCCAATTCAAGGCAAAGCCAAGAATCTTAGGGTTTCCTTCAGCTAGCCTAGCCTAGTTTCTGTATAGTACTTACCGGAAGGCTTCACCTGCAGCAGCACTACCATAGATATCACAATTATCCAAAGGCAATTCCTTATTAGAGGGATCATATTGACCAGCCTTGATGCAAGCAGACTTATAAAACTGGAACTGTATGATGAAGGATACCAGATATCTAGAAGAACAACCCCCCTTCTCATTATCCAATCTCAATTAGCACCAGTCTTTCTTTACCCACCTCAAGTACTCCACATCTGCGGACACATGAAACTTGGCTGGTGCATCAAAATCCTTTTCACTTCGCACTACAGGCGGTTCAATGCCCGAATACTCTTCTCTTAACTTCCAGAAAGCACAATTCCAATTTTCCTTCTCCACCTCACCACGGAACAGGGACCAGCGATACTTATCCATGGTAAAGGCAAAGGGTAAGAATACAATCTTATCCAAAGCCGTCAGGAAGAGCTGATTAATGCGCGCCTCCTCATCGCGTACATAGTTCGAAAGCAAGCCAATCTTCTCTAGATGTTTGGGTGTGGAAACAGACAGCGATAGTACATCGCCGACAGCCTCAGTGAAGCCAGGGTTAGCGCTATTACGATAAATGAAAGGCAAATGTTGATACTGCAGGAAATACTGAATGTGTCCTAGTTCATGGTGGACAGTGAAGAGCTGGCTCTGGGTAACTGTGGTACATTGCTTAATGCGCACATCATCCTGGAGATAATAATACGAGGCACTGGCATGACAAATTAAATCGCGACCATCAGTAGGCTTTTCAATAATAGACTTGTCCCAGAATCTCCTGGAAAGTATGTAAGATATCAGATGAGAGTCATTTTTGTAAGAATTTCTAAGTCGGACTCACTGTGGTAGCTTGGTCAGGTTCATGGAGGTAAAGAAATCATCACCCATTTGGAACATTTTGAGAGGAGTATAACCCTGTTTCACCATCTCATCACTAACATCCACCAAAGGTTTTTCAGGGAAGGGCGATACAAGATCCGCTATTTTCGACCATTGCTCAGCCCACATATTACCCAGCAGATGCATGGGTATGGGTCCCTTTTCGGAAACGACTTTATCACCATAATGCTTTCTCAAGCGATAACGCACATAGCCATGAACCTGTTCATAGAGCGGACGTATTTCGGCAAATATATCCTCCAATTGTTGTTCAAAGGTCGCGTCTTCATACACATCCAGCCAGACTTCAGCTCCAGAGGTAAAGTCTGCAAATGTAGGAATAGTGTTGGAAACCCTTTAATTGTGTTCGTAAAGCTATGAATGACAATACATGAGCAAGGATGCTGACACAAACCGATCAGATAACGGAACTGAACTGAACTGAACCAGCCACATTACCAGCGCGGCTTGCATCCCAGTGTGTAAATGAGCTTGCTTGTCTACTCTGCACAAGGGTAAGCAAATGCATTTATAAAAACTTACTATTCAACTTTGCCGCCTTGGTATTAAGTTCCACATACTTTTCGAACTGCGGACGTACTGCCGTACCCGCTTTATCATAGAACTCGCGCCAATAATACTTCAATTCCTCATGATCACGACTTTTGGACATCACCTTCTCAATCTCCGGTTGCAAAGCCAAGTCACATTTGGTTTTATCCTTATAATCGCACACCTTAACCTTAGCAAAATTGGACACCATCGAGGACTGAGTCGCCAAAAATTCAGCATAATCTGCCTCGGATAACGCAGCATAACCCAATTTGGACAATAACTTAAACTGTCGTTTCAAATCCTCCGACTGATAGCTACGCCATGAAAATTTCTGTATATCACTTGACACTTCCTTCAAAAACTTGGCCAACTCGGCGGATATTTGATTCTTCTTCTTCTCGTTTTCATCAGTGATGTTAGAGCCATAGGCCCAGGCGGCTTCAGTTTTGATGTTTGTACGCTTCGCCAACTCTTTGTTGATTTTCTCCAAATACTCTTTTGCTTGAATCTCCTCCTTGACCAAAGCTCCTGATAGCTAAGGATAAGAAAATGTAATTATTCTGGGGAACTATTTGGATTTTAGATCAAAGACTTACCGCCCAGGTGGCAACTAGTACTGTAAGCAGGAACAGCTTCATGGTGCACCCAGCTGTTTTTTCTCAGCTAGAAAAATGGGAAAAACAAACATTTTATTTTCTGGACTTTTGAGTTTAGATTAGAATTTAAAAGATGACGTCGAAACGTCTGGGGGAAAACTTTGCTTTGTTTTGTTTTGTTGCTGTAATTGACTCTGGGGTCAGTTCTATATTTGCATCATTCACATAATTTATATGAAATTGTGGGTTTGTAGTTTCAACTAGCAAGTTTTTTTTTTAGAAGAAACTTGTTTGAAGTACCCTTCAGTTGGGTGGGCCAAAAGCAATCATAACCAATAGGATTTTACTATTGATAAGTTAATGGCAAGTCTAACTATACACGTACAACTGTTACAAATTTCACTTCAATGTGTACTTTTCAAGCAAATAAATTATTAACAGGCATTATAATTAGTTTGACTCTTTTTACTTATCTCTTGAAAAAACGTAATTTCCATAATAAACCACCAGTCAGGTAAATATATAATTATATACAGGAATGAACACGCCCAAGAACCGAGTTTAAAATTGGAATGCTCAAAAACACCTATCGAAGCAACACCAGAGTAGGCAGAAGCTGTTGCTGAGATGTACTCATTCGAGAGAGTCTACTTCTAAGAAAGCCAAGACGGTTCTATTAGCCGGAAACACATGATAAGATACTAGCACGAAAGAAGACGACTCAAACGATCAGGCTATGGTGCTTTTTTTGATGGGCTATAAAATTTGGCCGACTGTCCGTCCTTCTGTATGAACGCACAGATCTCAGAGATGGTACACTGCCGGAAAAACGCTCTGAAATTGTAATATTTACACTTAGACTTTAACATTTTCACCATTGATTCAGCGTTAAATATGGAATTCGTAAATATAAAGTGAGTACACTTTAATTTAAATATGAAAATATTAAAAATTTTTTTTGAATTAAATTTTTAATCTAATTAGTTTGTTCTGAATCAAGAGTAGGAATGCCCCATTGAAGCCACCACAAGTTGGACTCTTGAAAAACACCGAATTATATTAAATTGTATTTAAAAATGTTTACTTTCTCTGCGGGGATTCGAACTCGGGACCCTTGGTCTGAACACAATTGTAACGTCCTCTCTACCGGCTGCGCTATTGCGCGCGCTGGCGGAAAACCTTCTAAGATACTACTTGTGTTGAATTGAATCTACCATCTGCCTATGAACATCAGACCACTTGTAATTCTCAAGTTCGAATTCCCCGAATAGTTCACATAAATGGCGCATAGAAAATTAGGTGATTATATATGCTTCTAGTTGAATCAAAGTGCTTAACTATTTAGAGAAAAGTAATTTAGAAAAAACGTTATATCTCCCACAGTTTTGTAGAAAGAAGGTTTGTACCAAGAGTAATCAAGAGTATTTATCGATTTGCTTAAGGAATGATAAAGATCGGATGAACGATACTCAAGTTAAGAGCAAAAAACGGCCAGTTAACACCAACACCCTCCCACCCATAACCACAGCATTTCGTTCAACAGAGGCAATCTTAATGAGAGAGAGAAAGTGAGAGAGAGAAACTTAGAGATGAGCGCGTATAACTCGTGAGCAAATACGAACTGCGACATTAACTGAACGGAGTATGTTATAGTCGGGCTTGACCGACTTTCTTTCTTGTTTTTATATTAACTTAAACGTTCTATTAGCATCTTAAAAACATCCAGTAAAACTTTCAAGCAGATCCGACAATATGTTTTACAACATTAAACAAAATAAATGTTTTTTTCCGAACCTCGTATATGAAAAAATTTTTATTGACCCTCGTATTTTTCAAAATTCTATGTTTATTGCTTTTTTTATCAAAAGACTTCAATTAAAGTTTTAAAATGTTCCAAATTTCAAAAAAAAAAGTTGGTTTTGAAAAAAAAAATTTTATTTGAAATTTTAATGAAATTTTTTTTTTACCTTTTCTTGACGCACTTTGACCGAAATTTCTCGATAACTGTAGAACCGATTTTGATAAGTTTCTTTTTTGGTGAAAGGTAACACCTAAATGCATTTAATCCATGTTTGAAATCTATTACAAATAATTTTTATTTTATCGAAAACAGTTGTCGAAACTTTAAACTCGATTTTCTCCAAACCATGTTTTTCAAGTTTATCTGGACCGATTTTAATTAACGGTGCTATCGTGTGACCTCGATCATGGCCGAAACAATTTTTTGTAACTATTTTTTTGTACAATGGGCTACAAAATAAAAGGGAAAAATCGATTTTTCATTTTCAAATGGCGGCCATTTCTTTAAAAAAAATTGTATTCGTTCAGACATTCATGCCAACTAATTCCTCGTTTTTTTTTCGGATGCAGTATACTCCCGCAATCGTGCGAACGTTGGACATACTTTTTTTTGGAGACCCTTCTTTGGAGGCCGAGAACTTCTTAACCGCACCATAAATTCACTTTTTTTAAATTTTGTATTTTTCTCAATTAATTTCCCTACCAAACACAAAAAACAGAATTTAGAAATATTTACGCGTTTTCTATCGACGATTTTTTAAAAATTGGTAAAAATTCAGCCGTATAAACTATAAGACCAAGTACAAGTGATGCAGTTGAGTGACCCGGCTGCAAAATACCCTGTACCAAGTAATGACGCTCCTTTGGCTTTAATTTCCCAAGTTAATATTGAGTTAACTACTTCGACTGAATATACTTTCGTGTGGCTTGATCTCATAATATTGAATTTACTGTTTTTGATAATCCAGCTTTTTATTTTAAAATAATATAAATATATTTTTAAAAAAATGGGTCGTCGCACATGCATAACTTCGGTGTTTTTGCTCGGATCTTATTGTGGTTTTCAGAATATATAGATGTTGGGCCTAACTTTATAAAAGTAAAATACTTAAATATTGTGGGTCTGACAGTTTTCCTGGTAAAATGAGGAGGGGGTTGTTCGGCGATGCTTCCTTTTGGCTGTTACTTACATTTGAACAACTTCATGACCCTCTTTTACCCATTTTTAATGGGTACAGGGTAGGAAAACTGAGAAAATAAAGGAACATACTTATTGATCTACACTTGCTCATATATTTCGTCCACCATTCTTTTCATTCAAACATCTTTACGTTCGCTCTTAAGATATGAATTCCAAGTCTTGATTTTTAAAGTAACTGAAATGCCACGACCAATAACAGTTACTAATATTTGTTTTTTTCGGGTCGTCAACCCATATCAACCTGCCTTACTAGCACTGATCGCTTTTCCTTCTCTAGTTAATCGTGGAATTCTCCATTGTGTCAAATTATTTCGTATTCCATCCCTACAAACCGAGTTTCAAGCCAATCGGATGAAAAATAGTTCTTGCATGCAGAATTTTTCGGACATTTTTACGCCTTGGGGTGGATTTTCCGACATTGGAAAGTCCCATTTCAAATTATTTCGTATTCTATCCTTACAAAAAGAGTTTCAAGTCAATTGGATGAAAAATAGTTTCTTGCATGCAGAATTTTCCGGCTATTTTCCTCTTGGGCGGATTTTTCAAAATCGGGAAAACAAGTGCGGATGAAAATCAAATTTTTTCCCATACAAACTTTTCCTACGCTTTTCCGACTTTTCTGGGTGGAATTTTCCAAAAAACCCCTTCTTAGTACGCACTTTCACCACTAATGGAAACTCCTGTCCAAATTTCTATCTCTTACCGTTTGCGCTCTGCGTTGATTGCCAATCAGTCAGTGAATCAGTCAGGACACACTGTATTATATATAGAGTAGAAGTAGATGAATGTAAGTACACAAGCAAACGACCCACAACGAACTTGACCGGCTCGCCAGCGAATTGAAACTGAAAACTTTTGAATGCCAGCTCGTGAGTTTTATAGCCGAGAACAACAGCGACCGAGACTGTCGGCTTCAGAGGGAAACGTCAGATAAATGTGAGAATTTATTTATTGCCGCTCAACCAAGCTGCAGACAGTTCAGGTAGAGGGCAACAGACATACAGCTAATCCGTCAATAACGCTCATTTAATCGGAGGTGTCGCGGAAATCTCTTCCAACCAAAACCAATTCTCGGTGCCCCAGAAATCTCTTTCGGTTGATTTCAAATCTCTCGTGTTTTGTTAGGCTTTTCTGCATGCCGCTATTAGCTTTTTCATTTCAACACGTGGCGAGTGGCTTTACTGCACGCCGCGTTTAGCTTTCTCATTTCAACACGTTACGTGTAGCTTTTCTACACGCCGCGTGTAGGTTTCTCATTTCAACACGTGGCGTACAGAAAAGCTACACAAAAGTTGTGGGTTGGAAATCCCGGTCAAGCGTGTAGAAGTCCTACATTTTCACTAACACAAAAAATAACAAAAAAGAAAGTCGGTCAAGCCCGACTATAACATACTCTGTACCCTTAATGTCGCTTTTGCTCACGAGTTATACGCGCTCATCTCTAAGTTTCTCTCTCTCTCTGTCACTAAGATTGCCTCTGTTGAACGGAATGCTGTGGTTATGGGTGGGGGTGGGTGGTGTTAACTTGAGTATCGTTCATCCGATCTTTTTAATTCCTCCAAATCGATAAACAATTTTGATTACTAGATATCTCTAGAAAATACGAACAATCTATCATGAAAACTGTGGGAGATATGACGTTTTTTCGAAATTGCGGGGGAGGGAGGGGGCGTGGCAAAAATTTAAAATAAACTTTATCTGCCTGCAAGTATAAGAAATATATTTCCCATACATGTCAATCCTCTATCTCTTACCATCTCTGAGATCAATGCGTTCATACGGACGGACGGACAGACAGACAGACAGACGGACAGACGGACATGGCTATATCGACTCGGCTGTTGATGCTGATGAAGAATATATATACTTTATAGGGTCGGAGATGATTCCTTCTGGCTGTTACATACTTTTGCACAAACTTAATATACTCTGTGTACCTTTGGTACAGAGTATAAAAAATGACTGCGCACTTTTAGCAGCGCGCTGCTGCTATCTTAAAAGCACAATTATTTCGCTATGCGCACCATCTCAGAGCAGACGAGGCCCACCAACCCACACCCCGTTGGGTATCACCGTGGCCGGTTGGTCAGGTTCCTGAACATTTGAAGTTTTACATCGTTTTGAAGTGTAATATCTAGGGGATAGTTTTGGATCTGAAGAGCTTGCCAGTGAAACAGTTGTATCACAAACTCGGTTATCAACGATGGCTTTAGCTTAAAAAAGATTTGAAAGATTATATTTTTCAATCCCGGAATTCCTGTCTTGATGCCGACTCTAGCTCGGGAGAACTTGACTTTAGCTCGATATTCGTACTTGATTTTATCTCGAAGTCGGCTTGGTGCAGGAATACCGGAGATTAATTTGAGCACTATAATCGAACTACGTTCAATCCGAAAAAGAATTGCATCAAAAATGACTGAGGTTGACTTCAGCTCTATGTCTAAACTCATTTTGACCCCAAAAAAGTATCTCACAAGAACTTCATGCTACTTTTTTAACCTTTTTGATTATGAAACCAGCAAGTTCTAGCCGGCTTAAGGTCATTAGTTTGAATACAACTGTAAAATCAGGACACAAACCATATTACAATGGAGGCTGGACGCTATTGAAGTCTCTTCAGTACTTACTTTAATCTTAAGTCAGGATCATTTGATTTTTAAGTAGGATCCATACTTGAAATGAGGATTTTCGGATTGATACAAGCCTTTTAGAATTGTTACAATCCTTTAGTACTTGATTTAAGTAGAATATAGTACGAATCGTAATTGAAATTTCAATCCGAAGGTCGAGATCAAATCAATTTTTTTGAGCTAGATTTAAGCCTGCATTTTTTTCTGTTTATTTACAAGTAAAATTTAATAATCATTTGATGCCTATAAAACACATGTCTGTGGCAATAAGGAATAACAGCATAAATCGAGTAATTTCAAAATTGAGATTTTAATACCAATGGCTTCCTCGTTTTCAATTCTATATTGTGTAAAAATTTTACACCAATCTGATAAGTGGTGAAAGAGATAACGATAAAACAAAACAACAAAAGTCTTTGGAAGTCTAAATAAGGTTTGGTCTGTAAGTCAAACTATTAAAATAACAACTTTGTTTTGTTAAAAAGACATGTATACTTGAAGAATCAACGCTTCCAATCTGCAAAAACATTTCACTTTACGACCATACACTTTTTCCACAAATTCATTAAAAGTTAATAATTGCTTTCCTGAAAAATAGGAATACTTGTGCTGTTACTGCTTATTGCCCCAGATAAGTACCTTTGTGTTCAAAGTTTATTGTTAACAGAAATTTGTAACAAAGAAGGTAGATAAATCATTGTAAACATTCAGTTTGTTTTCCTAAATTTCCACATTGTTACCTTCAAACTTTTTTAAGTAAGTCTGATGACAAATACAAAATTTCAAAACAATTTCAGTTGGGTAAGCTATAAGTTTAAAATTTTACCCAAAACTAGAAAGTACAACGACAAACTTAAAATTTGTACTCAAAAATTATGCACTTAATAATTAATATCAGGATCAGCTTCGATTCCGTTTTCCTATTTATTTTTTATTATACAGGCCTGTTCCGAATTCCGACCGTTTTCAAAAACCAAAAACGAAACGAAGCGGAACGGTTTACATTTAGCTGTTTCGAATTTCGAACGTTTTGACTTTTCGAACTGGATTTCGAAACCGGTTGAATCAACAGCTGGCTGGATGGTCAGCGCACGTGTTTGTCTCTATCGACAGTTTCCAGAGTTGTCAACAACTCTATAATTTGAATTTACAAAGCACTTATTTACTCTACAAATCAATTTAGTTTCATTTAAAACAGTATTTAAATCAGGGACTAAAACCGAAACTAATTTCGGTTTGGTCTAGGCATTTATATTGGCCTAAAGCTAAAACAAACCTTCGTTGGCTACCTGAACCCTTGAAACGAAAATCTACAGTCGTTGATCTTGGAATTCTCTTTGACCCCAAATTGAGTTTTAATCCTCATATCTCCTCTATTGTTAATAGGGCGAATAGTGTACTTGGATTCATTAATCGTTGGTCGAAAGAATTTAATGATCCGTACACCACAAAGCTTTTGTACACTGCTTTAGTCCGTCCTGTACTTGAATACTGCTCGTCCGTCTGGTGTCCGCAGTATAAAAATCATATTGATCGCATTGAATCAGTTCAGAAGCAATTCTTGATTTTTGCCCTACGTGGAATTCATATTTAACTCTGGGACTAGAACCGAAATGATTTTCATAGGTAGGACAAAGATTGCTTGTCCGTTTTCCCATGATATAACCGTAACCGAAATATAGCTATCGGCCGAGTAAGGGACCGCAACCGATACCGAAAATCGTTTCGGTTTTAATCCTTGAGTTAAATATTAAATTTGAATATGTTTTGATATGACACGGGAAAATATAGCTAAACAAAATTGAAACCGTGTTGTACGAATACTTTAGTTCACATGAAGCAACCCTAGCGCTATGGATTAAACCATTAACTACTGCCCATAGATCGGCTCGTACGATTTTGATGAAAGTTTGAAATGTTTGCCTAGGAGACCAGGAAAATTGATAAAAAAAAAATTATTTTATAAATGTGAAAAATTAAGAAATTAAACAAATGGAAAATTTACCACAATCGTGGGCTATGATGCAGTACGATAAAATGCCATTTCATTTGTGACGTGCAAACGCTCCCTAATCTGATTCCCAGACAAGGAGGTGGGTATCAAAATAAACAATAATTATAATTTCGTTGTTTTTCTTTTTCTTCAAACCCAAAAATAATAATACTTAGCTAAACAACGCAGAGTGTAGTAAGTACTGCATAGGATTTACGAGCCATTTCCAATTTTTCTTTGTGTAAAAACTTTTACCAACGGGTCAAATTCACCAGCTACTCGCGCCAGCTATGAAGTAACTAGCCAGGGTTTGCGAACCCCAAAATTATTGTTAAAGTGTGATCGAACCTACGACCCCTTGTAAAGCACTTCTTAATAAAGTAAAGGGTCTCAGATTGCATTGATTGTTTGTCAGAAATTCAACTCATATCGAGCCACAAAATTCTCCTGATTAAGTACGGTGTGTCTACTGGGACACCGTTTTAAGTAAATTAAATAGACTTATCCAGAATTACTACGAGCTCTAAATGCAAAGTCGAGAAGCAATATGTACTTACCTTTCCAGCTGGGGTAGTCCAAATCCTCTAAAAAATTCCGCCACATTCCAAAAAACTCTTTGAGTGGTCGTCAAACCACGACGTTGTAAGGCCTGAGTTATGTTAAAAAACCCACTTCCAAATCCGGTAAATCCCTAAACCAAGTAAAGTGTTTCCTTCCAAAAGAGTTGCCTATAAAAACCTCTGACAAATGTTGAGGATATGGTTTGCCTTTAGGTACCAAATCTATGCCATGCATTTTCCTTAAGGAACCCCTAACATGAGCATGAAATTGCAAAAATAATGGTCTTAGATCAGACATTAACTGCTCCATTAGTGTCATTGCTTGTATGCCACTTAATTCCAAGGATTTAAACCAATAGTCTGCTGGCTGATCATAGCCGTTAAGTTGAGCGGTCTTCTGATACAGCTGCATAAAGTCCACAAATTGCCTGCGATTGGCCAGACCGGTGCGTGTTCGCCACTCCAACCAATAAAACTCTAGCTCATCTGTGTCCTGACTATTCTGTAATATGGTCTGTACTTCGGGTATGAGACGAAGGGAGCAGTTGTTAGGATTTTTATGCTCGCACAGCTGAATATGTTGATAACTATCGCTCATATGGGCTAGCAGATTATTTACCCTTCGTAATTGCCCACCTGATAAGGCCGCATAGCCTAGTTGATGGAAATTCAAGAGTTGCCTTTTTTTGTAGAAGATCACCTAAAGTCAAGCTCTGAAACTTCTTTACCAAACGTGTTTGCATTTTTATATATGAACTCAATTTCTCATTAGCTAAATCAATTTCAAGTAAAGCTATCAGATCATTTGATCCCTGAAGCTTCTGCTGCAATTGAGCTTAAACCTGTTTATCAAAGTTAGTTGCTAAATAGAGATTACTTTCACTTAAAAAGTGAGCTAAGGTGGGGTCGGTGGAGGACTGGACCAGCACTAGACCTGAAAAGAGCTGAATAAAGCCAAATAAAAATTTTGAAAATTACTTAGAATTTTTTTAACCCACCAACAGTAGGTAGCTCCACATCTCTTTCACTTTTGCACTCATTGAAATTCTTAACCTGTTGACGTTCCGTACTTGACCAGCGCTGTTTGATAACTGAAACTAGCGACCCGTGCACAATTTGTAAATATATTTCTTTTCAGATTTCACCATTCGGATTTAACAGAAACTGGTAACTTTATTGAGTAAAAGAACTTCAAAACAGTTAAAAGAGAGTTTCCCAATTAAGAGGACACACATTCTGTAAAGAGAAATACAATGTTGAATTAATGCTTTGGAAGCAATTTGACTATAGCTCCGACTTACTATCTGAAGCTGTCCAGCCTATGTGAACGGCATTCTTGATGTTCTCAGCCTCTAGCCAAACACGCAATGGTTCGAAATACTCAGCTATGGCCTTGCCAGTCATTACACGTTCGCCGTTGAATGCCTCCAACGCATCGGGCCATGGCTTAGAGGCACCCATGGACAGCATATTGCTAAAGGAAAATAATAAGCAAACAAAATGTATTAAAATAATATTGGTTGAGGAGATTATGCGGACTCAAGATGATCGAAAGGACTTATAGACCATATGAATCGTAGATAGTTTGAATACATCACTGCTACTGTCAACTACCTTTACCATCTATTAATGACTATTATCAAATTCAGAGCAAGCTGCTTCATTTAGTTTGTGTGCGACAGCTATTGAAATCGGAAAACCTCGAAAGTTTCGAAAAGTAAATTTTAGCATTATTTCTTTGCGTTACAGAATCCATAGAAAGGTTTAATTAATACTATGGTGACTCTTCACCAAAAATATCAATGGTTATGAAAAGGTTCACTGAATTTCTTTGGGTTTTCATTTTTTCTTTTACCCAACTTAAGTCATCCGCGCAGAAATTGTTGATAAAATCCATGGATTGATATTAAACGTTCCCAACCCCAATTTTATTTTTTTAGAAAAGTTAAACTTTTTTTTATCTAAATCGGCAATAAAAATACTCAAATTAAAGTAGCTAAAATATTGCTTAGATTTGTTAACGAATAAAAGATTTACAGCCTCGTTAACTTAAACAAAAAATGCAATAATTATACTCTGTACCGAAGGTACATAGAGTATATTAAGTTTGTGCAAAAGTATGTAACAGGGAGAAGGAATTGTTTCCGACCCTATAAAGTATATATATTCTTGATCAGCATCAACAGCCGAGTCGATATAGCCATGTCCGTCTGTCCGTCCGTCCGTCTGTCCGTCTGTCCGTCTGTCCGTCCGTCCGTCCGTATGAACGAAGAGATCTCAGAGATGGTAAGAGATAGAGATTTGACATGTATGGGGCATATATTTCTTATACTTGCAGGCAGATCAAGTTTATTTTCAATTGTTGCCACGCCCCCTCCCGACCCCGCAATTTGGAAAAAACTTCATATCTCCTACAGTTTTGAAGATAGATCGTTCGTATCTTTTAGAGATACCTTGAAAACAAAATTATTTATCGATTTGCTGAAGGAATGATAAAGATCGGATGAACGATACTCAAGTTATGAGCAAAAAAGGCCAGTAAACACCCATCACTACAGCATTCTATTGAACGGCAATCTTAGTGAGAGAGAGAGAGAGAGAGAGAGAGAGTGAAACTTAGAGATGAGCGCGTATAACTCCTGAGCAAATGCGAGCTGCGACTTTAAGGGTACAGAGTATGTTACAGTCGGGCTTGACCGACTTTCTTTCTTGTTTTTTGATTACACTAGGCAACAAGCACCAGTATATTGAATGGTAAGTGGTGATTCTAGATGATTTTCTGATTTGCTGAACACGAATCTGTTTTCAGAAATGGTCCATCACGTCGAAATTTTTAGTAGTTTGAGCTTAATGTTGCAAAATATGCCTATTTTGACTTTTTTTAGACGCGTTTTGTGAGGAACCTTATTATTTTTTTTTTACATTTTTTAATTTATCGTAAAGTACTATTTTTTAACTTTAAAATAAACTATCCCAAAGAATTGTACGAATATTTTTAACGAAGATATACAATTTAGAATACATATGCTCAATAATAATTAATTAAAAAAATTGTGTACTGCTCAAAAGTATGCCTTGCAAAAACAGTATAGCAGGCTAGTAATTTGTATAGAATTTTAATGAACATTTTCAACAACACCTACTGCATACTTTGGGGTAGCGTCTTTATGTTTTCCAGATAGGAATATTGTCGGTTTCCACACAATTGTGGGAAGTTTGGTCAAAATCTGATGAATATATCGTATAGCCATATAAAAAACTGGCAAGTAAATTGTCAAAGTAGAGGTGCCATCTATTGCTGAGTTTGGGAAATAACTCAGCTAAGAATGTTCGACGAAAATCATTTAAGACTTTATTTTATATAAAGTATACAAGCTACAAGGGTATATAAACTTCGGTCGAGCCTAAGTTAGCTTTCCTCTATTTTTAAAATTGCTTCGAAAATGCACAATATTTTATTTTGCAAAACCGCAAGTTACATTATGATCGGCATTTCGAGGTAGTTTCGAAAAAATAAAATTGAAATCATCATGTTCTCGTTTCTAAATTCGATACATCGGATTTAGTAAGAGTGCTGATTTCCAAGGATCCATTCGCAAATTCGATTAAAACGTTTTACTTTTACGTCAGCCGAATGAAGATAAATGGAAATTTGAAGTCAAAAGCTGAATAACACAATTGTTTTTTGAAAGCAAGAACATTTAACAATTTCGATAAAGGACTGCATAATAATGCGAGTTCCGAATCCGCTCGGTTTGAATTAGAATGATCCATATTCTTCAGACTATATTTGATAGAGAAAATGGCTCGAAGGATAGACTTTTCAAACTGCCCTCGACAAATGCGCAGTAAATTCAAGTTCTTCTTATCCCACATGGGACCCTTAATCCAGGTAGACTAATCAAGCACAGTTCTTCGACAAGATAGAGATGGAAGATTTTTAGCGGACGGACGAGGGGTGCTAGTTGTGTATGGATCATTGATCTCTTTTGTCCAACGCTTTATAAATTCAAGAACGCAATGTGTAAACTCATACACATGCAAGTCAAACTCTCATCATCACTCGAAATGTGCCTTAGAGAGCAATTTCTACACCAGCGGTGGGCACGTCCTTGCTCCCATTGCTCCGATATTTTTGTTCAGCAATTGGCGTCAGTCAGTTTCATAATAAACTGCGTCGCAATTAACTCGCTTCAAATTGTGAACAACAACACATGTCCATGCAAATCGGAGCACGGCGCCTACAAGACGCGCACACAGACGGCGCAACAGGTGCATTTTGGGCGATCGAGACTCGCTGACAACGGTTGATTTTATACCCTTGTAAAGGGTATTGTAGTTTGGCCCAGAAGTTTGCAACGCCTAGAAATATTCATTTCCGACCCCATAAACTATATATATTCTTGATCAGGGCGAAGAGCTGAGTCGATTGAGCTTTGTCCGTCCGTCTGTCTGTTTCTACGCAAACTAGTCTGGCAGTTTTAAAGCTATCAAGCTAAACACAGAATCTCCTTTTTACTGCACGCTTCTAATGTGTCGGAACCGACCGGATCGGATGACTATATCTTATAGCTGACATAGGACCGATCGGTCGGAAAATGGGTCTTAGTGAAAAAATACGTATTTATTTTTAAGTAAATCGCTCTTAATGTCGGTGATTATTAATATTAAACGCTTTCAAACTAATTTGAAAAAGTTGATCGACATCGGGTGACTACATCTTATGGTTGCCATTGGACCGATCGGTCGAACATGGGTCTTGGTAAAAAATTTTTTTGTTTAGTTATTGTTAGCGTCCCTAAAACTCGCTGATGACTTATTTTATATGCTTTCAAATAGATTCGCAAAAGTTGGGCCGAAATCGGATGACTATATCTTAAGGCTGCCATAGGGCCGATCGGTCGGCAAATTAGTCTAAGTGAGAAAAACTTGTTTGTTTTAAATCTTCTCGTTCTTAAACTCGGCGATTTTTATACCCGTTACTCGTAGAGTAAAAGGGTATACTAAAGTCGTGCAAATGTATGTAACAGGCAGAAGGAATCATTTCCGACCATATAAAGTATATATATTCTTGATCAGCATCAACAGCCGCGTCGATATAGCCATGTCCGTCTGTCCGTCTGTCCGTCTGACCGTCTGTCCGTCTGTCCGTCCGTCCGTCTGTCTGTATGAACACCTAGATCTCAGAGACTAGAAGAGCTAGAGCAACCAATTTTGAAATGTAGACTCCTATTGTCTGCACGCAGATCAAGTTTATTTCAAATTTTTGCCAAGCCCACCCCCGCCCCCACAATAATAAATGCTGAATTTTCCCACAATTTTTGAGATATCGATCTCAAATTTAAAATGTACATTTATATTCGCAACATCTATAAGCCCTGAAATTTTCATCAAGATCGGATGATAAATAGCCGAGTTAAAAAAATGTTGCATACTTATCGGCTGACCCACCTGAGGCACACAGGAAGGCTATTAAACATTTGTTTTCATGAGTAACGGGTATATCGAAGTCGGTTAGAGCCGACTTTAACTTACGCTCTCGTTTTTTATTTTTATATGTTTTCCAAAAGATTCGCGAAATTTGGTCGAAATCAGATGTTTATCTGTAGGAAAATCAGTTTTAGCTAGAAAAATTTTTGATTTTTAAGGAAGCGTTCTTAAATTGTGACATTTCAAAAACAGCATTTGCAAGGGTATAAAAACTTCGGCACAGACGAAGTAAGCTCGTTTCTGTTCTTGTTGTAGGGCTGCTCCC
>JBAMBO010002663.1:0-39227 GCA_037044535.1 Lordiphosa magnipectinata | reverse complement strand
AGAGCAGCCCAACAATAAGATCACAAAAAACAACCGTTATCAGCGAGTCTCGATAGCCCAAAATGCACCTGTTGAGCCGCTGGACTTTGTTGTTGTTCACAATTTGAAGCGAGTTAATTTCGACGCTGTTTATTGAGACTGACTGACGCCAATTGCCGAACAAAAATATCGGAGCAATGGGAGCAAGGATGGGCCCACCGCTGGTGTAGAAATTGCTCTCTAAGACACATGTCGAGTGATGATGAGAGTTCGACGAGCTTTCACAATGCGTTCTTGAATTTATAAAGCGTTGGTCAAAAGAGATCAATGATCCCTACACAACTAGCACCCCTTGTCCGTCCGCTAAAAGTCTTCCATCTCTAGCCTGACGAAGAACTGTGCTTGATAAGTCTACCTAGATTAAGTGTCCCATGTGGGATAAGAAGAACTTGAATTTACTGCGCATTTGTCGAGGGCAGTTTGAGTATGCAGGCCTGATTCCGTCTTCTATTTCGAGAAAATTATGCGGTATCGAAATTGTTAGTTGTTTCCGCTTCCAAAAAACAATTCAGCTTTTGACTTCAAATTTCCATCATATGCCTTTTATTAATGCCTATCATAATGTAAGTTGCGGTTTTGCAAAGAAAAATATTGGGCGTTTTCGAAGCAATTTAAAAATGGGGAAAAAACAAGAAATAAAAAAGGAGGAAAGCTTACTTCGGCTCCACCCTTGCAGCTTGTATAGTTTATATAAATTAAGGAAATGAATGATTTTCGTCGAGCATTCTTAGCTGAGTTATTTCCCAAACTCCGCAATAAGATGGCGCCTCTACTTTGACCAGTTGTTTGCCAGTTTGTTATATGGCAGTTATACGATATATTCATTCGATTTTGACCAAACACCCCAATGTTGTGTGGAAACTGATAATATTCACAAGTGGAAGGTATAAAGACGCTACCATTGAGAACAAAAAAGTTTTTCTCACTAGAACTACTTTTCGACCGATAGTTCTTATGGCAGCTTTAGTTTATAGTCATCCGATTTGGATCATATTTGGCAAAATTGTGTGGTAGCATATAATAGTGATCAGTAACAAGTTTGGGAGCGATACCATTAAGAACCAAAACGGTTTTCGTAATAAGACTTTTTTTCAGACATATCTTTTGTATGGCAGCTATACTATATAGTTGTCCGATTTTCATAAAACTTGGTGGAATTGTGTAGAAGCATATAAATACGAGGTTTGGGGACGTTTGCGTTAAAGGCAAAAAAGTTTTTCTAGCTAAAACAGTTTTTTTGACTGATAGTTCCTATGGCAGCTATACGATAAAGTCATCCGATCCGGCCGGTTCCGACAAATGTGCAGCGTATTTGACGGGCGGTCAGACGGACATGGCTATATGGCTATATCAACTCAGCTCGTCATGCTGATTAAGAATATATATACTTTGTGTGGTCGGGGATTCTTCCTTCTATGAGTTACAAAAATCTGGACAATTTTATACCCTCTTCAAGGGTATAAAAAGCTGTAAAATGAAGTAATAAATTTTTGAAGAATACTTTTGCAAGCATCGGAAAGTTGAAAAACAGGTGTAAAATCATCATACCTGCGGCAAACGCAATAGTCCACAAACTAGCTATAAACCAATCAAACAACATTTTAACAGATTAAAAATGTTCACTACAGCCGAAGATATGATAAGTTAAACTTGACTAACAACACAAGGCAACAAAATAAGACTGTTTCCAGTATATTGTTGGTGGTGATAGTCCATCGCCTCGAGATTTTTAGTAACTTGATCTTATAGATGCAAAAAAATGCCTATTTTTTGTATTTAAAAATACCTACACTTGACTCTCATTGATATTATGGGAAAGTTCTACTCCTTAACTTTGAAATAAATTATCCCAAACAATTCCACGATTTTTATAGTCAGAGTATATTAACAAAAGGTGACAGAAAATTTAGAAACAAAATAAATAAAACGAGAAGGCCAAGCTAACTTCGTCTGTGCCGCAGTTTTTATACCCTTGCAAATGCTGTTTTTGAAATGTCAGAGTTTAAGAACGCTTACATAAAAGTCTAAAAAAATTTTAACTAAAACCCATTTTCCGACAGATAATCATCTGATTTCGACCAAATTTCGCGAATCTTTTTGAAAACATATCAAATTAACAATCGCGGAGTTAAGGAAAGATACAATTTAAAACAGAAAAGATTTTTCACACTAAGAAAAATTTTCCGACCGATCGGTCCTATGGGCAACCATAAGATATAGTCACCCGATGTCGATCAACTTTTTCAAATTAGTTTGAAAGCGTTTATTATTAAGAATCACCGACCTTAACCGCGACTTACTTGAAAACAAAAAAGTTTTTTCACAAAGACCCATTTTCCGACCGATTGGTCCTATGACAGCTATATGTTATAGTCATCCGACTTTGACCAAAGTTTGCAAAGTTCGCAAAGCCGATTTTTATGACGCTAGCATCGAAAACAAAAAAGTTTTTCTTACTAAGACCCATTTTCCGACCGATGGTTCCTATGGCAGCTATAAGATATGGTCATCCGATCTTGACCAAAATTTGCAAATCTGTTTGAAAGTAAATAATATTAATAATGGCCGAGCTTAAGGCCGCTAACATTAAAAATAAAAAAGTTTTTCTCACTAAGACCCATTTTTTGACCGATGGTTCCTATGGCAGCTATAAGATATAGTCATCCGATCCGGTTGGTTCCGACATATTAACAGCGTGCAGTAAAAAGAATTTCAGCTCGATAGCTTTAAAACTGAGAGACTAGTTTGCGTAGAAACAGACGGACAGACAGACAGACGGACGGACAAAGCTCAATCGACTCAGCTCGTCGCCCTGATCAAGAATATATATAGTTTATGGGGTCGGAAATGAATATTTCTATGCGTTGCAAACTTCTGGGCAAAATTATAATACCCTTTGCAAGGGTATAAAAATGTAACTTTTCTAAAAAAATGAAATTGGGGTCGTGTCCAGGGCGGGGCTCCTGAACCACAGTGGAACGTTTAATATTAATCCATGGATTTTATCAACAATTTCTGCAGGGACGACTTATCTTGGGTAAAAGAAAAAATGAAATCCCAAAGAAATTCAGTGAACCTTTTCATAACCATTGATATTTTTGGTGAAGAGTCACCATAGTATTAATTAAACCTTTCTCTGGACTCTGTAACGTAAAGAAATAAAGCTAAAATTTACTTTTTCGAAACTTTTTAGGTTTTCCAAGCTTTCTCCGGAGCTTGCTCCGATTTTGGTAGTAGTCTATTAATAGATGGTAAAGGTAGTTGACAGTGGCAGTGTTATATTTACATTTTCTACGATTGATATGGTTTATAAGTCCTTTCGATCATCTTGCGTCTGCATAATCTCCTCAAATAATATTATTTTAATACATGTTGTTTGCTTATTATTTTCCTTTAGCAATATGCTGTCCATGGGTGCCTCTAAGCCATGGCCCGATGCGTTGGAGGCATTCAACGGCGAACGTGTAATGACTGGCAAGGCCATAGCTGAGTATTTCGAGCCATTGCGTGTTTGGCTAGAGGCCGAGAACATCAAGAATGCCGTTCACATAGGCTGGACAGCTTCAGATAGTAAGTCGGAGCTATAGTCAAATTGCTTCCAAAGCATTAATTCAACATTGTATTTCTCTTTACAGAATGTGTGTCCTCTTAATTGGAAAACTCTCTTTTAACTGTTTTGAATTTCACTTACTCAATAAAGTTACCAGTTTCTGTTAAATCCGAATGGTGAAATCTGAAAAGCAATATAATTACAAATTGTGCACGGGTCGCTAGTTTCAGTTGTCAAACAGCGCTGGTCAAGTACGGAACGTGAACAGGTTAAGAATTTCAATGAGTGTAAAAGTGAAAGAGATGTGGAGCTACCTACTGTTGGTGGGTTAAAAAAATTCTAAGTAATTTTCAAAATTTTTATTGGGCTTTATTCAGTTCTTTTCAGGTCTAGTGATGGTCCAGTCCTCCACCGACACCACCTTAGCTCACTTTTTAAGTGAAAGTAATCTCTATTTAGCCACTAACTTTGATAAACAGGTTTTAGCTCAATTGCAGCAGGAGCTTCAGGGATCAAATGATCTGATAGCTTTACTAGAAATTGATTTAGCTAATGAGAAACTGAGTTCATATATAAAAATGCAAACACCTTTGGTAAAGAAATTTCAGAGCTTGACTTTAGGTGATTTTTTACAAAAAAGGCAACTCTTGAAATTTCCTCAACTAGGCTATGCGGCCTTATCAGGTGGGCAATTACGAAGGGCAAATAATCTGCTAGCCCATATGAGCGATAGTTATCAGCATATTCAGCTGTGCGAGCATAAAAATCCTAACAACTGCTCCCTTCGTCTCATACCCGAAGTACAGACCATATTACAGAATAGTCAGGACACAGATGAGCTAGAGTTTTATTGGTTGGAGTGGCGAACACGCACCGGTCTGGCCAATCGCAGGCAATTCGTGGACTTTATGCAGCTGTATCAGAAGACCGCTCAACTTAACGGCTATGATCAGCCAGCAGACTATTGGTTTAAATCCTTGGAATTAAGTGGCATACAAGCAATGACACTGATGGAGCAGTTAATGTCTGATCTAAGACCATTATTTTTGCAATTTCATGCTCATGTTAGGGGTTCCTTAAGGAAAATGCATGGCATAGATTTGGTACCTAAAGGCAAACCATATCCTCAACATTTGTCAGAGGTTTTTATAGGCAACTCTTTTGGAAGGAAACACTTTACTTGGTTTAGGGATTTACCGGATTTGGAAGTGGGTGTTTTCAACATAACTCAGGCCTTACAACGTCGTGGTTTGACCACCACTCAAAGAGTGTTTTGGAATGTGGCGGAATTTTTTAGAGGATTTGGACTACCCCAGCTGGAAAGGTAAGTTCATATTGCTTCTCGACTTTGCATTTAGAGCTCGCAGTGATTCTGGATAAGTCTATTCAATTTACTCAAAACGGTGTCCCAGTAGACACACCGTACTTAATCAGGAGATTGATGTGGCTCGATATGAGTTGAATTTCTGACAAGGAATCAATGCAATCTGAGACCCTTTACTTTATTAAGAAGTGCAGGATATTGTGTGTGCCTGCTTTACAAGGGGTCGTGGGTTCGATCACGTCTGGGAACATCATGATAGCAGCTTTAACAATAATTTTGTTATTTAGTTACTTCATATCTGGCGCGAGTAGCTGGTGAATTTGACCCGTTGGGTAAAAGTTTTTACACAAAGAAAAATTTAAAATGGCTCGTAAATCCTATGCAGTACTTACTACACTCTGCGTTGTTTAGCTAAGAATTATTATTTTTGGGTTTGAAGAAACAGAAAAACAACGAAATTATAATAATTGTTTAGCTAGAAGCAGCAGGCCGGGTGGTCACTTAAAAGTCGCAACATTCCAGCTGTAGAGCAGCTTTTTATTGGTGTAACCATATAGTTAGTTGGTTGTTGGGGGAATAGCGCACTGCGACCAATACTGATCTATTGTGCCCCCATCCTTAGTTTACAACTCTTCTAGCAGCCCTAATTCCTGTACGACTGGTCCATCTAAAAATCGGAATTTAATTTAGCTATAAAAAAAACCTCTCGATGTTTTTCAAAGGTTGAACATTTATTGGAAAGTTTGGTTCATGTCATTTATGTATGAAAAACAATTTCGGTCAAATGACCACCACGGCTGACTTGTCAGTAGCCCATTCGATCCACCCATTTTTTGAGAAAATTTTTAATTATTTCGGCTGACATACAGCAATAGCAACTCGAATCTCGTACTTCATCTCATCAATTGTTTCAGGATCACAGCTTCTTGGCGGCCAATTCACATCTCCATATTTGCTGATTATTCGATTTTAGAAGATAGGGGGCAGATGATCGATTGTGGCATGCGCTGTGTGGCACATAGCGCCGTCTTGTTGAAACCAAATATCGTCCAAGTCTTCCGCTTCAATTTCCTCGAAGAACCAATCAATTAACATTGCGCGGTAGCGCTCACCATTCACGGTAACGGTGGCTCCTTCCACATTTTCAAAGAAAAATGGACCAATGATGCATCGAGACCAAAATCCGCACAAACGTGGTGGCTGCATTGGCTTCCCGATTTTTATGCTTCATCCGAAAAGATGATTTTTCGGTCAAATTTACCAATTTCGGCCAAACGATCTACCGCCCAATTTTCGAACTGTAGACGATTCGAAT
Source organism: Lordiphosa magnipectinata (assembly GCA_037044535.1). Classification (NCBI taxonomy): domain Eukaryota; kingdom Metazoa; phylum Arthropoda; class Insecta; order Diptera; family Drosophilidae; genus Lordiphosa; species Lordiphosa magnipectinata. The sequence continues at coordinate 32,999 of JBAMBO010002663.1, read as the reverse complement.
GGTCAATTGGCTTTAGATGCTGCACCAATTGAACTTTGTATGGCTTCATGGCAAGGTCTTTATGCAAAATTCGCATCAAAGAAGTGCGCGAAATGTCCAATTGTTGAGATCGATAGCGAGTTGACGTCGATGGTTGTTCACGTATATTTTCAGCAACCGCAGCAATGTTTTAGGTCGGTCGAGCGCAACGGACGAGTACGTACACGGGTTGGTTTATCCACAAACATTCCAGTTTTACGAACTCGCTTTACGAATAGATCCACAAATAGAGTTTTCGGAACAATTTTTTTGATAAATGTTTTTTTCAAATTTCGCACAGTTTGAGTGGAGGACTCACCACTTTGGAAATATGTTTTTCCTAACTTTCTTCAAGCGAATAGCGACACATTTCGTGAATGTCAAAGTCTTTACTAAATATTAGTCGCTTTCCGAATGACATCTGACGTTTTTAAAGTCAAATTATGAATAGTTCAAATTCCAAACACTAGATGGACCACCCTGTAGATTACTTATCTTGTTGGGGCGTAAGCTGTGTTCCCCAAATCTGTTGAATCTGCGCCTCGTTAGAGCATCGCAGTGGTATGTTCTGAGGACTCCTCCTTCTCTTCATAGTATCTACATAGTTGGATGTTTACAATCCCCAGCTTGTACAAGTGACTCCGCAGCCTGCAGTGGCCCGTGTAAAGCCCTGCCAGGATCCAGAGGGCATTCTTTCCTTGTTGGATTAATTTCTGAAACCTTTTCAGGTTGTCGTCCACTATTAATGCATTTGCTTGTCTCATGCCTCTGGTGTTTACCCAGGAGGCTGTTCTAAGCGTATTCTCTTCCTTTCCAAGGAGCTCCCTAATGGTGTGTTGGCCAATGCAACAGTAGGGTTCTGGTCCTACCATTGGAGATGTCACATACTTCGGCTTGAAATATGCTTGCAAATTCTCCCATTGACTTAAACCTTTTCGTTCCAGGTCCTGGGTGTCAAAGACCCGTCTGTGTACTACTGAATTGTGAGTGGCTGCATTTTATATGTCTCTTCTAGTGAGATCCAATCTCTCTTATTACTTTTGAGTACTGTGAAGTTCCTGTCAAAGAGAAACTCTGCCACCATCTCGTCACTGGGTTGAAGGATTATAGGGATTTCAGCCTGAGCAATGTGGCTGTTTTCTTCAAACAGATGGTATGGTGGCTCCATACGTGAGCATCGGTCTCACCACCATGAGGTGTGGTGCCATGCCCCACGATTTTCCGGCTATGCTCCACCATATGTATAGTACCCTACTACGCTTACTGAGTCTATTCTCTTGTGCTTGTCAAATCTTAGCCTGTTGTCGAAGACGACGCCAAGATATTTGACCTCCTTTTGCGGTGTTATGAGGTAGCCGGAAAGACGTATTGGCCTCATTCTACTGAGTTTGTATCTTCTAGTGAACAGTAAAACGATGGTTTTTGCAGGGCTTAGGTTGAGCCCAACCTCGTTGCACCAATCGGACGTCCCTTTCTGTCCCCTTTGGAATAAGTCACATAGGGTTTCCTCGTACTTCGTTGGGTGTGTGTGAGGCAATTTCTAACAGGCGGCAACACAAGCGCCTCGTCGGTACACTGCGGCGTGTCACCCGCAGACTGCTTATTGCGGGGTATGCCCACTTATTCGCAGCTTACCTCCATGAGGAGGTCGTTCGTTATTCGCAACCTGCGACTCGTCCGATGGCCCAACAGCTAGGCCCCCTATTAACCATCACACAAGTTCGTCGGGATACAAAGTGTAACCATATAACTCGTAGATTGTTATCGTTTCCGAGTGCTTTTCACGATATTTGTGCTCATACTAAGTAGTAGTAGTAGCTGACATCTGTTTTTGGAGCTGCGGGTTTGGGGTGTAAGCATGCTGCAGCCTTTCGCAGCTTAGACAATGCAGCACCCAGTGTGAATAAACATATTGCAGAATTTTATAATCGTCAAAAGGAACTAATAATTGAAAGCATCAATAAATTAACAATATAACAAAAACAATAAAAAAACAAGAAAGAAAGTCGGTCAAGCCCGACTATAACATACTCTGTACCCTTAACGTCGCAGCTCGCATTTGCTCACGAGTTATACGCGCTCATCTCTCAGTTTCACTCTCTCTCTCTCACTAAGATTGCCGTTCAATAAAATGCTGTGGTGATGGGTGGGGGGGGTGGGGGTGTTTACTGGCCGTTTTTTGCTCATAACTTGAGTATCGTTCATCGGATCTTTATCATTCCTTCAGATAAATAATTTTGTTTACAAGGTATCTCTAGAAGGTACGAACGATCTATCTTCAAAACTGTAGGAGATATGACGTTTTTTCCAAATTGCGGGGGCGGGAGGGGGCGTGGCAAAAATTGAAATAAACTTGATCTGCCTGCAAGTATAAGAAATATATGCCCCATACATGTGAAACCTCTATCTCTTACCATCTCTGCGATCTCTTCGTTCATACGGACGGACAGACAGACAGACAGACAGACGGACAGACGGACATGGCTATATCGAATCGGCTGTTGATGCTGATCAAGAATATATATACTTTATAGGGTCGGAAACGATTCCTTCTCCCTGTTACATACACTTTTGCACAAACTTAATATACTCTATGTACCTTCGGTACAGAGTACAAAAACAAATATTAAATCGGTGGACGACTCAAATGCTCCTATGGACGAAATTTAAAGATTTCCTTGAAATTCTAATGTTTTAAAGTTTTGGAAAACTATCATTGTAAAGAACTAAAATATGGGTTTTTTAATTTAGCTGCAGCGCATTATTAATTATTATTAATGTTCAAAATAACATGTTATAGTCTAGAAAATAATATGATAGAAATTATATTTAACAAAATGTCAAATTAACTAGCCCATATCGAATTGATACTGATCTTATTGTTTTCGGTGTCCATTTGTTCTTATTATTTATTGCTCAACCAACTTAGTGTTACCAACATAGATTTTTAAGATTCGATATTCGTTTTGGTTTTACTTTTTGGGTACAGTTCGTATTTCAGTAATATTTAAAGAAATTTTAATCTACTAGTTCCCTCTGGACGCATGCCCAACCTGCATTTGAAATGGACAAGGATCGCTGCTGGCATAAGTCTTGGAGTTATTTCACCACATCCCATACCAACTTTACCTACTGCTCCTTGTACGATGAGGAGCGGTTTTTCAACATGTTCGAGGCTCAAAGTGAGCTCCATTATGCTCGTGCTGCTTCTGTGCAGCCCACTATTTTGCGTGAAGAACCTTTTCCCCATTTCAGTGATGCTATTGGGAAATGTTTTTCTTTGGCCGCCTCTTCGCCGCTCTATCTACAAAAATTGGGCTTACTGCGAGAAGCCAAATGGCTCGAATTGCCCGCGCGTTTGAATCGTTTGTATCTAGAGGGTCTACGAGTGATCTTTCTCTTGCCAGTTTTCTATGTATTGGATCGATATCGCCTAGAGGTCTTGAGCGGTCATATCAAAGCTGATGATAATATGGCCTATTGGCGTCTAACAGAGTATTATACAGGAGCAACGGCTCCCATGCGAAGAAGTAATTTAGAATTTGATGTGCCAGCGAAATTGCTAATGGAGGTGGATGATCAGTATTGGAGGTAGGTACGGGGGCCATACACTACAAACTCTTATCAAAACTCTCAACCAACGCTTATTTTTCCAACAGCCATATTTTGAGTACGGTTCTGCAGTTCCAATTGCTTAAAAACTATTGCTCTAAGATTAAGCATCGTGGACCTTTAGATCTATGTGATCTTTCGGATAGACGTGAGATTGGACCTAATTTGCGTCACGCCATGTCCTTGGGCTCTTCAAGGCATTATAGAGAAGTGTTACAGGAGCTACTTGGTGAAAATGAGCTGAAAATGGACGGCTTGTTAAGCTATTTCCAGCCGTTGCACAACTGGCTGGTCCAGCAGAATCGAATAAATAAGTTGGAAGTGGGTTGGAAAAAAGTTTATTAACTATAATATTAGGTAGTTTTTATTTTAAATATAAAATCTACTATTTAATAAGCTTGCAAAGGGAATTATAATTTTGCACAGAATTTTGCAACACATAGAAGCGGGAAACCACATAGAAACAGCGGGAAGCGGGAGTTCTGGCTTTTTTAAAAATAATTTCGGCTTTTTTCAGCTTTATTTTTATTTTGGAGTCAATTACAAAACGTATAAGCAAATCGATATTTTGCCAACTATGTCAGTCATTTATCGAACCTAATTGCCACCTCTAACGTTCAGGAAATAGTCATCTCAGATCGTTTGACAAAAATTACAAAAGTTTTCAAACAAAAGAGGCGTAAAGTCTGGCTGCACAACCCGGACTTTAAGTCCGGGCTTTTAAAGCTTGGCTCCGCAAGAATGAATCTGATACCTCTTGAGTTTACTGCAGTTATTGCAAATGTACAATATGACAATGAAAACTTCACTAAACTACAACTTAAAAAAAAATGGATTATTTCATCAGATACTAATATTAATATAATACAAGTAGACGATTTCAAGACATTTTTCACAGATTTATGCTTCATATGGATAGCGAAATCTATTAGACACTGCTGCACAAATTTCTAGGTTGATCTTATAAAGCAACTGAATCTCAGTCACTGGTCTACTTTTTGGAATTTCACAAAATTCATTGAACTAAGCAATTTAATTGATTTCACTTTAAGCCCAATACGCTGTTGTTACAAAAATACAAATTGAACACATTCTACGACCAAAAATAACAACGCATTGTTACTATTTTTGAAGAATTTTTCGTAGAAGATATTGGAAAATTGGGGGTCAATGTACGTAGAACGACGATGAAACTATAGCTTTGGAGTAAAGTAATCGCTTCCAAGGACTCTAAAGGTAATCAAAGACTTTTTGAGTTAGCCTCGTTTGCGATTCAGATGTTGTTCTAGTCATGGTCCAACGCTGAAGTTGAGCGTGTCTGTAGTCAGGTTAATATTGTAAAATCAAAACTCAGAAATTTAATCTAATAGGCAGAACTGAGGCATTCGACAAGGATGAGGAAGAGGAACTTCATCACTCCGATGATATCTTAAATATATTTTATATATATAAATGCATAAATAATAAGGAAAGCCATGCGCTATTTTCCAGTTTTTTTTGTCGAAAAATACAGCTTCTTTTCCTCGGCAAAAGTTGGCAACACTTGTTAAGATAGCTTTAAAACTGACGGAGGAGATAGCATAGAAACAGACGGACAGACGGACTCTCAACTCAGCCCGTCATGCTGATCAAGAGTATATAAACTTTATGTCAGCGATGCCCAGCCGTATGCTCTTTGGGTACGTTTTGTTTTTGTAATTGCACCGAAGGTAGGAAATGAAGTATACAAAACGACACACATGCAAACGATTTCGTGTGTATGCGTCGCGTAGAACAATGTCTTTATTCGCCGATTGAAAGAGACTTAAATACTAACTGGATGTTTGTTTGAAGTGTGAACAGCAAAACAAGTCCGCTGATAAGAGAATTTGGTTATTCTCGAAACAGCGATCGTTGTACGGACATACCCAATTGCTATTCCAAAATGTAGTAATTAATATCTGTTGATTTGTGTTGTTTATAAAGTATTATACGCAATCATAAACCTTGAGCTAGCCAGATGCATTTTATTACATAATAAAAAACTGAATTTTTGTCGTTGACATAAATATACAGTTGAACTGCAAGATGCATAAAGTAAATTTATGTAGCTAAATAAGTATTTAAAAATAGCCGCTGTCTAGCGACAATATTGAATCTATCCAAAACAATTCTGCGGATGCTCTGCCTTCAGCAGCAATATACTGTGCAGCGAATTCAAGAACTGTCCAAGAGGAAAATAAGAACAAAATTGCTGCTAGACAATGTCGGTAAAAAAAACGGTGTCATTCCAGCCTTAGGCTGGCGTTCTTAACGTCAGATATTTCAAGATCACCATTTGCAAGGGTATAAAAACTTCGGCACAGACGAAGTAAGCTTATCCTTCTCGTTTTTTTTTAAGTACTAAAATGATTAAAATTAAAGAAAAATACGCGCACTGTGCAAACGCCACAAGCCATCAAAGCCCTGAAAGATTGAATTCGTCAAAATCCACTGCGCAAGCAGTAAAAACATGTCTCGTGGGATGAATATCAGCCAGGACAGCATGTACATGTAATGTAAAAACGTAAAATTGGGGGCCAAGCCAAGCTTCTCTCAATCTCTTGGCGTGTCAGCTTATAGCTTTTCGCACAAGAGAAAGGGACCTACAGTTTAACGCCGGATCCAAACGGCAAAGCTTAAGAAGCTTTTTCATGGCTAGTTATTTCACAGCTAGCGCCAATAGCTGGTGAAGGTGACCGGATGTTTAAATGCTATTTTCTAAAGAAAGAAAAAAAAAATTTTATTAGATGGTCCGAGGAGGGATTGAACACACGCCACCCGCACAGCAGGCCGACACACTAACCGCTGAGCCACACCGGCCACAAGGACAGCATGTCACGCACGTGACTTGGGACTCAGTGCATACAAAAGACACACCGGCCATTTGCTCTCAACTGCATTGAAACAAAATCGCGTCGCCAGTGCGCGAACAATGCCCACAGACGAATTCTGCTTACTGACAACATATTTTTCACCATAGAGGAATCGTTCAACAAAACAGAACGATAGAGTGTATGCTCAGAACTCATTCCGAGAGTTTAGAGAGGTCAACATCCGGCTTATGTGATGGTTTGGTGGGGAGTTACCTATGATGGGGTCACCAAGACCGAAAAAGGAGTCAAAACTTCGGTGAAGCCTCTGAACACGACATTATTTGCAAACAAGCCGTGGACCTTTCAACAAGACTTCGCTCCAGCTCTCAAGGCAAAAACGGCTCAAATATGGCTAAAGAACCATGCTCCAAACTTCATTTCTACGGATGATTGGCCTGCTGGTAGCCCAGAACAGAATCCATTGGACTACAGACTGTGGTCCGTTCTCGACGCTATGGCTTACTTTACTCTACCCATGTCCGAGCAGTGGACTATTTCTCAACGCATGAGATGCGCACTGCGATCGATGAGTGGCCAGAGAGACTTCGGCATAGCTGGAAGGCACTAGGCTGCCATTTCGAATAAGTTGTTCTACGATTTGTAGCCATTGAGTAACCGAATAAAAAGAAGAAAAACGTTTTGAAAAATATTCATTATTACCAAAAAACCGTGTACCATAACAATTGCGAGTTCTAGGTAGGATCAACAATAAGTGGCAATTATTTTATGCTCAAGAAACGTCCAATAGCAGCAAATAAAAATCCATAATTACCAAGAACTTAAGTCAAAGCAGCATACAATTCTAAAGTAACGATGTCCAAGTTTTTTCTGAAAAAGATTGTTAGCCCAAAGATTTTTGCACTCAAAGTAACACATTGTACAGAATAACAGGGTGCATTAAAGTCTTCAGTCTTATGGCCACAAAGTTGAAAGTTTTATGAAATGTTGAATGTAGAAACCACAAACTATGTATAAGACTTTTTAGTGACATATAGTTTTGTTTTTTCTGCACTAATAGAGCCTGAGTGTAGATTAACAATTTTGATTCAATAAAATATAGAAAAGCCCAAAAGTATGCCCCATTTTTTAGGAAACGGCTAAAAATTGTTAAAATTCTCCTCCTACCTTAGCTGTACAGCTCAAATATAGAAAAATCATTTAACTTTTCAGGTTTTTTTCTACCAAATTCTTTTAAGCTTGTATAAATTTTTTCGGTGACTCCAGTTATGTCCACTGCCCGCGTTAGTTGCTGTGAATTCGAAGTTTTTGGCAAAGTCCAAGGAGTTTATTTTCGACGGCATACCGAAAAGAAAGCCAAAGCCTTGGGCTTGCGTGGCTGGTGTATGAATACGGCCAAGGGAACTGTCAAAGGCTACATCGAAGGGCCTCAAACTGAAGTGAATGTAATGAAAGAGTGGCTAAAGAGCACCGGTAGTCCCATGGCGGACATACAAAAGGTTGAGTTTAGTGGCCAATGTGAGAAACGAGAGTATGGATTTACCAATTTTCAAATAAAACCCGATGTTCGTCTACATAAAGTAAGCAAAAGTAACGAAGCAGCATTACAGCAGCACAAAAATAAATGAGACAAAATTCACGTATAACTGGAGTCCCGAATTGAAAGTGATTTTTTTATGGGGCGAACTACAAATTATACACAATTCTACTTGCACTTGAACATAATTACTCCGAGCTACGGAGACTCTTCACAGAGCTTCGACAGCCAGTCATTAGAACGAATCCAAATAGCTACACTTGGAAAAAACATAATAATTAATTACAGTACGTGCTTGGAGTGCGTCATGCTAAGCGGTTTTTACAGCGCTAATGGGCGTTGTTGTAGTATTAGGTTACAAAAATTATTCATTCATGTAAATTGTTTAATAACAAAACTGATATTCCCACGAGTACATCTAGAAGCTATAGGATTATAGTATAACAGCTTTTTGCTAATATTAAATGACCTTGACTCCTAATTAACTGATATGCGCTTACCAACCGAAAATGTTTTTTGTGTTCCTCACAAATCAACCAACCACATCATAAAAAGTATTTATGAGCTCATATTTCCGAGACAGATCCCAATCTAATTACAAAATGAATCATAAACAATCTTTCTATATAAATAAGTAGGTAAATTAAATGCGCCAGGTATGAATTTTGTATGCAATCAAGGCATCAATCAGTATGCCAAGTCACTTTGCCACCTTTTCGCTGTCTCTCCGCTTCAATCTCATCTCATTAATTTCCCCCACCTTACCACCTTGCGAATGACTCAAAACATTTTTCACATGTGGCTAGGTCAAGAGTGACTGTCGTAACATTCCACAAATCTCAAATGTGCGGGTGAAAAGCAACGTTCAAACGAGTCAAAGCTTGAGCATTTTTGTCCATTGAGTTTTGCTAACTCAGAGTTGTTGGGGTGCAGCTAAGCTTACTTTTGGTAGTTGAAAGTTGCTGTTGTGGGGATCTCTTCTAGACTCGAAAATCTTTATATGAGTGTTCGGTCATACGGATCGTCTTGAGGCAGTGACACTGCACATTGGGCCAGATTTCAGTTTGGGCGGCATAAATTCAAAATTTTTATGGAAACAAATCGGGACTTTAATCAAATATTCTTAAAGCGCATACACTAGGCATATTAAATCCACTAAGCGTTTTGATATCTGTGCAGCCCTTGATTCTTGGCAGGGTTGCAAAGTCAAGTGTTCGGTCAGCTGCTTGTTGTGTTAAAAAAACGAGAAACGGTCACTCAAATTTAAGCTTGTGTCAATTTATCATCTGTGAGTAAAAATTGAATGTAAAATATGGAAATTAAAGGCAAAGGTATCTAAAATGTGAATACTGAAACAAATTGTGTGTTGTTCTTGTTAAATGTTGTTTCTATTTACCTCTTTGTTATGTCCTTATATAGAAAAAATCTAACCAACGTGCCCGTGAATTGTGGAGTATAAACTAACTTTCTGACAATTTCTGATAAAAAGTAAATATGTAGAGTTTGACCTTAAAGTGTATTTATCATCGTGTTATTAATGCTTTTTGCGGCATTTTTCGTATTTTCGCACATTCTCTTGATATTTGCAGTTAAGTTTTAGTTCAGCCATGCAACGCTGTTTAATGTATGGAATGGAAACAACCGAAATGTCCGTGCAATTTTAAGCTGAGTTTTAAAGCAGCTTAAGGAGCATCCAGTGAACACAAAGAAGAGAAATCAAATTGACACAAAAATTAAAAATTTTAAGATTTATTTGAAAAAAAAGTTTGCAAAAAAGCGCTCGAAATGTTCGAACATTCAAGGCAAAAAATTCAAAATAGGTTTCATCGAACATGATATTTTTAGTAAATAGCCCATCAACAATGAATCAAGTGTCAAGTGACGTCCACGTGTGGCATACAACGATATTGGACCACGACTGAAATTGGCATCTGATCTGGCAGACAAGCAGGAAAACAATACTAATCTTCTTGTGCATGCGGCAGCACTTTCAGCGGAAAACTGACTTTGTGTAATTCTCATGAGCCGAAAACACTTTGTTCTATACCGGTACGTCTAACTCCGGATGAGGCGGTAGCATTTTTGCTCAAAAATTCTTTGACTAAAATTCAACAACATTCAATACAACATTCTGGAGTTAAATAAAAGTCGATCTTGTGATTTGTGTCCGAGTTAGAACAAAGTGAGAGAAGCAAAACATAAATTCAGGCCCCATGGAATCACTATAACCGAAACATCAGCTGAAGTCTCTATACAAAACCTGTTGGATCACACCGTCATTTTTACAAATTTTATTTTTTTTCATGATTCTGCTTCGGGCCATAAAGGCATTCATACCACCCAAATTCCCGCCTTCCATTTTGCTTTCTGATAATAGTGACTCCCGGAAAACTATGAACCATCAACACACCTTTATTAAGAAGACCCTGCTTTGGAGGCCGAGAACTTTTTAAGCAGCTCGAATTGACACATTTTTAGTTTTGTATTTTTTGTAATGAATAGTACAACCAAATACAAAAAACGGAATTACAAAATCTTTTCCCGATTTCTTTCCATAAGTTTTAAAAACCAGGAAAAATTCAGCCGCCTACACCAGAAGATGGCCTTAATCTAATGTGGGCGGTAAGGGTGGGCGTGATCGGATTGTTGTACAACTTTGCCCAATTATTATACACTTGACGTCTATCAAATGCGCCAAATTTAAATTGTCTAACTACAATTTTTCGAATTTATGCCGCCCAATCTCAAATCTGGCCCAATGTGCACTGTATCGAAAATAAAAAAAAATACGTAAAATTTGCATTAATATCCAAACTACCACATGTCCCATGACTAACAAAAAATAAGAAACTCTACAAAAATATAATGAGAGCCCGCACTGTATTTACACTTGTCTGATATCTCATATGAAAAGATCAAAACATGTTCAGAATTTATGATAAGTAGCCAATCAGAGTTTCTTATTCGATTTTTTTGACAGCCGACTCACAATGAGGCATTTTTCAGCCAATTCATATGATACAACAGCAAACGAATCTTTTTGGTTGTCAATTGCACTAGGCAACAAGGTCCAGTATATTGAAGGGTTGGTGGGGATTCTAGATGATCATCGTGTGCTGAACACGAATCTGTTTTCAGAAATGGTCCATCACGTCGAGGTTTTTAGTAATTTGAGCTTAAACTAGCAAAAAATGTGTCGACCCTTTTTAGACGAGTTTTGTGAAGAACTTATACTTTTGCTTTGACTTCCCTTTGAATCCCAATGAACTGTACGATTATTTTTAGCGAAGATAGTTTAGTTAACTTAATAATTAATAATATCGGCTGATACCGTGTAAATTTTTATACTCTGTACCAAAGGTACACAGAGTATATTAAGTTTGTGCAAAAGTATGTAACAGCCAGACGGAATCATCTCCGACCCTATAAAGTATATATATTCTTGATCAGCATCAACAGCCGAGTCGATATAGCCATGTCCGCCTGACCGTCTGTCTGTCTGTCCGTCTGTCTGTCCGTCTGTATGAACGCACAGATCTCAGAGAAGGTAAGAGATGGAGGCTTTACATGTATGGGACATATATTTCTTATACTTGCAGGCAGATAAAGTTTATTTTCAATTTTTGCCACGCCCCCTCCCGCCCCCGCAATTTCGAAAAAACGTCATATCTCCCACAGTTTTAATGATAGATTGTTCGTACCTTCTAGAGATATATAGTAATCAAACTTTTTTAATTGCTGAAGGAATGATAAAGATCGGACGAACGATACTCAAGTTATTAGCAAAAAACGGCCAGTTAACACCCCCCACCCATAACCACAACATTCCGTTCATGAGAGGCAATCTTAGTGAGAGAGAGAGAGAGAGAGAGAGAAACTTAGAGATGAGCGCGAATAACTCGTGAGCAAATAAATTGAAAACAAAAAAGTTTTCCTAACTAGAACTACTTTTTCGAACGATCGTTCCAATGGCAGCTATACGATATAGTCATCCGATTTGGATCAAACTTGGCAGAATTATGTTGTAGCATATAATATTGATCAGTAACAAGTTAAGGACCGAAAGTTTTTATCTTAAAATATATTCGTACATCTAAAAACAAGTAAGAAAGTCGGTCAAACCCGACTGTAGTATACTATGTACCTGCAGTAACAGCGGCAAATCGATAAATAAACCTGATTACTAAATACCCCTAGAAGGTAGGATAAATCTATCTATCTATCATGTGGGAAATAAGAAATTGAAAATAAATTGAAAATCATCCAATATAGCAAGCAGAGTTGTGTCCATAAAGAAGAAAGATGGAAAACTAAGAGTATGTGTAGACTACCAGGAACTGAATAGAATAGACCTGGAAGACAATACACATATGGCTGAGGACGATGACTACGATTCCGAAGATAATCGTAAGAAGATGCAGGGCAAGAAGCGGAAGAAACCCAAGAGAGAGGAGAACGGCTGCAAGAAGAATGAAAGCGAAGATTTTCAACATGACGAGGTGGTGGAATTTTCCAACAATTCACCGAAACGTGGACGTAATCGCAAAGAGAAGAAACAAGCGGCTAATGAATGCAGGCAGTCTTCTGTGGAAGAAGTGTGCTCCGCTTTTAGGGTTTGTTATGTGGAGACCGAGAATAAATATGAGGAGTTACAGAGCCTGATTACGTACAGGGCGTTCAGGCAGAATGTCCAGTCCATATTGCAGAAGAAGAGGCCCAACGTGTCAGCAAATAACAACATGAAGCTGTGGCGATACGTCGTGGAGAACAATGACATTTTATCATCTGGGGCAGATGATTCGGATCAGGAGGGCAGAATGTAAGGTGGGATTACTCCAGCCAATCGTCCATCCCTAGTCTCGGTAGCACGAGACGTTGTACAACACCACGCAGCAGGGAGTAAATGCAGAGAGCAGAGGCAGCGAGATAGTCGTCAGCAGCAGCCATAAAAAAGGTCGTAGATTAAGTCGTCGTGAAATACAAAAGCACCAAAAGAATTGTACTTGCATTCATTTATCCTTGTTCACTGAACCATATTATATTAAATAGACTATACTTAACACCAGTGATTGGAAAGGTACCCAATTTTCTTACCTAGGTAAGGTACAAGGTAAATGTCAAAAAATATACCTAGGTAAGGTAAAAGGTATCCGGAATTTTCAGTACCTAGGTATAGGTAAAGGTACAAAAAAGGTACTTTTAAATTTAAAAGCACGGTTCATCCATTTATATTAGTAATAAATATTAACTGTAATAGCTTAAATCCAAATATAAGGTATAAAAATAGAACATTTTAATTTCATATGAGTATTTTATTTAAATTTTTCTCATATACCAACTCGCTTTTTTAATATAAAAAGAGTTTCACACAGCCAAGTAAATTGCCTGTGTGAACTTTGCTTTCTTCCTATTGCTTAATATCCCATCATAGTAACAAGTTGTTCCAAAAGAAAAATCTTCTCCTGGTTTGTAAAATTCTTGCTTTAATTTTTAAAATTGGCCCGCAATAAAAAAACAATAATCAGCCGAGTGCAGAGGTGCTGCCAACCTAGTGTTATACCTTTCCAGCCTTCCCGGTGTGACCGTGGCGCAAATGCCCGAATTTATAATCAACCTACATGAGACAACGAATTGCACAAAAAACACCTAGTTGCAAAATCTAGGTGGATTTCGATTTAAGCAAAAACAGGAACATGAAAAAACGGCCCTAAATCAGACTCGTCTAAAAACTCAGGCTTCGCGTGTTTCCTTCAAAACTGTACACTTTAAAGGCTTCAGAAGTCGGGATTTCCCTAATACTTTTCTTTTCAATATTCCACAGAGCGGCAGCATCTCTTCTATAATGTAATAGTAGGGAAAAAAATCACGTACGAATGTAACTAGTACCTTACCTATTGATTAGGTAAATGAAAATGAAGACCTAGGTAAGGTAAAAGGTACTCGAATTTTAAAATACCGAGGTAAGGTAAAAGGTACACAAATATGTGTCTAGGTATGTACCTTGGTATTTGTACCTAGGTACTTCCAAACACTGCTTAACACTATAAATAAATGTCAAATCTCTATCTCTTACCATCTCTGAGATCTCTTCGTTCATAGACAGACGGACATGGCTATATCGACTCGACTGTTGATGCAGTTCGGAATTGATTCCTTCTCTCTGTTACATTTGTACTTTTGCACAAATATAATATACTCAGTATACAGATTTTAATGACTAAAGTTACTTTTGAAGCCGACACTTTTTTTTTTAAACTAAGGGGTTTCAGTTGGAGCGACCCAAAAAAGTCCGGAACCAAATCGGTTGTGCGGGGTTCGGTATTTAACCGGTTTGCAGCCTTGGAAAAATTAATCTAAGATTCTAAATTTAACTATTCTCAAGACGTTATAATATTCGGTTCAAAGCTTTGATTGCTAATCAAAATTTGAATTTTCTACTACTTAGAACTATACGGATGGTACACCTTCTTTTGGGAGTTATTTAACTCAACACCAATCTACTCAATCATTTCAAAACGCTCAACCACGTTCGACTCCCTCACTTTGTGACTTTCTCACAGTCACTACCATTATTATGCGGTTAAACTTTTTTTGACTGATTAGTACACACAAACACATATATAGCATATGTACAAGTGTATTCGTACCATACCCTTATAATTGCAAACATGCATGCAAAAAACATTTACATACAACAATCACACACATACATAAGTATCATTGTTGTTCCCAAGCTTGGGTTGTTTGTCGTTAAGAGCAGCAGCAGCGTCGTTGTCGTCGACTGAGACTCAGTCAGTCCTCAGTGCTAATTGCGATTATCTCATATACACGAAAAACTATATAGAAACATCAGACGACAACGCTGACTGCGCTGTCAACTGCAACTGCGTTGAAATTTGAATTCATTTTTGAGTTAAGAAAAAAAAGTAGTAGTTAGCCAAGTAATTCGAGAAAATATTCTTTCCGTCTAGTCAGTAGAGTTTTAGACGCGTTACGTGCAATAGCGTGGGTGGAACGTAAAAGTGAAATTGAAAATCGTGAAAGTGAAACCAGCAAAAGAGATAACAACTGTTATATACATCTAGCATAATGTGGTCTAGGGTTTGGTTAACATGTGGTCTCTGTTTAGGCCTTAGCTGGGCCCATCCACAACTGAATTTACCCACACCTCAACCAGAGATTTCTTATAATGGTTATACACCCAATGTAGCTACAACTCCTGCCCAGTTAAGAGCAGATCGCGATCGAGATCAACGGTATGGTCCTCCCTATGAAGGTGGAGGAGGATCAGGAGGAGCAGGCAACAGCGATGATGGTCTGGATGACTTTAGGGTGTGTTTTTATGTGTGCATAATTTCACAATTTGTTGTGCTAATTAAAGTGATCTTTCACTTTACAGTACGGTCAGACCTATGACGAACGCATGAGACTGGGATACGCCTATCCCACGCCGCGCCTGAATTTCAGTGATTCACCCTTTAGTGGCGACAATCGCTATGCCAATCACAACTATGGACCCACCTCTAGCTCTACAGATCGCAACTACAACAATGACAGATATCCTGGTCAACCCTACTCCACCGGAAGCCTGAATCCCAACGAGCAGTTTAACTACAATAACAATCCCAATGTCGAGTTCGTGGGCATCAACAACAATCGCAATCGTTTCGAAAATCCCTTTCTATCCAATCAGGATCGTTTCAATCTCAATCAGGGATATCTGGAACGCCAACGCTATCAGCAGGATCGACGTTATCAGCAGGAATTGGAAAAGTTGCGCACTCTTCTTGTGGAAACGGATCAAAAGGGCTCCCAGGAGTGTACAGCCAATGTGGCAGCCCAATGGAATTTTGAGACAAATGTAAACGATTTTACACAGACGGAAGCGGTAAGTAGTTTTGGCCAGGTCTGGGGAGGGCTGGGGGGGAAGGGTAATTGTGGTGGTGGTTGAATGGCACGCGATGTGGTAGTGCAGTTTTCTCATCAAGTTGGTAACAGTCAGATAAGTCAGAAAAGTGGCGTTCGGAAGGTCAAATCGCCTGGTAAGGTTCCCAGGCAGATATGCCAATGTCAAAGTTGTTGTTGTCATATGAGAGATTTGTTTTTGAGTTGAAGTTGTTGGACAAAGTTTTGTGTGTGTGTTAAGTATACATATATGTTGCATGCATAGTATGTAAAGTTGAGTGAGTTGCACATAGTTATTAAATGGAGTATTTTCTACTTATGTGGCAGCAGCTCATGCTGAATGGGCTAACAATTTGTCTTCCCGAACCCTTTAACTTGAGCATGCCTCGGACCTGAGCCCAACACGGCTCGGCACAAAAAAATTAAGTCAAATTGTTTTTTTACAAACTTTTGTTTATAATTGGAAAATATAAGTATAAGGTGAGCAAATCTTCTAGTGACAGTGTCTGCTAGTCTTCTAGTGGAAGTGTTTAGAAAATGAAATGGAATATTGCGTTAAATACTAGCGACGACACCTAGCCTGCCAGCCAAACCTTTTGTTCCGCCTCCTTAGCTTTGTAAGACTTGGGCAACCAAGTGATCTTAACGCCTCCTCTTGCCTCTTTTTTGCTCTTCGCCCGTGTGCACTATGGGCGAAGTGGCCAAGCTAGCAGTTATAAATTCGTAGTAAACGTAAATTTAAGGCTGTTTCAGCAAAATTTTGGCAATATTAGTTTCTGCATCATATAGCTCCCATAGGAACGATCGGCCGAAACTGATTTTTAAACACATAATCTTTAATCAGTATAATCAGCCCTGTTCCGAATTCCGCTTCGATTTTCGTATAAACGTATGTACATTGAACACTGGATTAATAAGGCTATACGGAATGTGACAATCATTTCTACTGTTACTAAATCAGGTCTAAGTGAATTCCAAATTGCTTTAAGCCTCATTTACACGACCTGATAACTCAGCTGAGTTTTCGTCAGACCAAAACTCATCTGAGCAACTCAGTTTCGTTTTTACACATGCGTGATGAGCTCAGATGAGTCAGTATGAGTCAGTTACAGAACCATTGGTTCATCGGAACCATCTGGATCATATGAACATTGTGACATTGCTTTGTTTACATAAAAGAAGAAGACAAGAAGAATAAAAAGCGAAATGAATAAAGAAGCATTAAAAATTATAGTGGCCGTCCTAGCAAGTGGAATGCAGCACGAAAAAACTATGGAAGAGAAAAAGAATGTACAAATAACCAAAAGAAAGTATACAAAGCGAGCAATGTGAAGCCGTGACTGGCTTCGACGCCGTGTAGAAGGCCGAGATGTGGCCCAGCTTGTGTTGTGCGAGCTGCAAAAGAGGATCCGGATACAGGAGTGGATAAAGAAGTTTAATTTTTAATTAATTTATTTCATTTATGTATCCATACTTAATGAAATATCTTTAATTTATACTAACATGTGTAATTATTTTTAATATTATACATGTACACAATCAGTTTTTGGAAGAAGTCTTCATGGTGCTCCTCTGGGACCGTCCCAGCTTGCGACTTAATAAATTAACAGGTGTGTTCAAAGCCAATGTAGCCTTCTCCAACACCTCGGTCCGCTTGCCGCTTGCGGTATTTTCCTCATTGTTGGCCCGTTTTGGATACGGCTGCTCCAAAAATGAATCCTCCGAAAACGACTCCCCGTCACCTTCATTGGCCACCTGCCATAAAGTCAATTAACTTCAGATTGCAAATACGCGGCTGTACAACATACTGAATAGGTAGATGCTCGAGACTTAATAGACCGAAGACGCCCAAAAAGTGACAACGGTAGAACCAATATGGGCTCTCCCGCTCATCCGTGCCCATTCCGCTTTTGCTGTTAGCTTTGTTTTATTTGGCTAATTCATTTGTGAATTGGCAACCAGTGATTTGTCCTCAAATTGTGCAGAAAAATTTAACCGATAGCCAAAAATCGATAACAAATGTATATCGTCAGCCAGAAAGTGGCAACGGCAGCACACTGCAATTAGGCTACCCTTTAATGTAACAGATGGCACTCAGATGAGCACTCAGCCAAATGGAACCGGTTCTATTTCATCTGATCACTCAGCTGAGTAGCCTCAGACGCCTTTTTACACGGTCAGACAGCAACTCAGATAAAAACTCAGCTGAGTGATCAGGTCGTGTAAATGAGGCTTAAGCAGTTGAAACCGACAGCTCAATGTCAAGTGAATTCAATTCGTAGAAAAACGAAGACTTGATGTAGTAACCACTCACTTCCTTGCCACCCTCCATATAAATTTGTAAAAAAGTAGTTCAGAACAGCGCCCAATATATCGTATAGCACCCAAACAAACTTTTAGCATTTCAACCCAAACCCATTAATCATATTGCAAATCCAATTGTAGTCGATCCGGGTAGCAAATATATTTTACAGACTGTAACACGCAGTAAGAAGATTAAATATTGTCATTTCGGCTTTTTGCCAAAGCTTGCATAAAATAGAATCGCCATATGACCGGGATTTTCAACCCATTAATTTGTGTAGCTTTTCTGCATGCCGCGTTTAGCTTTCTCAATTCAACACGAGGCGTGTGGCTTTTCTCCATGCCGCATTTAGAAATGAAAAAACTAACGCGGCGTGCAGGAAAGCTGGAAACCTACACGACGCGTGTGGAGATCAGTTTTCTAAACGAAAAATGTAAGAATTCAGGACTGATTTAGAGCTACATTTTTCGATTAGAACTTACACACGCGCATGTAGGATTTCAATATCCAAACGCCGCGTGTAGAAAAATATAAGCTGATTTTCTAATGTCGTGTAGGCTTTGCTTTTGCCCACGCAGCATTTAGATTTTCAACACGCGGTGTTTAGATTTTTAATTTCTACACGTTACGTGCAGCTTTTCTGCACGCCACGTGTAGCTTTCTGCATTCTACACTTTGTGTGTGCCATTTAGCAGGGCGCAATACGATTCGTTTAGCTTTGAAGTTTCTACACGCGCTGTGCAGCCAATTTTGTTATCTCTGTATATAAAGCTAAGGCTTCTGCCGGTTCTGAGGACTTGATTCAAGGAATTTTCTCAATTTATCCAATGTATCCGGATCAGTTTGTAGGAGTAAAACACAATACGGATGCATTTCGTTTCCCAGATCTATAAAGGCTGTATTTCGTTCCTCTCATTAGATGATCACAGGAGTTTCGTTCACTAATGCTGCGACTTTTAGCATTTGACGTTTGTCCTTGCAAATAGAAAAGTACTTTGATGGTCGACAGACACACGGTGAATGTCTTCGAAAAATGTACGACTTTTTCCGCCACCTGCCCATTTCTCGAAAAGCATGCCATCAATATGATCCTCATTTTACATTTATAAGCATTTTAATTAGGAGAAATTTTCAAATTTTGCAAAAAAAAAAAATTTTTTTTGCCCATATTTGAGCCCATATTATAAAAGCACTCAACCTAGCCCATTTTTGTCTGAAAACACAACATTTGGCCAAGTTTTTTTTTTCTAAATTTCTTCAAATGGAGACAGCTTTTGAAAAAAAAAACGATTATCGATAATATCTCGATAACTAGTCGATAGAATTTTTTTTTTCGTGATCAGCGAGCCAATTTACTTTAGAAAATATTGGTTTGGTCTATGAGGGAATATCGACCTTCATTTTGTCGAGTAGTGTAATATATAACGAGAAGGCCAAGCCACAGATAAGAGAAGGGTAGATAGTACCTTTGCGCAGTCCCTCTTCTCTGTTTGCTGCGCTGCTACGGCGCTCAGGTTCGATCCTCGCCCTGTCTTGCTCTGTCGCAGTTGCACCATTTCATGGCTGATGGGTGGGAGTGAAACAGGGTTCAGTTTGAGACGAAGACGGTTCGAGTTCGTGACGAAGACGGTTGCAGTTGCAAACAGAACTTGGTTCGACAGAGCAAACGAATAGTCTTCCAAATGCTGGTTTTGAAATATGAGAGTTTAAGAACGCTTACATAAAAATAAAAAATTTTTCTAACTAAAACCGACACATAAACATCTGATTTCGAGCGAATCTTTTTGAAAACATATCAAATTAACAATCGACGAGTTTAAGAACGATAAATATGAACACAAAAAAGTTTTTCTCACTCAATTTCCGACCGATCGGTTCTATGATAGCTTTAAGATATAGTCATCCGACTTCGACCAAATTTTCCGAATCTATTTAAAGGCATATGAATTAGTAATCAGGCTGCTTAAGGACGCTAACACTAAGATCAAAAAAAATTTCTTACTAAGACCCATTTCCGACCGATCGGTCCTATGGCAACCATAAGATATGGTCATCCGATCCGGTCGGTTGCGACATATTAGCAGCGTGCAGTAAAAAGAAGACTCTGTGCACTAGTTTGCCTAGAAACCGACGGACAGATAGAGACGGTCAGATAGAGACGGACGAACAAAGCTCAATCGACTCTACTCGAAACGAAGACTGCTGTAGAAGAAGAGTTTTTCTCTCAGGTTCTCTGCCAAATCGGATCGGTATATTTAGTTTAACTCTATTTTCTTGTCGACAAAATGCCTAAACAACGTAAAAGCGAATCACAACGAAAGGCATGCCCAGAGGCCAGCATGTTCAACAAAATACCAAGTCAAAAGAAAAATCATAGTACTTCACCTAGGCGAAAGAGTTTGCCAATGCGGAAAAAAAAATAAAGACAGAAAATGAAATAAATAAATACAATAAATATATATCCATCCTAGTCGCCAACACATTTGTTCTCCGTGACTGATGGATATAGACTAACTTTATTTATCAATAATAAAACTTCCTAATTGATTCATTTCACAACAGCCTACTACAACACAAAAACAAAATAACAGAATAAATGCTCTTGAAAGTATGCTACACGTATGAATATTAATAACTAGACATCGGATTTTGCATATTTGCATATTTTGAACCGCATGTCCGATTTAAACTCTGATTGCACACATCTTATTTTTTTAGTGATCAATGATCTAAGTCCGCTAAAAACAATTTTGCATAAAAAATATGCAAAATATGCAAAATAAACTTTTTTTATGAAATTACATAATGATTCTGTGCTAACCATTTTCTGATTTTGTTGCAAATCTGTTTGAACTTGTAAATTACCGTCACCAATTCAACTTGTAATCAATTAAAATGCCGAAATGAGTTATAAAAACACACGTTTAATTCAAAAATGTCTAAGAGATTTGCCGTTTGATGTTTTGCAATACATATTTACATAGCAGGCACACGGCGTGCGTTGCTATACGAAGAAGTGAAGCTTAATAGACAATTGCCATCTATCAAATCTTCATGATAATCTAAACCCATTAACTTTTTTTTTTCAAATTTCCCGAGTTTTTGAAATTTGTTTTCTTCACCTCCTATTTACCCGTCAATATACCCGTCTTCGTGTCAATCTATGCTCATATAAGAATTTCGCAAGTGTTAAAATTTCTTTAAACCGATTGACCGACACCTCCTATTTACCCGTCTTTAATTGCCAACTATTAAATTTTCATGATAATCTGAGCTAATCAAAATCTGTGTACACACCCGGATTTTGTGACCGCTTGATCTTGACCCGTCAATTTATCCGTCTCCACTAAACCAAAATTTTCAAAAATTTCGCAACTTATTGGACCGTTGTATTTAACCATTTTCGCGTCTACAATTGCCATTTATTAAATCTTAATGATTCCCAAAAGTCATAAAATTTTGAAAATTTCGCAAAACATCTAAGCATAAATAGTGATCTTGGAAATTTCGCGATTTCTTGGACAGTTCGGTCTGCACTTCCTATATTTACCCGAATACTATTGCCGTCTATTAAGTATTCATAATAATCTTTGGTCATATGAAAAATTGGCAAATTTCGATCTACACATTCTATTTAACCGTCTATATTGCCATCCACAATACCTTTATAATAATATGTGGTCATCCGAAAAATTAACAAATTTTGATCTGTTTAATCCACGCCTCTTATTTACCAACGCCTGCGCTTTCGTAAATACTCAAAAAAAATTTGACAAATTTCGCGGTTTTTGGTCTTAGCCTCTTATATACGCGACTTCAATTGCCATCTATCCAACCTTCATAGTTATCTGAGGTCCTTTGAAAATATTGCAAATTTCGCGATTTTCTTGACCACTTGATCTACTCTTCCTATTTACCCGTCGGAAGGGTATTCTTTATGATAATCTAAACTCAAATGAGAATTTTTGAAATTTCGCTATTTTTTTGACCATTTGTTTCACATCTCCTTTTTTATCCGTGTACTCTAGCCGTCTATAAAATCTTTATAAAAATCTGAAATAAATAAACAATTTGGCAATTTCCCAATATTTTAGAACTTTCAAGGTACACCTCTCATTTTCTCGGTCTACAACTTCCATTTAACCTTCTATATACGCCATATATATATTCTTTATAATAATCTAGAATCAAAAATGAGAATTTTTGTAAATTTAGCAAAATTTGCATATATTGAATATGCAGTTTTCAATGAAAAGTGGGTTATTAAACTAGCATAGTTCCAAATTTTCACCTCAATCAACCTTCATTTAAAAAAGTGCATAAAATCCGATGTCTATTAATAACACTGTGCTACACTAAAAAATTGATAGAGTCGAGACCAAAAAATTCTGAAAGGGTATGATGGTAGTACAAAAACCTTCGCTGGGTTATTGGCCCTCGCTGGGACCTTTTTCTTTTTATTGCACTTTGAAGTTTTCAGCTTATGATTGGGATTCGCAATTCCATTTCTCGAAAACTATTTGGAATCGCTTTGACGTCTTAGAGGAAGTTGTTGCTCTTGGCTAAGCTTACAAAACATTCTTAAGTAGTCAAAAAAGTCACATCGTTATACTCAAAATTACAAAAATATCTTGTAATCATCATGTTTTCCCCTCATTTTGTACTGTTATTCAACTTTATCTTAAAAACTGTAACGAATTTGACTAAGCAATGCAGCACAAAAACGTAGCTTGGACTTAAATAAACAAGCGATTGAAACATACCAACTTCATTCGATTGGTCCTTCGTATAGTTACGGGCCCTTAAGCATGTAGAATTGGAACCAAAACTCCAAAAATGGGAATTTTTTGGTACCAATTGGCTGACACAGGCAAAAACTTCGATTGCTTTGTATTAAAACAAGAAAATAGTAAGAAAACATAACTTTAAAACTGTAATTAAAAAATTTTATATTATTTTTTACCGAAAATGTTCGTTTTTTCGAGTTTTTATGACAGTTGTTCGTGCTTGTGGGCCTATAACTATATGAAAGAGTAACCAAATGAAAGTGGTCAAAACTTGGCTTCTTTGGCAAACTTTTGTAATTTTGAGTATGAAGATGTAATTTTTTGATTTGCTACAAAGAAATGTTTTGTAGGTCAAGCCAAGAGCAACACCTTTGTTGAAGATTTAATAGCGAAGTTCCAAATAGTTCCAAATAGATATGGAATCGTTAGTCCTACTCTGAAGCTGAAAAGTTCAAAGTGCAATAAAAAGAAAACGGCAGCTGATCAAACCAAACCAAGACAGGGTGTTTATACTACCACCACAACCTTCCAGAATTTTTATACCCGTTACTCGTAGAGTAAAAGGGTATACTAAAGTCGTGCAAATGTATGTAACAGGCAGAAGGAATCATTTCCGACCATATAAAGTATATATATTCTTGATCAGCATTAACATCCGAGTCGATATAGCCATGTCCGTCTGTCCGTCTGACCGTCTGACCGTCTGTCCGTCTGTCCGTCTGTCCGTCCGTCCGTCTGTCTGTATGAACACCTAGATCTCAGAGACTAGAAGAGCTAGAGCAACCAATTTTGAAATGTAGACTCCTATTGTCTGCACGCAGATCAAGTTTATTTCAAATTTTTGCCACGCCCACCCCCGCCCCACAATAAAAAATGAATATCTCCCACAATTTTTGAGATATCGATCTCAAATTTAAAATGTACATTTATATTCGCAACATCTATAAGCCCTGAAATTCATCAAGATCGGATGATAAATAGCCGAGTTAAAAAAATGTTGCATAATTTTCGGCTGACCCACCCCATGCATACAGGAAGGCTATTAAACATTTGTTTCCATGAGTAACGGGTATATCGAAGTCGGTTAGAGCCGACTTTAACTTACGCTCTCGTTGATAGTCTCGACGTGATCAACTTTTTTGAGTTCAAAAATGTGTCAGTGTAATTAGGGAAGACAAATATTTATTTTTTACCTTAACACTTTGTATTAATTTGTTGGTTTTGTGTGTCGCTGCCCCAAGCTGACTCCCAATTATCTCGTTCAAATAGATCACTCTTAAAGCAAATAAAAAAGTTGCCCACTTTGAAGGGCAAAAACCATGATTATAGATATCTTTATAATTATCTATACAGAAGCAAGGATTAGTTTTAAAACAACTGTTGTTTCTGTCACCAGTTCAAATCACCCCCAAACGCCAAAGTACCGGTTCATTTCGGAACTTTTTGGTCCCTCGAACCGAACCTTTCAAATACTTAACCTCCATCTAAACCCGAACCGGACCCAATGTATAAAAAAATTCGGTTGAAACAATCATATAAGTCGATTTCTTAAGAACTTTAATAAATTTCTATTTTTATATATTTTTATTGCAAACAATCGGTTGAAATGATAATTACGGATGAAATCCAATCCATATTGCGATTTCGACAAGACAGAGTGGAAAATGGGAAAGCAAATCTCGTACTTTTCAGAAATAAAGTTTTTGTAGTGTAGTGTTCTTGATGTTTTTTAAACTGTTTTTGACAACGTTCGGCTCATCTTGAGTCCAATTTTCCTTCCTTTTTCCTCTTGTACGTCAAAAGTGAGGCTACCTTCCAAAATTTGTATTTTAGGTTCAGGACCAGATCAATGAACTTAACAATAAAAATGCCCCAGGCGAGGATGGACTTGACAATAGGGTCACCAAAGCCCTCCCAGTAAACGCGGTTCTCTTTCTGGTCTTACACTTTCCGAAGGCGTGTTAAAAGGCTCAGATTGTCATAATCCATAGGGCTGGGAAAAGCCCGTCTGAGGTCGATTCATAACGTCCGATCATTCTTCTATCCACAGTAGCAACAAACTTCTGGGCAAAATTATAATACCCTTTGCAATTGTATAAATATACAATAATGTGTGACAAGTTTCTCTGCCCTTACTTAGTTTCATGAGGAACGTGTGGAATAGAAACATTTTGCTTTAAGATGGTAGATGTTAGATCTTTCTCAGTGGATATCGCCTATTACAAAAGATGCGTATTTCCAAACAGCAAGTTTTTGCACGCTCGAGTTCAACAAACGCACAAAGAAGCATTTTCTTTTGGTGTCGGTGGAATTCCCAAGCAGTCATAGCAATGCTTTCTGCGGATTTGCCGACTCGATGGGCAAATATTACTGAAGATAGAACAAGGAGGTTCTTGAAACGACTATGTAGTCGACTAGCCTCCTTTGTGGTATTATGTGTTTCTGTTTAAAGTTATGTGGAAACATAACATGACCACGAGCCGTCTAAAATTTGGTAGTTTAATTAATATAAGGGCCGTAAAAACATTCACGATAAGTATTTTATTTCATTCAGATCAAAAGAAGTTGTGGTCACTTAAGCCCTCTATGCAGTTGTGAAGTAACAAGAAGTAAAGTAAAAATCTCGTAAAAAAAATTTTTACTTCTGCTCTCCTGTCAAAATTTGTATATTACAAATTTACATTACTTCTCGTTACTTTACAACTGCGTAGAGGGCTTTATTCATGAATTTATATTATTAGGATGAAGGCAAGATGACTTTTTTTGTGTAAAACGTAGAGCAATAATTGCAAAATAATGCACTCATTAAACCTCACTTTTTGAGGCCGAAATCAACAAAAGTATTCTCGAAAAATATTACCAATAAATATTCGATACCCGATATAGCGCCTCAAAAAATATTCGATAATAAAATATCGTCATAAATAACGATATGTCGATTAATAAATATTATTTCCGGCATCCCAAGTCGAAAGCTTTGGTGACGTCCACAAATACCGTTTGCAGATCATGCACTGGTATTCCGTGCTCCGAGCCCTGCCAGCTCATTTCCAAGAACTGCGTCTTTCAAACGTACCAAGTTAATTTTGGCGATGATCTTAGAAAACGTGGGCAGTATACATATTCCACGCCTGTTGTCTTTTCGCGAAAATGTCCCCATTATTTGGGATCTGCTAACTATTCCAAAGAAGAGTTCTTCAGTTTCGCATGACCGTGGGATAATATGTTATATGAACTCCGTAGCCATCAACACCGGTCGCCTTGTTTTTGGAGAGCGATTTTATGTCTGCTATGTGTAATCTTGACGGTGCAACTGCTGGGAAATTTAATTTTTTTAACTATTTACAAACCAAAGTTCTAGCCAAAACAATGGGTTCGATGGAAACCAAACTTGAACAATATTTCGGAAGTCAGATAGTGGAAATATCAATAGAACCATAGCTAGTTTTTCCCTAGATTGGTCGTGACCCGATTGTTGTTCTATTTGTCAGTCTGCTTGGTTAAACGTTTATCTTTCCACTTGCTCAGCTCAATGCCCAACAACGCTATGTGGAATTCCAGCGTATTACGGCGGAGCAATCAAAGCGCATTAACAAGGATCTCATCTTTGATCGTCGTCTCTACCGTCAATTGATGCTGCAATCGGAAGTTGGTCCCAATGCTTTACCCCTGGATATTTTGGACAGAGTAAGCTCTACATCTTAACCCTTTGCAAAATAGTTTCCTTTATGATTTCACCCTAGTACAATCGTCTGTTGAACGAGATGCTCTTCTTGTACAATGGCGCTGGTATTTGTGCCTATCAACAGCCCTTCCAATGTGACTTACATTACATACCCCATTTGAAGGACATAATGGCCAAAAGCAGAGACTGGGATGAACTGCAACATACTTGGGTGGAGTATCACAGGAAGGCGGGTCGTGGTATGCGGGATAGTTACGAGCAGCTAATCGATGTCATGCAGGATGTGGCCTATGTGAATAGTGAGTAGAGTTCAATAGATTTTAAAGGGAATTTTATGAACCTTTTGCCTTTTTCAGATGTGACCAATGGTGGAGAGTACTGGTATCTTGCCTATGAGTCCGGAAATTTCCGTCAAGATGTTGACATAGTGTGGGAGCAAATACGTCCCCTTTACGAAAGCCTGCACTCGTATGTGCGCAGAAAACTGAGAGATTACTATGGACCTGATCGTATTAATCGCATTGCCCCGTTACCCTCCCACATACTGGGCAATATGTATGGTCAATCCTGGTCAAATATTTTGGATATACTCATACCCTATCCTGGACGCAAGCTTATAGATGTCACGCCGCGCATGGTGGAGCAGGGTTACACCCCACTACTGATGTTCCA
This sequence comes from Lordiphosa magnipectinata, assembly GCA_037044535.1. Lineage (NCBI taxonomy): Eukaryota > Metazoa > Arthropoda > Insecta > Diptera > Drosophilidae > Lordiphosa > Lordiphosa magnipectinata. Next base: position 5,626 of record JBAMBO010002663.1, on the reverse strand, counting down.
GCTAGCTGAAGAGTTTTTCACCTCCATCAATATGTCGGCAGTGGGTCCAGAATTCTATAGAAATTCTTTGCTCGAGCAACCGTTGGATAGGCGAGTGCTGTGTGAGCCTTCCGCTTGGGACTTTTGTAATCGTCATGACTTTCGTGTGAAACTCTGTACGGATATCAATCAGAGGAGTTTGATTAGTGTACACCATGAGATGGCACATATACAATACTTTCTACAATATCGTCATCTGCCAAAGGTCTTTAGAAATGGAGCCAATCCCGCTTTCCATCAAGCAGTAGGTGATGCCATTAGCTTGGCCGTTTCGACACCAAAGCATTTGCAAACTTTGGGATTACTGCAGAGATCATTGGACGAGTCTAGCTATGATATCAACTATTTGTTTACCATGGCCATTGATAAGGTAAGTTAGCTGGGTAGAGACAGCGAATCAAATTACATGTTTTAAATCTTTCAGGTGGCTTTTCTGCCTTTTGCTTTGGCTTTGGATAATTGGCGTTACGATGTGTTCAGTGGAAATGCAAATAAACACACCATGAATTGCCATTTTTGGAATTTGCGGTAAGCACTGGTTAGTTTGAGCCAGTTCAGCTCTGGATTAACCAATTGAATTTTTGCAGTGAAAAGTATTCAGGTATTAAGCCACCTGTACTACGCTCTGAAAAGGATTTTGACTTGGGAGCCAAGTATCATATACCCGCAAATATTCCATACATTAAGTGAGTACACAAATTTCAATGAAATTTTATAAACAACGAAACAGGCTTAGTGTAGAGCGGTTAAGGGGAACGTAATGCTCCTTGCGCTCTTGCAGTCCGGCATTTATTTTGTATAGCTTTCTCAGTAAATAATAGTTTATTTCTTTGGTGATATACCAAAGAATATTTGCTCGTACATATTTAGAAATTGCTTAAGCTAAGGTAAATGATTTGCCCAAATTTTGATACAAATACACCAAATAAGGGAACTTTTCGGACATATTTGATCAAATAATTTCAATATGAACCCAGAGTTTTGGGTTTAAGTCCTGCAAAATCTAAACGCTCTCACATTTTAAGTTCAATCTCGATTCTTTGACCAGCGTTATTGAATTCAAGAAACCAAATATTTTTTACCCTAGAACAAAAGCATGGTTATTTGCAAACTGCAAATGAAATATGAAACAACATGAATACTTAGATGATATAAATAATTTGAACTTTGTGTAGAATTTTCATGATATGGGGAAAAAGCCAAGAAGAAGAAGATTAGCTCATATTAATGATTCGGCTCGAGTGCTTAAACACATGTGGCAAAATAATGGTCCCACCTGCTGTGGCTTCTAGGTTAGGATGTTCTTTGATATTACTAAATTGAATAATCGTCAAAAGGAACTAATAAATAAAAGCATCAATGCTTCTTCAACAAGTTCTTCTTCTTATGATGATGAAATGGAATTTTTAGCTAAGGAGCTAGAAAATAATGAAAAAGTGACAAATAAATAGCACATTTCTTTTTTTTTATCTTTTAATTATTTATTTTGTTTCTAAATTTTCTGTCATCTTGTGTAAATTTGGCAACTTAATGTATGTGTTGATATAACATTATGATTGTTAATATTATTATTATTAATTTTTGCGGTATGTATATTATGTATGCGTAAGCACTTATAGTGCGTGAATTTGCTATCCGGAAGGTGGCGCGAATGTTACTGACTGTCTGGGAAATTTGTGCAAATAGAAGGGTATGTAATAGGGAAGCTCGCTGCCTTGTGCCTTAGGCCACTCCTAAGCGCACTTGTGTATATTTCTTGTATTTTTACATTACAACAACGCGAGTGTCCTTAAAAGTCTTCAGAAGTCAAAACCTCTTCAAGTATAGCAAACATATCGGTATACAGATTTCTGCTGCTGCGAACTTTCTTTCCCTCATAACTTGACTATTTATTATCCAATCTTTTACCGAAAATTTAAAAAAAGCTTGATCTGCCTGAGACTTTAAGGACCTTATGTCTCATACATGTCGATCCTTATAGGATATATCGACTCGGTTGTTGATGCTGATCAAGAATATACATATGTATATATTTTATGGGGCTGGAGATGCTCCCTTCTGGATGTTACATACATTTGGCTCGTCCAAGATCCAGCACAAGCGGACTCCTTATTGAACGATTTCGTTTGTGCATTATTGTTCACAAAAAAAGCCCGAAGTTCACGGACAAAAACCATTAATAACACAAGGCAACAAAATTAGACTTTTTCCAGTATATTAAAGGGTCGGTGGTGATTCTAGACGATTTTCGTGTGCTGAAAACGAATCTGTTTTGAGAAAAGGTCCATCAGGTCGAGATTTTGAATAATTTGAGCTTAAAGATATTTTGACCCTTTTCAGACGCGTTTTGTGGGGAACCTATACTTTTGTTTGGACTTTTTTTTGGTATCTAGAATCATTAACCACCCTTCATTATACTAGACCTTGTTGTCTAGTGTGCAGTTGTAACGCCTTAGCAGCTGGGATGTGAGGCAGTCATAGTATGGAAAAGGCTCTCCTTAATTTCCAATATCAGTTAAATCCGCTTTAAGTTTTATTTCATAAACATTTGACTTCAATTGGCAATTCAAATGGAATTAATAAACTTAATTAATGTAGTAAATTAAGGATGGTTCGGATGAACGTGTGCGTGTGCTGCTGCTGTAGATCGACGTATATTATCTTCTTATGTGTTTTTTCTCGATCGCGATTTCTCGTCTCCCTCTCCTCTTCTCGACTCTCGACGCAGTGTTCCAATGATAGTGGTTATTGAACGAGCTGACAGTGGGACAGATTCGAATTGTGACAGTGGAACGGAACACCTAGTGTAATCGGTAAACGACTTCATTGCTCCTTTTGACGGATATCATCAGTAGAGCTAGCTTTTTTTACTCGTATATATGTTTTATCCAGCCATTCACAATGTATTTCAGTACATTTCCACACTGGTTGTCGGAACAATTAAAAAAAATACAAATTAAATTTGTGTTTGGGGAAAATAAAATAACTATATACCTGAATAATTTAAATTCATAAGTGCCTTGAAGTGAAGTGCCTTTATTATGTTTTTTTTGGGTATAACAGTGTAGTACACAGAATCAGAGAATTATATAGTCCGTTCCTATAACAAACCTTCTGCTTCACCTTAATATATTTATGTTGCCTTTAGGTTAGTTTAGGTTAAGTAAGTCCGTTGTGGTTAAAAGTCCATCCAGACTTTATTGAAGGCATCATTCAGTGATGCCAGCGCAGGGTTCCCGAGGTAGCTTAGGCTCACACGTGAGAGAGCCGGGCAGCGGCTTATGAAGTGTTTCAGTATTTTGATCTCACCTGGTTCCACGCATTTCCTGCAGTCTTGGTCGCTGGTGATGCGTAGGCCGACAGAGCTATTAGACACTAGACAGTTTTCCACTAACAATCTACAGATCCTGCGAAGGAGTTGTCGAACAGTTTCTTAGCTTGTCGTTGTCTATTAGAAATGTGAACCTACGATGTGCTTTGTGTATAAGAAAAATTTCTTGTCAGACTTCGCACACGCACAGCACTTAACTGTTAAAATCGAAGGTTCACATGAAATTTCTCCTTGCCATTGAATTGTACTCATCGTTACTCATCTATGTGAGTTCAAGAGTCTTATTAGATTAGGCGCTATTTTAGATTACCCCTTCCAAAGGAATTATTTAAGATTTAAGAATTTCCAAAGTTTAACCAAACAATATTATGATAGTTTAGTTTTAAAAGTCCAACTTGAAATAATGTATACAGTATTTAAGTGTTGTAACTTTCCATTCCTGTTATATTCAGCAACGACAATTCCAATATTATTAATGAGTTTTGTTTGTAAAAAAATTAAAATTGTTAAGTTGAGCGAAACATTTTACTCTTATATGCTTATAACTTTATAACTCGCAACAAATTCGGCCAATTCGACCGCTTAAATAGAGAGTTTGACTAGGGCTTGAAGTGTGAGAAGCAACAACGTCTGCTAATGAGTGAATTGTGGTAAATTCCGAAACAGCCAGACTTTCCATTGCTATTCCGCAATATTGTGAGTTATCTCTGTTTAAAAATGGTATTGATTTGCATTAAATAATAATCAATCCTGACCTTTGAGCCAGCACAAACAAATACTTTGATTTTACTTTTATTTTAAAATGTTTGATAAAATCGGTTTGAAAGAGTTCTGAGTTCTGAGATTTGAGGACCTTCGTTACCCTTTTGTAAAAAATTGATAAGCTCCTGGGATAAGGCTTATTCTAAGAACGACTAGAAATTATTTTGGTCACATCGCTTCAATACTGCTGTTCTGTCTTATTTATACGAAGCAATGTTACGAAAATTATGTTACTTCGATCTGAGAAATGACCTATACGTAGCATCGGTGCAAAATAAATAGAACGGAATAAGTAGTTCCTATGATTAATAACCCAAAATTGAGAAATGACCCTCATGCTTAACTAGATAACAAAAAAGGAGGCGTTTGAAGGGTTGTGTTTGTTGTGCCGGGTCAAAAAACTTGTTAAACATTATTATATAAGCCAATAAAGGCTTGGATGGTACTGAATTTTGACAATTCTGACCAGATCATTAAAAATTATTAATATGTTATACCTAAACCCCATCAACTACGTCCCTGCTTTAAGCCATTCACTTATCTAACATTAACTAGAAAACCCCAACAATTTAAATCGCTACTAAAACCAAGTAATTATTAAATTTTTATATTTTCGATTACAATTTACACACGAATTCAAACATTTTTTCATCAAATTGCCAACGATTACGCGTTTGGCCCACTAACTCTCCACATAAATAATGCTGACCCATACAAGCACACGAAAAAGAAATGAAATCGAACAAGTAACAAACCAAAAACAAAAACCAAAACTCACATGTCTGTGATATTTCCCGCATTCACTTTCCACTTGGCTGGCATCGGGTTTCAGTTTCTTCTGGCCGTCATTTAAATAAGCCAAATCTGAAAACTGTTACGACAAAGCCCAGACAACATTCGTGGAAACTCGTTGTACTCGTATGCAGGCAGTCTGACCCATTAAACTCTAAAGATTTTCCGCCACGAAAATGTACATTTATTGCTGTCAATAAACAAACGCGAATTCAAACTGCAAATGGCGTGGCCAATGACTGACCATATTGCCTGTCCTCTGTTATGGATTGATTTCTTTTGGTTTGGATAGGATTGCTTCATTTTAATTGTTGATCTTATGTTTTCAACGCACAACCAGTCTGCGGTTTGGTTTTGAGACTTGAGTTCTTTCAAGGTAGAGGTGCAGACTAATAAAGTCATTGCGAAAGGCTTCAAAAGAGGGTCAAATTCCAAGATGGTTTATTAATTTATTACATAGTACAACACTAAAAAAAAAACCTGGTACTAGAAGCATTACATCATACCCAGTTTTTTAACTAAAGACTAGGCTCGCGTTCTATGGGTGCATTTGTAATTGCGAAAACAATTTTAGCTTATTTATGAATGGAACAAGATAAAAATCTACAATGTTCAGAGAATTCGGACAGGTTCATTGGAAACGCATTTTGATACCTGCAGTTTTATTTCGTTATACCAGTACGTACTAGAGGTCTGCATGAG
>JBAMBO010002659.1:0-43790 GCA_037044535.1 Lordiphosa magnipectinata | reverse complement strand
TTAGTTACAAAAGTTCTTGATTTTTATCTAAGCGTTCTTAAACTCTGTCATTTCAAAAACAGCTTTTGCAAGGGTATAAAAACTTCGGCACAGACGAAGTTAGCTTGGCCTTCTCAGTTTGTTTCTACATCATTTTGTCATCATTTTTAGAAAATTATACAAATGAAAGGCAATATGAAGTGTCAAATCGTATGGAAGAAATGAAATCATTTTCTTCATTTCTTTGGTGGAAATTGACTATTAAACTTGAATTATAATTTGAAAATGCATCATAAACCATATAGCACAATCAAAAATTAAAATTTACATTAAGCATTAAATGAACTCATTATTAGAAAATCTGAATTTTATTTTTGCGAGAGATGCAGCCCTGTTTGAGGATATGGATTATTATCTTGGGCACAAACCCTATAGCTAGATTTTAAATAAGAAAATTAAATATCTTAAAGTTCTGTGACACCGACAGATTTTTCGAGCGTTTTGCAAACCAACCGAGACCAAAATCTCTAGAGATTTTCAGGACACCCCGTTTAAAACTTATAATTTTGAACCCTCTTGGTTGCTGCTCTTTCAACCTGTTCAAGTTTTAAAATTTTCGGATATTTGCAATGAAACAAATTCTTGGATAATTTTCGTTTTGATCACTTGGTTTTCGTTTTTATTGTTGTTTTTTTTTTTGTTGTTTTGTTTTTCAATATTCATCAGCTTCATTTTTGTATGGTTTTTGTTTATCTTTTATACAGAGACAAAAAACTATTTGGTAAATTAAGTACTTTTTATAAATCCGTTTCATCTGCTTAGGTGTATAACGAAATATTACAAACTAGGTGCGATAGCGCAACATTTTATAAGATAATACAAAATACGTTCGTTTACAAACTGACTTAAATAGGCGCACTGCACTACATTAACTACCTTACCGTACAAACTTAGATGCTAACAGAAGTCTTATCACACGCTGACAACGCTGCTGGGAAGGCGGCACACAACTAAGTACGTCTTACGAACCAGGCACACGATTCGGATGAGGACCAGAGCAGAAGGAGGTGAAGCCACAGCTGGAGGACAATACAGCCGAGGCCAGACCACATCACAAAAAAGGTGGCACCCAGAGCCAGGCCAAATACACACGGTCATCCTGGGAGGAATCCTCGGGCAGTTGGTATTCGAGTTCGGTGTGTGTGATTGTGGGGTATGGATGGGTGGGGGTGTCTTGTTCTTAGTTCTTCAGGTTGTGTGGGTCCCAAATGTGTTGTTGCTTAGAATCTAAATGGATATTTTTTTTGTCTGATTCGTTTATGGCTTAGGTCTAAAAGGGGGTTTCGATCTGATATTTGTTTCTCTGAATCTCTAGCGGTTATCACGTGTTAGGGAAATGGAAGTGTTAGGTGATTCACAATGTTTCGTTTACCATTCCCGCATTTTTCAATGCTGCAAAGAAAGTCAAAGAGAAAGAAATTCATTTCACCAATTTAGTAACCGTGATATGAATGAAGATCATGATAGTTAAAATCATGCTCCACCTCATGTTCATGCTCCTCGATTTGATGATGATGATGCTCTTGATGATGATGATGATGGATGGGCTCGTGATGGTGATCCTCCTCGATGTGCTTGTGTATGAACTCGGGCTGCTTGTAGGGGATGTGCTTCTCATGGATCTCGGGCACGTGTTTCTCGATATGCACATGTACGGGTTTCTCCACTGCGATCTGCACGGGGTATGGTACATGTTTCTCCACTTTCACGGGGATTTCCTTGATCACTGGATAGGGAGCGGGAACATGCACTTTGACTTCATAGGGCACTGGTTTCTCCACATGCACTGGGACGGGACGATCATAGGGCACATGCACTGGCACTGGTATCTTCTTGATGACTGGCACTGGCACTGGTTTGTCCACATAATGAGGCACTGGCTTGTCGACATAGTGTGGCACTGGCTTATCCACATGAACCTTGACAGGATAGTGCACCACCTTCTCCACGGTATAGGGCTTGTCCACATGCACATGCTTCTCCACCTTATAGTGGACGATTTTCTCTACAGGATAGGGGGCGGGAACATGAACCTTGACGGGCACATGAACCTTCTTTTCCACTGGATAAGGAGCTGGCACATGAACCTGTAATTAAGTTTAATTAAAACAATTAGTGAAAATTCTACGGCAAAAATTAATTGCTTTTGCCTCACCTTGACTGGCACGGGACGGTCGTAGTGCACATGCACGGGGTAATGCACCTTCTTCTCTACGGGATAGGGAGCTGGTATTTCCACGGGCACTTTAACTATCTCTTTCACCTCATACGGGACGTGCTTGATCACGGGATAGGGCTTGGGTACCTTGACTTTGACGGGCACATGGATGTGTTTTTCCACAGGCACATGAACAATTTTCTCAATGGGCACCGGAACTGGCACTTTCTTGATGACTGTGAGTGTCTTTTCCTCATGCACTGGATAATGTGGCACATGATGATGATGATAGTCCTCGTAGTGATGAAGGCCACGCTTGGATTTTGTGGTATCATCACTGTTGGCGGCTTCCGCTTCTTTGGCCTCGGGTTCGGCTTTCTGTTCGGCTGCGGAGCTCTTTTCGTCCTCAGCTTGGGTAAATGTGGTGGCCAGGAGCAGGACCAAGGCCAGTGATGTCGCTGTGCGCTAAAGAAAAGTAAGGGAAAGGAGTTTGATCAGTTTTTCAAGAACTTAATATATCTTTTTATAAAAGATCTGGGGACTAGTTTACTATCAAGTTGTAGAAGAAGAACACAAGTTATGGCTGAGCGATTTGAGAACAGAATAGAAAATTTATTTAAAATCAAAATCACATCAGCCCAAAAGTATACTTCACTATACTGGCATTTCGCCCGCTGAGTGATTGATTTTAAAATTCTCAAGTCTTAATTCTGACCATGATCATTATAACTAGGCAAAATGGATTAGAAAATTGTGGCTTTGAGTGATGATTTCTATATTGCACTTTGGTATTTGTCGCCTCAAATCAATTTTTTTTTGTTTTTATTGATGATGAATTTTGCATTTCATTTCAGTTTTTTCTTTCTTAACAAGTTTGATTTATGTTTTTTAGAAGAATCTTAGAAATCGGACCATACTGTTGTTAAATCACAAAAACTTTAATAAATCAGTAAGTTTTTCTCCCAATAACTGGCTTTTTCTTGATTAATGCCAAATTTGGAAACAACATTTTAAACAAATCTGTTTTCGAATTGATCATTGAATTTTTATTACGATACTTTTTTTTCAATATTCAGTTTTGAGCTATTTTTTGTTTAGATTTTGTTGAAATCTTGGCAAACTATTTAATCCATGTGATTGCAACATATTCACACCATTCAGATAAATGCTCTTTAAATTTTTTTCGCATTTCAATATCTTTCACTTTGATTTAGTTCGCATTAATCAAGGATCGACTTGTATATGTTACAGAGTCCAGCTCAGATTGACTTTCACTTGGTTTTTGCACTACACTTTCAACACTTGATCCTTCTGATACATACCATCAACTTCATGTTGCCCAATTAAAGTATATCCTTCGCTGGGATATGTGGCACGCGGAGAACTGAAAATATCGAGGAGGATTTACACACGTTCCGTATCGCACACACTCAATACAGCTCAACGGTTAACGGTTTAATGATGCCAACTGCACTAACCGAGCGCACTTTTATAGTTAAAGCCAAAGTCAAACGCCAAACGCGGCGAAGCCGAAGACAAACAACAACAATAACAATAATAATCGCTGGCCACTGATGTTGGATTTGGATGGTGAATGGGATTCGTCGTGGCTTGCTTCGTTGAATTTTGGAGGCGCGAAGTCGACGCAGCCAAGCGCCAAATGCAGCGCCAACTAAAAAAAAGATTGCAATATCAAGAGAAGTGTTGGAAGGAACAGGGTGAGGCGGGGAGTCTCTATGGATGCGTGCCATTTTGCTGTTTAATTCGACTACCGTCAGCTGCTGCAAGTCAATGTACGTAAAAGGGGCTTGAGAAACCACAAACAGCACGAATATTTCTTGCGGGTAATTGAATAATACCCCAACTCGCTGGGCTCTTCACTTGATGAGTTGGTTAGGGGAGTTGAATTTTGTTTGCTGATGGTTTTATGCTAATCTTTCATGATTATGTGTTTTGTTGAGGATTACTTGTGATTGTGTGGAGGAGTTTTTATTTTTGGTATAATTTTTATGATGTTGATGTAAGATGAGGCAGCATTATAAAAAGGGCAAGAAAAAATTAATATATTTTCAATGCAGTCACATTTTATATCTTTGTCCAAAAATTCAAGCACCTAATATAAGAAATAATCATATGGTACCTACTTTTAACTTAGAAATAGATAGAAAAAGAGATAATGTCAAATTCCCTTTCTCTTGTGCGCAAAATTAAAAGCACACACGCCAAGAGATTTAGAGTAAATTTATGCGTTCTCTGTTGCAATATAAACATAACCAAAAAAAGACAATAAATGTACTACTTAGGATGGAATTCACAAGTATTTGTTAAAAATAATAACCATTCTCGGTTTTTAATGTCACAAGTTTTTAATTTATTCATGGCGTCGTCATTAAAATGACCACAAACGCTTGTTTTTCTCCTCCATGAGTGTGGTACTTTTCAACAGAGTCAAAATTCGATGGAAAAGAAAGTGTTTTAATTCGATCATTAATTCTGACTTCGAAAAAGATTCAAATGATGCATAAAAGGACAAGTATAAAATGGCTAAAATAACTTACCTGATAAAGGTTAAGGTCACAGATTTATTATCAAATATTTTGCACTTTTTATACTCTGTGAACCTTTGGTACACAAGTACAAAGTATGTAACTGGAAGAAGGAATCATTTTATGTATTCTTGATCAGCATCAACAGCCGAGTCGAGTCCTTATGAACAAAGAGATCTCAGAGATGGTAATAGATAGAGGTTTGACATGTATGGGACATATATTTCTTATACTTGCAGGCAGATCAAGTGAACTGTCAATTTTCGCAACGCCCCCTTCCGCCACCATAATTTGGAATAAAACGTCTTATCTCCCACAGTTTTGATGATAGATGGTTTTTACATTCTAAAAATAGTTAATAATTAGAATTATTTATCAATTTGCCAAAGAAATGATCAAGATCGGATGAACGATACTCATTAACTTTTTGCATTAAGCAAGACTTAGCGTCGTAACCATAGTTAAGAATGTACACAGTTGGCCGAGTGGACAAGACGTTTGCTTAGAAAATGTCGAGGCCTGGGACTGAAGCCCCGTAAGAGCAAAGATTTTCTTCTCCTTTCATCTTATTGTCTTTTTTGTTTTTAAAATTGCGGTTTATTTTCTTCACTTTAGGGTAAAATACGCTAAATTTTAAAGAAAATTTTAATAAAATAAAAAAATATTTTTCTAAAATTCAGAAATATTTTTCTTATAGATAGAAGTTTTTTCTAAATTTTAGGCCGATTTTCCTGTTTCTTTTTCCGGATTCCGTTTGTATTAAAGATAAAAAAATTTCAAACCAAAAAAATAAATTTAAGGTTTAATGGGTGATACGAAACTAAAAACAAGAAAGAAAGTCGGTCAAGCCAGACTCTAACATACTCTGTACCCTTAATGCCGCAGCTCTCATTTGCTCACGAGCTATACGCTGTTAGAAAGTATAATTTGAGTGGTTTTTTTATAGGCAATGGGAGTGAGGGCAACTTAACTTTGAGGGAATATCGTTGGACTGCGTTGGAGAGAGAGCGCATGCGCAGTTTTTCGTTGTCCGATGCGTACGAAAGTCAACAGCGTTTATGAATAAGTGTTTTTTCGTCACCTCCTTTAGCTCATGGGTGATAGTCGAGTGGGTTAAGCTGCCAGTCGCCTGTGTGTGTTTCAGTCTTTCGAGGTACCTAGTTCAAGTCCCAGAAAACTAAGTAAAAAAAAAAATGTCTATGTGGCTATCTCAAAATCAATCACAGTTTAAAACAAAGTTGGGTTTTGATCTCACACCCCCACCCCATATATTCTTTATAAGTTTTTTATTTTGAGAACTATTCGTACTTGGATCAAGTACTGAAACTTTTGAATCAGGAATGTCGGCATCAAAAATTCACTCTCGGATCAAGAATTTCGGTCTTACGGTACTTTTGAGAACGAATGCTCTTGATTCAAGAGTGAAATTCTCTATTTGTTCTCTGAGTGTACTTTTCGGCTGTCCCACCTCAGGCACACAGGATGGTTATTAAACATTTCTTTAAATGAGTAACGGGTATATAGAAGTCGTTTAGAGCCGACTTTAACGTACGCTCTCGTTTTTATAAGAAAACAAACAACGATTTGGACCCTTAGTATTTGCTCGATTCAGACTCTTTGCTGCAGAGATGAATCGATCGTTATACCCAGAAAAATATCGAGACCGACTAACAAGAAAAGTTTTTATCAATCAAACTTCATTTCTTCATTTGTTGAAATTAGTGTTAACTTTTCTGTAATTTTAAAGCCAACCTTGAAGCTATGAAAAACCTGAACAATAACGCTACCACCGTAGCACTTACAACCTGCGATTATCTCAACTTATTTGAGCACTTTTCAGCCATTTAGTCATGGTAGCAAACCCAAAAAAATAAAAAAATAAACACAACCAACGGCCTTGACCAGAAATGCAATGAACCCTGGAAGTAGTCGTAAAAATGTGAAACGGTAAAGCGACTACTAAACCTTAAACAGTTATACGGCTTACACAGCCGTGGTGGTAAGCCACAAGAGGCTTTTTTTGTGAATGGCACATAAAATATCATAACTGTCATAGTTGGAGAGCATCCAAGACTTGAGACACCAGCTAGTAAATGGGCATGAAATGGCAATGCGATTGTTACACCAAAACGAACAAATGCAAATCAAAGACTTATTCTTCTGCTACAATTTGATGATAAATCGGCAGCTTTTCAACTTTGGACACTTTTGTTGACATCGAAATTTATGTAAATCTGCATTCAAAACTCTAAATACCACAAGGTCACCCAGCAAACAATTGAGGAATCAAACTCAATTCAAAGATGATTTCGAATGTGAAATATAACAAACAAACAAAATAACAAAAAGAGATGAAATTATCGGGTAATTAAGTCAAGGAAGTAATTGCATACGAACAATGATGTTGATGAAGACGACTTGTTGTCATAGTTGAAATTGTGTCTAAGTAGGAGTCGGGTGACATAATCATCAACAGCTTGTGCGCTGAATCTAACGTCAGCTCTCTTTATCTCTTTGGAAATGCGAATCGAACAATGTGGTCAAGACATGCAACAAACGTGCATTGAAACGAAATCGAAAGTTGCATGCAACACACAGGCAACATAACAAGTCACTGGGATAGCTTCACAATATGTGTGCCAAAGCCGCCGAAAACTGGTAGACCCATTGACATAATAACGAGGAAGGTAACCAGAGTAAGACCGAGACTGAAACTGGGTGGTGTCAATTACGCAGCACATGAAATGGAATCGAAACATTGCCTCGCTGTGTGTGTCTTAGGTTATGGTTGATGGTTGGATGGATGATACCGCAGCGCGTATGTGGAGCAATGACACAAGGCAACAAAATGACCGAGTGACACAGTCTCTTGGCTTAGCCCCCTTCCCCTTTCTGGGAGGTAGGGAAAACTGGTCTTGGTCATTCAAGCGTGAACGGCTTTGCAGGTGGCCGAAATGCAAAAGTAAAAGGATTTGTAATGGATGCATTGATTATGGTTGAAATATGACAGTTAAGTGACATTTAAGGAAGCCTTTTAGCTTGCTAAAGAAATTAACAATCATGTTTAGAGTTAATTGATTTTCATGTGCCTGAACTGCTTATTAAATTGGAAACTAACATTTATTTTTCAGTTAAATTGTCGAATCAAATATAGGTTTTAACTAATCAAGCAATAAACAGTCTCAGATTCTTAAAAATAACTTAAATGTAACGCGTCATTGATGTAGAAAACACATTATTCAAAGCATATGTCGAAGCATTAACTTGTCCCAAAAAAAAAAAACGAAAGAAACAAGTAAGAAAGTTGGTCAAGGCCGACTATAATATACTCATACCCCCCAAAATTTGAATATATCTGATCAATTCAAGTTAGAAGATGTGGCAAAGAAAGGATAAAGTGTGTGAAGTACAGCCAAGTGGCTTGGCGGCCGGTGCCACCCATCAAAATTGTTTGTTTTCCTTATAACTCGACTACCGTTCATCCGATCTTCACCATTCCTTTAGAGGATCGATAAATAATACTAATTACTAAATATCTTTAGAAGGTATGAACCATCTATCTACAAAACTGTGGGAGATATGACGTTTATAAAAACAAGTAAGAAGATCGGTCAAGCCCGACTGTAATATACTCTGTACCTGCAGTAGCAGCGCTGCTGCTGCTCTGAGGCAGCGAACTTTCTTTTGGTCATGACCTGACCAATAGATGGCGTCACTACTTGCTTTGAACAATGCTGGCACCAGCGCAACGGCCGCCAACGTTCTTTTGCTCATAACTTGAGTATCGTTCATCCGATCTTTATAATTTCTTTCGCAAATCGATAAATAATGCTAATAACTAAATATCTTTTAACGGGTACGAACCATCTTTCATCAAAACTGTGGGAGATATGTCGTCTTTCCCGAATTGCGGGAGCGGCAAGGGACGTGGCATAAATTAAAAATAAACTTGATCTGCTTGCAAGTATAAGAAGTATATGTCTTATACATTTATTTATTTAGTTTATAGTTTAACAATGTTCTGTCTGACTTTAAGAAGTTCTACACAGAAAAAAAATTAGATCCATGTCAATTTGATATGGGCTGGTTAATTTGACACTTTGTCAAATATCATTTTTTCATGTCATTTTTAAACTATAACGTCTCATATTAACCATAAATAATATCAATTTGTAAAATGATACTAGAAAAGATCATAAGGATATCCATAAAATTTTTGAAACAGTCACAAAGGGAAAGGGATGTATAGAAAATGCGAGAAAGGAAAGAGGCTAATACTGTTTCACATCGAAACTTCAAGCAACATAAAGAACTATATAAGTAGGCTTCCCTGTCAAGGCGGGGTCAAAAATGATAAATTTGTTCTTTTTCTGTTTCTATAAAAAAATAAATAATATGTAGTACTTAGTTAAAAAAAAAATAGTGTCATTTCCAATTCATTTTTTTTTCTTTGTTTAATAATTAAATTATAAAATTTCAATTTGATCTTACTAATATTATTTTGAAATAGTCGAAAGTTTCACATTGAAGTGTGTCATATCGGCTTTTGATTGATATGAAAAAATATATTATTGAGCCCCAGATCATATCATTATTTTTTCTGTGCACTTAGGAACGACAATAAACTATCTTTTATTAGAAACAAGGAGGAGTGTGGGGAGTAAATATGATAACTTAAGTCATAGTTTAAACAAAGGTTTCGAAAGGGTTCGTGATGAGCGTAGTTTGTTAGGCAAGGCTCTAGATAAATAGGATAAAAGTTTCTAGTAACGCGTTGTGGGACAGCAAGACTTATATTAGATAACAAAGCGATAGTGTCGATTACTCCTGACAGGAGTTTATGAATAAAAAGGACACCATGGCAAGTTCTGCGGTTCTTAAGGGAAGGCAGTTTGATTAAGCGTAAAATGTCCTCGTAAGGAGGAAGATGTGTGGACGGATCCCAGTTTAAGCCGCGGAGAGCTAAAATTAAGAACTGCTTCTGAACCGATTCCAGTTGATCTTGATATTTTTGGTAGTATGGAGACCAGATAAACGACCCATATTCAAGGAATGGTCTCACTAGGGAAACATAAAGTTGCTTAGTGACGTAGGGGTCATTAAATTCCTTGGACTATCGTTTAACGAACCCGAGAACTCCCATTGCCTTGTTTTGCGATGACCGCTATATGACTATTAAAACATAACTTGAGTACAAATTGTACACCCAAATCATCCACTTTATAGATTTGTTCCAATGAGATTATATCAATCATATAATCAAGCTCATATGGTTGATTACGACTAAAGGTCATACATTAACACTTGCAGATTATTAAGAGATAGCCTATTAACCGAGCACCAGGTGTGAAGAGAGTTTAAATTGGATTGGAGAAGGAGAGGACAAACTAAGTTTTAGGTCATCGGCAAACATAAATGCATGCGAATGGGATAATACCTGTGGGATATTATTTATGAAAAGGTTATATGGCAGAGGGCTTAAATGACTACCTTGGGGAACCTCAGATAGTACATTAATGGAGCTGGATAGTATTGATTTGAAACGAACCCGTTAAGATCGATCGCTTAAACATGGCTTCATCCAGTTGAGGAGGAGTGCGGTGAAGACGAGCAAACACAATTTATGTACTAAAAGATCATGATGTCAAAAGCCTTGCTGAAATCAGTATAAACTACATCATTCTGCTGCTTATTTAAAAATCCATTGTTTACAAGAGTAGTAAACTCCAGTAAATTCGTTGATATAGAGTGATTCTGCATGAAACAATGTTGAGATTTGGATACTCTGTGTACCTTTCCCAGCAAGCATCTTATGAAATTTCTGACCACACTCGAGTCTGTTTCGAGTCCGTTTTCTGATCATAAATGATACTTTTGTCGGGAGAAAATGGTACCCTAGCCGCGACTCTTCATAAAGAGTCGTTTTTAACCTGTTTTTTTGATCAGTTTCGACTCAATTTCGAGGCATTTGAGAGCCTTTTTCGTGTCGTTTTTTTATGAATCACATTTTGAGCAAATGCATGAGTCATTTTCGAGTCTTCCTTAAATCGCAAATTAAACTAATATCGTTTTAATCATCAGATGGGCTCGAAAAAGACTCACCAAGGTGAGAAATCACCTAATGATCTTCCAAATGCTAGGTGGGTTGGTACAGAGTATAAAAACGAAAAAGTTGATCGGCTTAAAAAAATTGGGTTTTTAATGGAAGTATAGAAAATAGAACAAAGTCAAAGCCAGCTTCTCTAAAGTTCAATCATTTCATTTCAACACCAAACATCTACACTTAATACTTTTTGCCTGATTAATACCTTTTCCTGAGGAATACTATGCATTAATAACATCTCCAGTCTCTCCTCAAAAATGTATCTTATCGACTTGTATTATTTGTAAATATTTGAAGGGCAGAGCCTCTTCCCTCTTCTCAATGCCAACATCAACATGATTTTAAAATTAAACTCCAACTCATGGTTAAACTTTTCAATCTACACATGGTCTGTTAATGGCTGCATGAATTGCTCGATTAACTATTCCAACTTCAACTGGTAAGAAAACTGTTAGATGCAATCGATGCCCTTTCAATTCGATGTAATTATCATCAACTAATCATCTCGCATCGCAGCAAAAGAGGTCAATGGCAAAAGCATTTGAACTCTGGTGTCTGACGGCGGCTTTCTATACTAACGAGTATGTACGTGCGATTCATACCCAAAAGTCCATGTCTTATGTTGGTCACATTGTCACGCACCGTTGAGCGTACGCTATGCTCAATTGAATCACAGAGCAAACCACAAAACCAGAAAAACTAACCATGAAGTCCACTGGATCAAGTTTTTTGTTTTTTTTTTTTTTTTCTTAGCTATTTCGTGGTTGGAGCTGACTGATTAATAAGGAAGTCAGAGCCTGCGACCCACCTGCGATTTTCCCAACTCCAAAAAAGCCAGTAAAACCAGTCAAAAACTATTTATTATCATAATAATTCCGCTTAAGGGGCTTTTGCGCGGCAGTTGCAAAGAAGGCAGCTGCAACTGGGGGAGTGATATCCAGCCAGTTTGACCCATTGACTCACTCACAACACGAACTCTTTTTCCAATTTGCATACGAAAAACTTAATTTAACCGAAAATAAATTGTTCAGATAGCTTTCCTTTTTAGTTTTTAGTGTTTTTAGACACGCTAATATACTTACATAAGAATAACCAAATTTATAGTAATAACATTTAAGTTGAAGTCAGGCCATTAATGTGAAAATACAAGGTTGGCCATATTCGACGGACCCATGTTTTATTTAAAAAGATCATAGAAAAACACAATACTTTTCTGTTTGTGATAAAAATGATTTGAATGGGTTCACGTAGATTTTTTTTACTCTGTACCAAAGGTAAACAGAGTATATTAAGTTTGTGCAAAAGTATGTAACAACCAGAAGGAACGAAGAGATGGTAAGAGATAGATGTTTGACATGTATGGGACATATATTTCTTATACTTCCAGGCAGATCAATTTTATTTTCAATTTTTGCACGCCCCCTCCCGCCCCCACAATTTGGAAAAAACTTCATATCTACCACAGTTTTGATGATAGATTGTTCTCACCTTCTAGAGATATCTAGTAATTTTTAGTAAATAAACTATTTATCGATTTGCTGAAGAAACGATAAAGATCGGATGAACGATACTCAAGTTATGAGCAAAAAAAGGTAACCGGCACCTTCCCACCCCTGTATTCAAACAAACACAATCTTTGTGAGAGAGAGAGAGAAACTTAGAGATGAGCGTATAATTAGAATATTGCACGATAACCGCGTGACTCCTTGGATGTATTATAATAATATATTATAGTAGGGAGCAAATTAAGTGGTACAGAGTATGTTATAGTCGGGCTTGACCGACTTTCTTACTTGTTATACTCTGTACCGAAGGTACATAGAGTATATTAAGTTTGTGCAAAAGTATGTAACAGGGAGAAGGAATCATTTCCGACCGTATAAAGTATATATATTCTTGATCAGCATCAACAGCCGAGTCGATATAGCCATGTCCGTCTGTCCGTCTGTCTGTCTGTCTGTCTGTCTGTCTGTCTGTCTGTCTGTCTGTCTGTCTGTCTGTCCGTCCGTCCGTATGAACGAAGAGATCTCAGAGATGGTAAGAGATAGAGGTTTGACATGTATGGGACATATATTTCTTATACTTGCAGGCAGATCAAGTTTATTTTCAATTTTTGCCACGCCCCCTCGCGCCCCCGCAATTTGGAAAAAACGTCATATCTCTTAAGTTTTGATGATAGATGGTTCGTACTTTCTAGAGATATCTAGTACTCAAAATTATTTATCGATTTTCTGAAGGAATGATAAAGATCGGATGAACGATTCTCAAGTTATGAGCAAAAATCGGTCAGTTAACACCCCCCACCCACCCCACCCATAACCTAAGCATTGCGTTCAGCAGAAGCAATCTTAGTGAGAGAGCGATAGAGAGAGACTTAGAGAGCGCACTGCGTTGTGTGTTAACTGGCCGTTTGACTCGTGACCAAATGCGAGCTGCGACATTAAGGGTGCAGAGTATGTTATAGTCGGGCTTGACCGACTTTCTTACTTGTTTTACATCGGTTTTTGAATATGATATCTCGTAAACTCCATGGTTTTAGCCAACATTTCGGCCGGAACTGCGGCTATTTCTTGGCGGATATTGTTTTTCAGGTCTTCCAGCGTCCTTGGCTTGCTGATGTAAGCCTTCGATATCAAGTAGCCCCACAAAAAGAAGTCTGGAGGTGTTAAATCTGGCAAACGCGGCGGCCAGTCAAAGTCACAATTATTTGACATCAAACGCCCAGGGAACAATGACCTCAAAAAATCGATTGTAGCGGGGCTGTGTGTGGTGGAGCGGCATCTTGTTGAAACCAGTAGTGCGCCATACGCTTTCGACGAACAATTGGCATCAAAAAATTGGTTATCATATCGCCATAACGCTTCTGATTGAAGGTAACCATTTAAGCACAAACGCCTCATCAAACAGTGACTTTTTCATCGTGAAGAGGTACCTCTTGAATCTCTTGAAGATTTTCAGTGGCATAAATATACCGTTCCGTTCAACGTGAAATGAGATTCATCGGTCATGATGATTTTGTGCCAAAATTGCTCATCTTCACTTATTTCGATGATCCTTTGGACCCATTTAAATCGACGAGGCTTATCCTCAGGCAACAATTTTTGTATCAATTGAATCTTTTACGGGAACAATTCTAAATCAACACGCGTCCTAAAGTGGTTTCGGATGTTCTTGGCGACGTCTCAACACTGACCCGTGCGAGTGCAATAATATTGTCATCCGATCGCCTTGGTCGCTTATTATTTGGCCTCTTTGCATTAGAAAGAGTGTCACCAGTTGTAAATCTTTCGTATAAACGTTAAATAGTGTACATAGACGGCGCACTTCTCACTTTATTTATTCTTTTAAATGCGTGTTGAGTTTTCACAATTGACTTGTTTTGTTGAATGTAAATTTCAACAATCTGAGAGCAGAAAAATCTACTTGGACTGACGCTTCAAAAGCTGTCAAAAGCTATAGTGCTGCCAGATGGGTACGTCGAATATGGCCAACCCTGTATACTCGTATTAAATTAGAATTGAGAAATTTAAAATTGATCAATTTCACAATTTTCGATCCAGAAATTGCCATTATAACTTCTGATTGGGTTTAGTCATTATAAAAGCGTTTATTTATGCAAAAATAACTTTTAAATAAAACCAAATAATTATTTGTCTACATTAAATAGGTGATTAAATAGGTAAGTAGGTAAAAAACATTTTAATGATATGATTTCTCACTTATGAGCCCTACCAATAGTCGATGACTCTAAAGAAGGTATTTACTTTCGAAACGGTTTTTGAAAGACCGTTTCTTGGAACGAAGCACAAACCAAGCCTTCCCCCCAAAGCTAAGACCCCGCCACAACGCTTAAAGTTGCTTAAAATGCCTACTTTGAGCCTTCTTAGTCGTGTTTGTGGGGAATCCATTCATTTTGACTTTCTTTGATATTATCAATGGTTTAGTCGGGAGGAGCCCCCACTGGCTTCAATAAGGAATTATATGGTATCGCAATGGGCCTATTTTGGCCTAAGTGTAGATGAGCACGGCAAAACATCGATGTTTTTAGCGATGTATCGATGTTTGGAAGAAGTTTCAAACATCGATGTTTTTACTTTTCTACCATCTCGAAAAGCGTCGGCAGAGGTAGAGAGGGAATTGTAAGAGAACTTATTAAAATTTGTTATTTATAATCTAAATGTTTTACATTTTTAAAATCTGGCCACATTCTGCCAAAACAAAAGAATTGTTACTTGTGGTATTTTTTGTTTTGGCAGTTCCTTTTTTGAAGTGTATACTAGAGACCTGCACGGGTGATTTCGGAATCGTACGATTACGAGTAAAAATAACCGTTGTGTGAGTAAAATTATTTTTTTTTTATCTGTGTTATTTTTCACACTATGCCTAGTAATAATCGTGGCATCGTACGAGTATAATCACCTGCTTACTATGTTACTATAAGGATTGATTTGTAAAAGAACATTCAGGGATAAAATGATCACCAAATGCTTGCCCAAATCATGCATCACTCAGTGTCAGAGAGGGACAGTAACATTTTCTTGTCTTCTTGGGGAACCCTGGTATATTCCAACAGAAACTTCGTATGTTTTCTCTCTTCTCTTTCTCTCCTATGCCTCTTGCATGGCGACGAATGATCTCGTGTGCATCAGACAGCCACGAACACACACACGCAATAATCGGGTTTCTATTTCTTTGGTTGCTGTTTCGTTCGAAGTGGTATCAATTATCTTCTCATAATTTCGCCGTACATCCCTTGTCCCAGAAGTCCCGATTAGTTTTATTTAATATCTAAGTGTTTGTTCAAAATGTAAATAATTTCTGAAGTTAAATGATTATTTTTGATTATAACGATTACGTTGCCTACGATGCTACGATGCCAATTTGACAGCTAGGTAATCGGATAGTTGTTACTCATATTCGGCGATGCCAAACATGTTAAATTTTTATTTACTGGTGCAGGTCTGTAGAGTATACTAAGCTAAAGGCACCATGACTTTCTAGCCAACTAAATATTTATTGATTTAGTGTTTCAGTTTAATTAAGTTTTTAATGGTGAACAACATTAGGCTTGCAATTTATACTAACGTCCATCTCGCAGTTCCTTTCATAAGAGGCTAGCATCGCCTCGTTAAAAAGTTGTAAATTGCGAAAAATCTCAAACTCTGTTCCCAATTGCTTGGCCCTAAATGCAATAAAATTATGTTAAGTATAGACTTAGTTGTCGATTTGTGTACGTGCTCATAATTACAGCAACACCAAAAACAAAAGAAGAGAAACAAAGTTTGCAAATTGTTGTTGTTGCTTTTTTTTGGGTGTAAATTGCGTAAATTGAATAAATATTATGCTTTGTTCAGATTTGTATGTCGGGTACTTGAGTAGGTCTTGTTTTTTGCCATTTTACTTTGTACGTTTTGTAAATCGACGTATGTGTGTATTTTGGTCGGTCTTGTTTTTTTTATGAGTTGCTTTTTGTGCTGCACTGAGGCGTAGATGAAGTTGTGTTAATAGTGGGTAAAAGAGAGGAGCTTAAAAGGTTGAATAAAACTGGGGAAAGAACTTGACAACGAATACAACTATTCAGATTTACAAATGCAAAAATCTTGTTCCGATTGATCACTTAGCTAATTTCCGGCTCGCAACCATCTCTAGCACGGTTTAATGTTAAAGCTAGCTCTCGGTTGACTGTTAATTTGGGTATTAACTAATCGAAAGAAAGTGTAGCTAAATTCACCACCCAAACAATTTTGATTAGCAAAATAAAATTTGTAAATATAAGCAACAATATTTTTCTGAATGGATTGCATCAAATCAGTAAAATATTTTATATGCTTAAATATTGAAAATTGAATTTTTTCAAATATTCGCAGAAACAACCTAAAACAATTTTCAACTCAACCCCAGTCGGCATTTTAAGGCGCCAATTTGAAAAATGTACAACAAAAATGCTGCTAGGCATGCAAAATTAAGTTTTAATTGATATCAAAAGGCAACACGAAAAGATCTCTACAAATGCCACGCTCATTTTCATAGAAGTCAGGTCCACCTGCTTCCAAATCTGTTATCAGTTTTGCTACTTCACCCTCAGTTTCCACGATATAGCAAAAAGTGTGAATGCCAATATACACGCAACAATCTGTCTACTTACCAGTTAAAGCGGTACATCAAAGTTTCATACAAAACCAGTTTAACTTTCTTAAAATCACCCAGGACCATGAAATAGGCGCTCAAAGTTAATATCTACATTTTTTTTTCACATAAAATGTTCACCTTAAATAAATTATGAATATATAATCTTCAACTAAAGCAATTTTTATTTTGCTTAAAATTGTAGCCCATTATATTAACTAATTTTGGCTTTAATTTTATTTATGTAGCTATTTAATAGTAAAGTTACAGCCATAAATGAACAAGTTTTCCACTGAAATTTAAAACAACTTTTTCTCCCATTTAGAAAAAGTCATGGCTATCTATAGAACAATCAAAACTGTTTGTATCAATTAGGTAAAGTTTTTAAAAATATTTTATAGATTGCCAGGACTTTTCCGAAATGTGAAATTTTTTTTTACGAGTATAAGTGAAAAATGTGAACGTATGTGGCTTTTTATACTCTGTATAAAAGGTACACAGAGTATATTAAGTTTATGCAAAAGTATGACCCTATAAAGTATATAAATCCTTGATCAGCATCAACAACCGAGTCGATATAGCCATGTCCGTCTATACAGATGGACGCACAGAGATGGTAAGAGATAGAGGTTTGACATGTATGGGGCATATATTTCTTATACTTGCAGGCAGATCAAGTTTATTTTCAATTTTTGCCCCTCCCGCCTCCGCAATTTGGAAAAAATGTCATATCTCCCACAGTTCTGATGATAAATGTTTCGTACCATCTAGAGATATCTAGTAATCAAAATTATTTATCGATTTGCTGAAGGAATGATAAAGATCGGATGAACGATACACAAGATATGAGCAAAAAACGGCCTGCTAACACCCCGCAACCCCCCACCCATCACTACAGCTTTCCATTGAACAAAGGCAATCAAAGTGAGAGAGAGAGAGGACCTTAGAGATGAGCGTATAATAAAAATACTGCACGATAAACGCGTGACTCCTTGGATGTATTATAATATTATAGTCGGGGGCAAATGAACTGGTACAGAGTATGTTATAGTCTGGCTTGACCGACTTTCTCACTTGTTTTTAGCAGATAAACTTTTATACTAAATAGGAGATTTTAACTTTGGGGGCTTATATCACGGTATTGAGCGATGTTAGGAGCGTGGATTTTGTTTTGTACGGAACATTGATGTATGGAGTTGGGCTTTAATTGGTAAGTAGACTGATTGTTGCTTGTATATTGGCCACATAGTTAAAAATGTCACCAGATATGCAAAATTCACATTTTTCGCTATATCTTGGAAACTGATATTTATATCGTAGTGATATTTTCGAACATATTAATTTAATCCTATTCAAATCAGAGTAAAATTGATCTGAAAAAATGTCGAATTGAGTGTCAATGAAATATTAAAGCTTGGTAAGTTGGAAAAGCGTTCTCTTTTCTTTCTGTCTATTTCTTTATACCATCAGGAAAAAATGATGTGTCTGTTGATGCGGTCCACGAATCGATCCAATTTTGGAGTTCTTTAAAAGAACGAAAGTGCTGATCCTCAAGGGTATGCGTCATCGACGAAAACACATAGTAGTCGAGAGGGGAAATGCCTGCACAGAAAAAATTTTCGTTTGTTAAATCTACACATTCTTACAGTAAATTTTAGTGCGAAATATTGTTCCATGTAATTTGTTCTTGGTTTGTTTACTGTATTTTTGGTATAAATTACACCCATACAAGTAGTTAATCTAGCGTAATTTCTGTGTTTTGATTTGTTGTTGTTTTTGAAACTGCGACTGGCAGTAACATTGTACCATTGAAATAGTGCTTCGCACGTAACAGTAGTAGTTAATATATTTTGTAGTTATTTTCTGGTTTACTGGGTCGTCAGTTACCATTAAAATAGTACTCTTGATGAGCTGAATTTATATTATTTATTAGTGAATTCGAGCTTGAGAATTACAAGTGATCCCCTTTTTATGCGACGTTCAATAAATTATGAGTGTTTACTTGTGGGCAGATTCAATATAAGTAACATTTTAGAAGCATTGGCAGCCGAGCCAGTTGAGATGGCGTGCAAATCGTTTTCTTCAGTCCATGGACCCCGAGTTTGAGTCACCCCAGAGTAAGAAAAATTTGTATGAAATTATTAATAATTCGATGTTTTTCAGAATTAGTACATTGGTATTTCCACTGTGGTGTGTGGTATTTGTATTGGTTGTGCTATTTATACTGATGCTGTGTTACACTTACGAGTTTACTGTAAACAATGATAAAATAACTCTTTTTATTGGTTGGAGAATTTTCAACAGTCATTACTGGTTGAAATCTACTGTACTACCCCGTAGTCATTTCTTCTTCTCTTTTACTGTACCTGGCGGTAAGTTCAGCCCAAAATTATGGGTTGGAGCATATTAACATTTTAACAGAATTGGTTGAATTTACCGACAAATTATTTTCTGTGTGGGCTATACGGCGGGTGGGGTAGGTCTTCCCATTTCAGCGTTTGAAGGTATGTTTGGTTAAGGTTTGATCGGCTGCGCAACATGTGGGTAAATTTTTCTTAAAATGAAAGCTGAAAAGAGATTAAAACCGAAACGATTAACGGCTAGGGTTAAAGTTTAAAGTTTAACAATTTAAGTTTTTACTAAAAGATAAGATATCACTCCATTCACAAAAGTATCATGTTAAGTTTAATGAATTAGATAAATACACATACATTGGTCAACGTATATGGTTGGTATACACCTTCTGAAAACAAATGTTTATTCTGAGAAATGACTTTTTAATCAAGATTGTAATTAGATCTAAATAGCATTATAAATAGAAGATAGTCCAAGCGACTCCTACAATGATTCATTATAAATTCCTGAAAACAAACGATCAACACTTACTTCTGTGGGTGGTACTGCTAGCACAACTTTTGGTAGTTCAAAGAGACCTGGAAACATTGTTGAATTTTTTCCCACCTTTCCAATATGTCTACCTTGCTAAGCAATCTTTTCTGTTTTAGAAAAATATTTAATGAAGATGTCATGTTTTGCACGTGATATCATAACAGCGTCTACATCACTTTAAATTTTCGAAAAACTTGGTTTCGTGGATTGTTTTCCCCTGATAATTCAATCGAATTAATGTTGTCCATTATTCGAGTGTGTAGATTTGATAACAAATATAATACAGTTATTATTCTGCTCGCAGATAAGGAAATATTATATCTTTGATCAAGAAATATTCCACATAGGTAAGCATCATTCTCGAGACATTCTCGCAAGACAAAAGTTTGGCCAATGCTGAGTGGTGGTTTTCGATTTCAATTTTACATTGAGTCCAGATAGAATAAACATCACCAAAGAATAACAGTTCGCTCTGCATTCTTGTTGTTGCAGGTACGAAAACTGTGACAATTTCGATAGTCGTGTCCCACAACTTAGGTTTCAGAACAAAAATCACAGCTAGCTGCTGCCAAATTTGAGCAGAAGTGGTGCATTTTTGGATCGGCTAAAATTGCCAGCATCCGAAAAAATTGACAGAGTAATATCACAAATGTATAAGAAAAGATGAGTAAGGTAAAGATTATGGTTAGCTGCAATCTTCACATTAAATCATAAAATTGTTTCTGTTTCGGTACTGATAAGCGGTTATGTTAATAAAGGTTATAGGGTTACAGTTATAAAAAAAAAAAATTCCGGTTTCGGCTTTAATCACTGCCGCATATTGTGTTTTTTTTTTTTGCTCAAAAGCTTACATAGTCAAAAACTATGTTGTTTACACTTCAGCGAAACGACCTAATGATGAGGCTTCAAAATGAAATTGATTGAAACATTGTCCTTAATTCTCTTAAAAATCCTTTAAAACTTTTTGTATAGGTAATATTTTAAGCAACTTTTAAACAGTAAAACTACTTGTTTAATTGTATCATATGTTATAAACTCTTTAACAAACCCTCGCTAAGCGAAAAGTAAAATATATAGAGCGCAGCGTAATTAGACAGCTTTAAAATGTTAGTAAATTAACAAAAAGCGGCAATAAAAAAGAAATAACAAACTTTAAGCTATTGCTTAACCGCTTCGACATTTGCTACGAACCAAATTCGACGGGAAAAATAACATAAAATTAAAGAATACCACCCCACATTACAGGTTTACAGCACTCCAATAGCAGTCAATCAAAAGTTTACGGGTTTCCTATATTCAAAGCATGAGCAACAACTTGATAGTCCAAAAAAATACTTCCTTTTTTTTCGATACACAAAGAAATCAAAAGAAAATTAGTGCATACGCATTAAAAATGCAAAAAGTAAGCCAAAAGGAAAATTGGCATACGATTTCATAAATGTTAGGAAACGGCCGCAAAGAGAAGTGAAAAATTTATACTAACAAGCGTGTATAATTAAGCTCAACAAAGTGGCAAGCATGGTCAAGGGGGAAAGGAGAAAGGCTGAATATTTTTCAAGTGTGTAAATAAACAAACAGTTTTCTCAAAATATTCAAAAACACACTTTTGCATTGCCTGTGATTGAAAATAATTATTGCTTATAAAATGATCGATTAAATTAAATATATATAAATGATTTTTTTCACCCAAAGTAAATAATTTTTTTTTTTGTTTTTTTAAGATGAAAGTGTCCATTTATGGATTTTTTTTTTAATATTTCTAAAGTTTTGAAAATGTTTGGCTATTTTTTAGTAATTGCTGGTATTTATACTCTGTACCAAAGGTACACAGAATATAATATGTCTGTGCAAAAGTATGTAACAGGGAGAAGGTAGTCTACTTAAATTTAGCTCGAAGCTACCCTTGGAGTATGCCCTACCATACATTGTAAATGAAGCACTAGATGGAACAATAACAGCCCAAGAAGTTTCTGGCATTGTCGCTAAATTAAAAGATAACAAAGCTCCTGGTCCTGATCGCATACCGGCTGAGTTTATAAAATTTACGTTACCATCTTTCTGAATACCATTGCGCGAACCTATTTAGACAACGACATAAAACTCTATGCCTTCTTTGTGGATTTTAAGGCAGCATTTGACTCGATTGATAGAATGACTCTAATGTATAAGCTAAACAATATCGGCATATCCTCCAAATTTTTGATTTGGAATTTGAAATTTGAAGCAGCAGGGATGGCGCAAAGTTATTCAAATGGTTTTCTACGGAGTCTGGAGTTAAGCTAGGATACTCGCTGAGCCATGTTCTCTTTTCAATATTCCTAAATGATATAGTGGAATTCCTTCCGAAAGGACTCACAATAAACGGCCTGGAAATAAAAACCTTATTATTTCTGATGCGAAGACCACTATTCGCATAAATACCCAAGGCTATGCAAGACAATATCAACGCTTTAGAGAAGTATTGAAAGGTGTGGGGCCTCACAATTAACTGCGGAAAATCAAAGGTGCTAATTTTTAAAAAATATTGGAGAAGGCTTGCGTTTGCGGAAAAATGGCAACTGGGCGACATCGATTTGGAGGTGGTGAAATCATACAAATTCCTTGGAGTCTGGAGTCATCACAAAGCCCAATTCAACTTTCACCTGGGAGAAAGACTAAAAGTTGCTAAGGTAGCTATAAATAGTACTTGGAGAACGATACTATGCAAAAAAGAGGTTCCTACCAGCGCAAAGTACCAGCTGTTTAATGCCGCAGTGAGGGCAATAAAGTGTTATGGTGCACAAGTATGGGGGATACGACGATACGAAGAAGTGGAAAGTCTTCAAAGATACTTTCTTAAGAAAACTTTTCGTCTACCACATTACACACAGCACAGAATGTTATAGCTGGAGACCGGATTACTTCATTTATATACAGTTAATCTACACTTCGATTACACGCAAAAACCCATAACCATTGAAAAAAGAAGGGTACTTAGGATCTTGGCAGAATATATATTAAAAGAACGTCTGCAATGTTTCGGAGAGTGGGACTGTCTAGCACTGTCCGCGGAGTATGGAGTTCGACTGAATCTTGAAGATAACGCGACATTGAAAACTTGGGCTAGGAACATCACCATTAGAATGGATGCAGCATATAGGATGAAATTTGTTGAAGAATCCCGGAGAAGCTCAGCTGCACTACGATCTGGGAGAGAATAACTATTTCTCCCATTAGTTCCCCATTGAAGGAATAAGAATCGTTTTTATGGCCAGAGGTGAAATATTAAACTTGAACTTTATCCCGAATGTCACGAGTAGTGACACAAACTGCCCTCTCTGTAACAGGAGGGAGCTAGAAAATGTCATACATTTCATTGGAGGTTGCCCGATTCTGAGAGATCTCCGGCTCTCAACGTCGTGGACTGGTCAAAGCTACAGAGTTATGTGATTAGAGCCTTAGCATATAGAAATAGAATTTTTGCTGGATTATTTTAATAGGAAATTTTGATTTATTTTATATATTCCTTATTAATAATAATTGTAAATCATGCTAGCACTAATCCTCAAATCCAAAGCGCATGGCTGAACGATCTGGTATCTGGGGAAGACCCGGGAAGCCAGGTGTATTAGGCTACGTGTAGCGGGTGCGAGGTGGTGAGCGACAGACGGTTCTTTAACCAAGTCGCTTAGAAACTAAACATTTTATTTTAATACTCTGTACCAAAGGTACACAGAGTATATTAAGAGTGTGCAAAAGTATGTAACAGGGAGAAGGAATCATTTCCGACCCTATAAAGTATATTTATTCTTGATCAGCATGAACAGCCGTGTCGATATAGCGATGTCCATCTTTCCGTCTGTATGAACGCACAGATCTCAGAGATGGTAAGAGATAGAGGTTTGACATGTATGGGACATATATTTCTTATACTTGCAGGCAGATCAAGTTTATTTTCAATTTCTGTCACGCCCTCTCCCGCCCCCGCAATTTGGAAAAAACTTTATGTCTCCCACAGCTTTGTAGATAGATGGTTCGTACTTTCTATAGATATTTAGTAATCAAGATTATTTATCGATTTGCCGAAGAAATTATAAATATCGGATGAGCGATACTCAAGTTATGAGCAAAGTGGTATTTATATATATATGTCTGTCCGTCTGTATGAACGCACAGATCTCAGAGATGGTAAGAGATAAAGGCTTGACATGTATGGGACATAAACTTATTATACTTGTAGGCAGATCAAGTTTATTTTCAATTTTTGCCACGCCCTCTCCCGCACCCGTAATTTCTTATGACCAACAGAAAGTTATTTCTCCCCCCCTGGCAGTAGTGGCGTCATCTATTGGTCAGTTTTAAAATCCCTCATTGTTCAATGCAAGTAGTGGCGCCATCTATTGTTCAGCTGCGCTGCTTTCAGCTGCTACTCCAGGTACTGAGTATAATTCAATCGGGCTTGACCGACTTTCTTACTTGTTATACCCTTGCAAAGGGTATTATAATTTTGCCCAGAAGTTTGCAATGCATAGAAATATTCATTTCCGACCCCATAAACTATATATATTCTTGATCAGGTCGACGAGCTGAGTCGATTGAGCTTTGTCCGTCCGTCTGTCTGTCTGTTTCTACGCAATCTAGTCTCTCAGTTTAAAAGCTATCGAGCTGAAATTTTGCACAGTGTCTTCTTTTTACTGCACGCTGCTAATATGTCGGAACCGACCGGATCGGATCACTATATATTAAAGCAGGCATAGGAACCATCGGTCGAAAAATGGGTTTTAGTGAGAAAAACTTTTTTGTTTTCCATGTTAACGTGATTAAACTCGGCCGTTATTAATATAATATGCTTTCAAACAGATTTGCAAATTTTGGTTAAAACCGGATGACTATATCTTATAGTATACCATAGTATAGTATGCCATAGTACTGATCGGTCGGAAAATGGGTTTTAGTGAGGAAAACTTTTTTGTTTTCAATGTTAGCGTGATTAAACTCGGCCGTTATTAATATTATATGCTTTAAAACTGATTTGCAAGCTTTGGTCAAAATCGGATGACTCTGTCTTATAGCTGCCATAGGACCGATCGGTCGGAAAATGAGTCTTGGTGAGAAAAACTTTTTTGTTTTGAATTTTATCTTTCTCGGCGATTGTAAATTTGACTCGTTTTCAAAAAGATTCGCGAAATTTGGTCGAAATCAGATGTTTATCTGTCGGAAAATGGGTTTTATTTACAATATATTTCATTTTTTGTCAGCATTCTTAAGCTCTGTCATTTCAAAAACAGCATTTGCATGGGTATAAAAACTTCGGCACAGACGAAGTTAGCTTGGCCTTCTCGTTTTATATATAGTTCGACAAAATTTGGCAGATATTAACACTATCAAAAAAGTCGCTAGCCCTCTATAGTCGGGCAGCCTTTACCTGTCTTTGCATATACAATCCCCTGCAATTACTATGGATTGCACTTTCTTAGATGCAATCACTTCTTCATCTAGTGTACGCGTGATTGTAAGTGTTATTAATGTGGCGGCGGCGGTAGCGCTGTGGCATCGAATTTTATTTTGCTTATAACACCTCAAACAGACGTCTGATTGCAACTAAACTTTGTTTGTTCCTGACGCTTTTGTACCTTAAGTACAGAATATTAATATTCTTTTAACAAATTGTATAGAAATGCATTGAATATTTAATTCGAAATTCGCAAAGTTCCAACATATTTTGTATCTTTAATTTCTAAAATATTAATACATAATACGCCGGTTTATTTCTGTATAGTATCTCTTACTGAAATTATTGCTCTTCACTGATCCCAATCCAGGTTTCTGAGATCTATTGCTGTCTGCAAGTGTTTCCCTATATGATCTAAATCTAGCCGAAGTCATCTGCTACCTCCATTGATGAAGCCAACTTCCCGTCCATTAAGCAATAATATTAAGCATTTAATATCGCTCAAACTTCACTCTTTCTCTTCACACTTACTGTTCACATAATAAGTCTTAAGCACTTGAGCAAAACAAGGCAATTTGCCAAAAACCCGTTTGGTTAACTCAAATTAATTATGCAATGAAAATAAAAATAATTGAAATCGGAAAATGGTTACGCATATTAATTCATTATTGAACTGTAATGACAAAAAGTATCACCAACAGAAATCATTAAAAATCGAGCAAATAACATTTGATGGGCATTTCAAGTTCGTTGCTTAAGTCTTTCGTTTTGAGAACCTGTTGAATGTTTACCAACACACAAAATATATACCACAACATTGATCTTGTCCTAAGCCAGACGAGATAGCTGGTAAGGGGAACACTCTTGTGTGTGGCAATGGAGAATGGCTCGACCCAAAAACCCGCAAAGTGAATGCAACAAGAGAGGCAAGCAGACGCAATCAATTAGCGATATGTATGCGATGACGTCGTCATTGTCTCTGTCTCTGTCTTTGCCTCTGTCTGTGTTGCTACCACATGTTGCGTCATGGCGCCATGCCAAAGCCGTCTAACTGTAATTGACTTGCAATTTCTTTTGCAGCCACTTTTCGGTTTGCAAAGAAATTTTCATGCGAAAAGTATTCATGTTGCAACAGTTGCCAACCGACAGCCACGGGGGAGAGCATGAAAGCAAAACAGACTAGTGTGGGCTGTATTTTGTTTAAATTAAATAAAAGGAGGGGAGGAATTGATATGAGATATAATGAATCAAAGTGTGTCAAAGTTCCTAGGGGTATTTACAAAAAATAATAATATTTTGTAGGGAGTGACATCCCCACTTAAGTGGTATTTCGATCTGCCAAACTGGGTATCCAGTCAAGTGACCTGGTCACGACACGGATATCTTAAAATACCCACTCTATACATAGATTGGTGATTGAGTCCCTGTGAGTGATAGACTTCAAGAGTGCTGCCTGTTTTCCTGACTACAAGTATGAGCGGTGACTGACACATCAAAATTTGAAGTCAGATCAAATACACACTCGTAGTCGTATTGGTTATTTTCTGTCTGACAAAGTGGTTGATTCTGATTTACCATAAGCCGTATGCTTTGTTTTCGAGTGGTTCCCCACACAGAAAAAAAAGGCGAGCTAAAATCAAGTCCAAAAAAATTGATTTGATCTCGTCCTTTGGATTGAAATTTCAAGTACGAAAGGATTGGAACAATCCTAAAAGACTTGGATCAATCCGAAAATGCACATTTCAGGTACGGATCCATTTTGAAAATCAAAAGATCCTGACTCGAGATTGAAGTAAGTACGGAATTCCACTGTCAAAGCGAAAGAGCGTTAAGAAACAGAGAGCAAGTTCGAAACTGGGTAAGGCTCTCTCAGGTTAAATGTACACACATAAAATGTGTCACATGCTAATTTTTCTGACAGCTTAGCAGTTATGGGTGGTGTGGATTTGTGCACTAACCGTTGCCTTGTAATTCCCTACAAGTTATAGCACGTCCAGCATGAGAAGGTAGCTGCTGAATCGCATTTGTTGGGTCAAATCTATTGAAGAGTTTTCAATAGTGAACAGTTTCGAATCTATGACCATAGGCTAGGGGTGGCCCATACGGACTAGTCAAAGGCCTAGGCCTAGACAGGGTCCATTATAATGTTTTTTGTGTCATGTTTTTTCAGTTGTATGCAAACTAATGACCTCGAGCCGGATAGAACTTGATGGTTTGGTTCAAACAGTTCGTTAAATAAGTAGTATGGAGTTCTTGTGAGATGCTTTTCTTGGGGTCAAAATGAGTTTTAACATTCAGTCATTTTTGATGCAATCCTTTTTCGGATTTAATGTAGTTCGAGTATCGATCTCAATTTAATCTTGGGCATTCTTGCACCAAGCCGACTTCGAGATCAAATCAAATCATTAATTTAAGCCTGGATATCTCGGGATTTTTTTTTGTGCACAAAACGCGTCTAAAAAGGGTCAAAATATTAATTTATGCAAAAAAAACCCGCTTTATGAACCGTTTCTGTTCAGCACACGAAAGTCATCTAGAATCACAACTAACCCTTCAATATATTGGACAAAGTCTAATTTTGTTGCTTTGGGTAATGCTTAAATATAGATATTTAGTTTCGTAATGACGGTTTATTTTTTGTATTCAATTTTGTTGCTTTTATTTGTTCTTTGTTAAGCGGCACCATAAAACCCTGCAAACCCAAATTTTTATACCCGTTACTCGTAGAGTAAAAGGGTCTACTAAAGTCGTGCAAATGTATGTAACAGGCAGAAGGAATCATTTCCGACCATATAAAGTATATATATTCTTGATCAGCATCAACAGCCGAGTCGATATAGCCATGTCCGTCTGTCCGTCTGTCCGTCTGTCCGTCCGTCTGTATGAACACCTAGATCTCAGAGACTAGAAGAGCTAGAGCAACCAAATTTGAAATGTAGACTCCTATTGTCTGCACGCAGATCAAGTTTATTTTCAATTTTTGCCACGCCCCCTCACGCCCCCGCAATTTGGAAAAAACGTCATATCTCCTACAGTTTTGATGATAGATGGTTCGTACTTTCTAGAGATATCTAGTTCTTAAAATTATTTATCGATTTGCTGAAGGAATGATAAAGATCGGATGAACGATACTCAAGTTATGAGCAAAAAACGGTCAGTTAACACCCACCACCCACTCCACTCATAACCTAAGCATTGCGTTCAGCAGCAATCTTAGTGAGAGAGAGAGAGAGAGAGAGAGAGAGAGACGAGTTAAAAAATGTTGCATACTTTTCGGCTGACCCACCTCAGGCATACAGTAAGGCTATTAAACATTTGTTTCCATGAGTAACGGGTATATCGAAGTCGGTTAGAGCCGACTTTAACTTACGCTCTCGTTTTTTTTATACCCGTTACTCGTAGAGTAAAAGGGTCTACTAAAGTCGTGCAAATGTATGTAACAGGCAGAAGGAATCATTTCCGACCATATAAAGTATATATATTCTTGATCAGCATCAACAGCCGAGTCGATATAGCCATGTCCGTCTGTCCGTCTGTCCGTCCGTCTGTATGAACACCTAGATCTCAGAGACTAGAAGAGCTAGAGCAACCAAATTTGAAATGTAGACTCCTATTGTCTGCACGCAGATCAAGTTTATTTTCAATTTTTGCCACGCCCCCTCACGCCCCCGCAATTTGGAAAAAACGTCATATCTCCTACAGTTTTGATGATAGATGGTTCGTACTTTCTAGAGATATCTAGTTCTTAAAATTATTTATCGATTTGCTGAAGGAATGATAAAGATCGGATGAACGATACTCAAGTTATGAGCAAAAAACGATCAGTTAACACCCACCACCCACCCCACTCATAACCTAAGCATTGCGTTCAGCAGCAATCTTAGTGAGAGAGAGAGAGAGAGACGAGTTAAAAAATGTTGCATACTTTTCGGCTGACCCACCTCAGGCATACAGTAAGGCTATTAAACATTTGTTTCCATGAGTAACGGGTATATCGAAGTCGGTTAGAGCCGACTTTAACTTACGCTCTCGTTATTTTAAAGGACATGAATTGTCGCAATTTTTCGTTAATGGATAAAAATCGCCTTTGTGTATTATCTCGCCCTCTTTCAAATCATTATACTCTGACTCTGACGAAAAATAGTGACGATAATTACCAAAAAAAATTTGGTTGATCTTTTAAAAAAGTTTGGAATCGAAGATCTATGGAGCTTTTTATGGGTGACGATTGTATAAGAAATTCTAAACGTCTTTCTTAAATTATTTATAAAACGACTTTTTACTTGCCTGGCGATTTTGATACTCTGCCGTACAATAACAACCAGTAAACAGAAAAAGTCAGTATACAGTAGGTCAGATTTATGAGTGTATATAATGTTTGTTGAGCCAAACCGAATATGTAGGTTCGGAACAGGTTCCGGTTCAGCTATTAATTATAAAATGGTTCGGTTCACAGTAGAATAAAAGTTGGAATTCTGGGCTCGATCCAGTTCGGTTCAAAACCGGCTTGCAGCCCTGTTTATAAGTGTGCCCATTTTTGCATTCTTATGTAACCATTCGGTTAGTTCGATAAAGTTCATATCGGTAAATTGTTTTCATTGCTGTGCTCGAACTTTCTGGGTACAATGAAAGTCAATTTGGGGCCATCAATTCCCCCTTATCCAGACCCCAAACCAAAATTTTTAATTCAATCTCGTTCCCACCCGATTCCGCTATTTATTCGGGTCTTGCAGGAATCCCGAGGGAATCTTGTCGTGCGCCCATCTCTAGTCTAAGGTCATATTACTCGTTGCTCTATTTCATTACTATATAGATATAATATTTTTGTTATAATAAATAAATAAACAAAACTTAAATGGAAATAAGGAAGGAAAGGAAAATTTCGAGGTGTCATGCCTATATGACACTTGCCGAT
Source organism: Lordiphosa magnipectinata (assembly GCA_037044535.1). Taxonomy (NCBI): domain Eukaryota; kingdom Metazoa; phylum Arthropoda; class Insecta; order Diptera; family Drosophilidae; genus Lordiphosa; species Lordiphosa magnipectinata. Next base: position 13,583 of record JBAMBO010002659.1, on the reverse strand, counting down.
ATAACAATACAAGGCTTGCGAAAACGAGACAAAAAGATACATTAGTGTTGGTAGTATGATTGTTCAACTAGTCACTCCATAAGAAGCGCTTAACAGCACAGTGTTAGCGGACAATATTGTTTTTGTCAAGAGCAATATTGGCCGACAATATCGGCAAGTGTTATTTAGCCTTTAAATACGTGTTCCCGGAAATCCACTTCTTTAATCTGCTGATGGAGTATATTTTAGTGCCTGCCAAAACATCGGACACCATATTTTATAAAGACTTAATGCTACTTGCGTATGCCGATGATATTGACATTATCAGCATTAACGGACGGGCAGTTAGCAGGGCGTTTTCAGAGTTTGAGAAGCAGTCAAAACTGATAGGCTAAGCGGTAAAGGAGGGCAATACGAAGTACCTAGTTTCCACGAGCAGAGATTCTATCCCTCTTGCAATGTTTGTTAAGTTTGTTAAGGATTTTGATTACCTGGGAGCAACGATAAACAGCGACAGCAACATCAGTCTGGAAATCCGAAGAAAAATTAGTCTTGCAAACAGATACTACTACGGGTTCGGTAGGGAGTTCAAGAGCAGAACCCTCTCTCGAAAAACGAAATTAGCACTTTACTAGTAGCTTATCATCCCAGTCCTGCAATACGGCGCAGTAGCATGGACATTAACAGCAGCGGACGTGGCGGAGACTGGCGTGTTCGAGAGAAAAGTCCTTCGAAAGATGTATGGACCTTGTAAAGTTGGCCATAAATCAACAGCGGCTGCGCTGGAGAGGACATTTAACCCGTATGGAGTAACAACAAGCTCCAGTAAAATAGGTCTAGTCGTATGAAGGTGAAAGACTTTGGGAAAAAGGCAGGAAGGAATGACCGACGCTGAAATGGGAAGACCAGTTGCGGCAAGACATTGCCATGCTTGGTGTAAACAACTGGTGCCAGACTGCACAAAACCGAAGCTACTGGCGGGCATTAAAAGTAGCGGCAGAGAAATTTAAGTTAAAATGAAGCTTTCAAGAATTCTGCAAGACCAACGATGACATTTTACATTGCTAGATATTTTAGATGGCATTTCTCTATTTTTCGGTATTTATTCAGCAAACCATCTTGATTTCTGATAATTTATTGAGCTTACTTTTCTATTTATAATTTAGTCAGGGAATCAAACCGGAAGCAGAACAGGAACCGCATACCGAAAAGAACCGATTAAAACTCAGAACCAGAACCGGAACTGATATTTTTAATTTTTTGTGTACCGTTATCTGAAGCTGGCACTTATTTTGGGGGACTATAACGAAATTTGCCATTCAGCAATTTGTACAGAAAAGTACTTGGGCTATCCATTTCTGTTCAAGTGAAACTTAATGAGGCTAATGAGGAAACTTAAAACTGAAGGCTAATTCGATTCGTACGGGTATTTGTATGAAAAGAAACCGGACAATACAAACAGTTCAGTGTTTTCACAAATCAGTTTAATGGCATCAATCATTTCAATTTTTCTGAGCTTAAAACGTTTACAAAATAAAGAAGATGTACTTAAATGGTGGTCAGAAAACTCGACAAAGTTACCACAATTGTATGTATGCCTTTGAGAAGGGCATGGAAGCCCTTGCGTCGGATGGACGCGAAACCAATGACCGATCTTGTGTTGTATTTTAACGGTACATACCGGTACGTACCAGTATACCGAAATAAACATCCAGATACGGATACCGAAAAAAGATTTTTCCGAAACATAAGTTTCGTTTCGTTTCAGAACCGGAACCGAAATACGATTCGGTTTGATTCCCTAATTTCAATCAATATTTGCATTCCTGCATTTGAAAATCGTTGTCAAGTCGATGCAATCTACACAGACTTCTCTAAAGCATTTGACAAAGTTTGTCATAATGGCCTTTTATCTAAGCTCTCTAAGCATGGCTTTCATTTTTCCATCCTCACTAGGTTTGAATCTTATCTTGATGGCAGATCGTATTAAGTCCTCATAATGGCAATGATTAACAACATCTGTCCGTTGCTATTTACGTTGTTCATTAATGCCTAATTAATTCGCATTATCTAATGTATGCCTTAGAGTTTCTATGCCTTAGAGATTCTGAAGCCCTTCAATATGATCTGAATTCTGTTGACGACTGCTTCGCCCGGAATTTACTGCCTCTTAACTTTTCAAAGTACTTTTATGTAACATTTGAAAAACGCGAGCTGCTTTTTTTTTTTTTTATTATTTATTATTTATTTTGTTTCTAAGTTTTCTGTCACCTTGTGTAAACGCGAGCTGCCGATTCTATCCTCATATTCCATTGCTCATCACGCTTTGAGTCGTCAATATGAAGCCTTGGATTTAGGGGTGGTGTTTGACTCCAAATTTCAGTTTTCTGGGCATCTAAATTATATCCTCTCCAAAGCTTATTCATACTCGGCTTTTTAAAGCGCAATTCTAAACAGTTCTATGATCCTTATACACGGCTAAGCCTGTACTCTGTCTTAGTGCGTTCTAGGATTGAATATGCTTCGCTCATCTAGAATCCTTCCGCTGCTGTTCATCTGAACAGGCAGGAGTGTCTGCAGAAACGATTCCTCAAATTTGCACTTGCCAATTTACATTTTTCAGAGCGTTTGCCACCGTATTTGAGTAGATGTCGCCTCATGCATATTTCTACCCTTGAGGATAGGAGGACAATTGCATCCCTAATATTTGTAAATGACATTATAGTCGGCAATATTAATTGTTCTATACTGCTTGGCAAAATTTCATTTTATGTTCCGCCCAGGTCTTTACGTACCATGGTTCCATTTAGAGTGGGGACTCATAGGGCCAACTACGCCCTTAATGATCCGATATCTAGAGCATTTCTTATATATAATACAATCGGCTTCCAGTTGGCATGCGATTCCATTTTAGCAGCAACAATGTTACTGTTAATCAATTACTCAGGGACTTTTTCTTTTAGTTTAATTGTTACTGTTAATTTTAATTATTATTTTAGTAGCAAGTTAAGTTTATTCGTTGGCGAAATACTCTAAATAATTATTTATTGTGGGAAAGTTCCCAAGTTTGAAGGTTCATGTTATCTTTTTTACCCAATTTGATAGTATGGAATTTCTACAGCCCTATTTTTAATATTTCACTATCATTATTTAGTTCCTGGGTTTACTTCGATTTAACTAAAAACCCTTTATTAAAGCGCATATGTATGAAAAAAAATTTTAAAAATCGTGAGAGTAACAATAAATAGCACAAGGCTACAAAATTAGACTTTTTCCAGTATATTGAAGGGTCGGTAGTGATTCTAGATGATTTTCGTGTGCTGAACACGAATCTGTTTTCAGAAATGGTTCATCACGTCGAGATTTTTGGTAATTCGAGCTTAAAGATACAAAAAATGCGTTATTTGACTATGGGGAGCCATTTCGTTTTATGGAACATGCGAGCTCCAAAGTCTAGTCAACAATTTCACTAAATGAAATTGAAAAATATTATGATTCCTTACCAAACCGTATGCTTGAAATAATTAAGAACAAGGGTGAGCATACCAAATATTAAATAATGCTAAAACAGTGTCCTTTATTATTTAAGTTACCCAGTGCCTTGAAATTTTGCTTTATATACTTTTATTTAATAGTTTTAGTGGTTAAACCTATTCAGTTGAGCCAAAACAATTGAGATTTTTTGCTGTTTTTGAAAAAATAATAAAAATTATATAAAATAAAAACTACCAGAATAGAAACTTTGCTAGTTCACAAATGATTGATTTCTTGATACAACAAAATTTATTTTGCTTAAATCGGAGTGCTTGTTACAGAGATACAATGTTTCCAACCTAAAAAGAAAGTCAAACCTATTCAGTTGAGCGGCACTGTATGCTTTCACATAATTCTTATAAGTTTGATCCAAATCGGATGACTATAGAATAATGCTGCCATAGGAACGATCGGTCGATAAAGCAGTTCTAGTGAGAAAAACTTTGTTGTTTTCAATGGTAGAGTCTTTATACTTTCCAGTTATGAATATGATCTGTTTCAACACAATTTTGGCGACTTTCGCCATATACCAAACAGGTCAGCCGTATGAATCTCTCGGCTAACATTGTTCAAAGCGTGAATTAAATTGTTGAATGAAAATCATTTAAAACCTTTAGTTATATAAATTATACGAGGGGCCGAGCCGAAGCTAGCTTTAATATATTTTTTAGTTTAAACCCCAGCAACAATGTTATTCCTAAATGCTAAAAGATGTGTCGCCTTTTTTAGAGATGAGCGTATGTTATGCAGGTACATGCACTCAAATAGGCTGTTCAAAATATCTTAATCAATACTTTGCACCCAATTAATCAAATTACAATTTACTAGATTGGATTTTTTAAAGTATACAAATATTGAACTGGAAATCAAAGTGAATTATTACAGACAAAAAAAAACAACTTTGTACATACATACGCCCTTGGGAACGATTAATAAAAATGAGTGAATAATTTTGACACAACTGACTGGCTATTCCGGTCTTATGGTTTTATTTCAAGAATTTTGAAACAGTACATAAAAAAGTTTTGCATAATGATATTTATATATTTCACTTTATTTAAGCGAGATTAAACAACACACCCACAAGCGGTGACTTAGCGTGCTCTTACAAGTCTTTGTTTAAAAGTTGCGCTGATAAGAGATTTTTTTACTGCATTATACGTATTTCATAAGATGAAATTATTATTCACACTCATATTTTGTTATCTTTGACCAAAGCCGCTCTCATCTCCAGTTCACGTTGAAAGTCTTTCCCTTGACTTACAGTATAGTTCCGCTTTCGTCCCAAAGACCAAATTACCGCATATACTGCCATAACTAATAGCAACGCACTGACAAAGCCATAAATAACATATTGCAAATAAGCACAGGAAGGTTGCTTCAAAGCATGGCAATTTTTTGAGATGTTTTCGTTGGAATCAGATTCAGATACGGTGGATATGTCGGTAGAAGAGCTTTCAGTATAGGCAGTCTCCTCTGTTGTTGACGTAGACTCGTCAAGTTGGCATTCGCCACTGCCATCAAAAGACATTACATAGCCCGGACAACAAGCCTCTTGCCATTCTTCTCTAATTTTGTGCTGCGGAATTCGAAAGTTATAGGGAAGTATAAAAACAATCTGAGGAAGTATTTACCACTCTTCTTTTTCCTCCCGAAATATTTAATTGCTTAAATATGTCCGAAAAATTGCCATAGTTTTCCAAAGGTATTTCGACTTCTTCTATATAGGGAACTGAAACTGTTCGGTTGCACACATTGGGATCCATCGAACCTCTAGCCAGATCATGGTAAATGCACAGTAAAGCTAATAAAACGAACTTGCACATTATTATTATTTTCACGACTTTTCTCTCAGGCGTTAAACTTCCAACTAAATGGAAATAATGAGGCACGACTATTTTAAAATGTGCTCGGCAAATAAGGGTGATAAGGACCGTACGAGGGTTGCCTTATATATATTTTGGGCACAAGAGTGTAGGAATATAGAAAACAGCTTACAGCTTTTTAAAGGCGATCAATTGCCGACTCTAAGAATCAAGTTCTAATATATATATATACATAGATATCTGTATACATATATTTAAGCATCTTCTGGACTAATCAGCTTTCCAGCTTTAATCGCATTCCTCTTCAAGTTCTTTGAAATATCGTTAAATTTACGGCAACCTATGGTATACAAGTATATTAAACTTTATAACATAGGTATATAATGTAACATATATATAGTATTATGTATAATGTAAGGTTTATTTGGTTTGCACCACAGAAGATAGGCGTAAGTTTTAATAGATTTTGGACTATAAAACTGAAATTGAATGTGTGGTAAAATAGAGAAGAAAAAGGATTTTCAATTATAGTTTTCTGAGATATTTTGCTATTAGCACAAAATTTTTCAGTATTAATTAAGCTTGAAAGAAAACCGATTTTATCAAAAAGTAACCCATATTTCCATATTGAAATCAAAACAAGTAGAAAGTCGGTCAAGCCCGACTATATTAAGTATACTCTGTACTAAGGACCTGTAGTGAGTATGATTACAAATGACTACGAATACGTGCTGTATTAGCTGTCAATTCTGCGCCGTGGCACCGTAGCATCGTTGGAATATTGGGCACATTCAGCAGAGAATTCCGATGAACGATTACTGATTTACGATTTGCTATTGCTAATGAGTCTCTGCTGAATGGCATTGATTGCCGGCTTTAAGTTATTCTGTGGCTTTTGTACTTTTTATCAAAGAAAATAACACACAAATAAGCTTCAATATTTTTGGATAATAAATAGAAGTGAATGTTTTTACAAAGGTAGGCTGTCCTGGCAATGTGTAACCAATCATACTTTTTGTTACATTCCTGTTCAGCATTAATGATTGTCAAATTTACCAATTGCAATCGGCTATCAGTGCAATCAGCACGTAAAATCAGCAATCATAAATCACCAATGGCAAATTATCTGCTCAATGCGCCTATTTATTTCATTTCTGCTTTGATTTATTTCTAAGTAAACATTAGTTTGTACCGAACGTTGTATAATGGATATAGTATGCGTCCACTGTGCCGGTGGTCTGGGTTCGAGCCCGTCTACAGAACAGCAAATAAAGTTTTTTTTTCCTATTTTTGAAAGTTGAACGAGAAGGCCAAGCTAACTTCGACTTTGCCGAAGTATTTATACCCTTGCAAATCGTGTTTTTGAAATGTCAAAAATTTTCCTTTTTTTAAATTAAAACCCATTTTCCGACTTCGATCAAATTTCGCGAATCTTTTTGAAAACATATCAAATTAACAATCGCCGAGTTTAAGAACGATAAAACGGAAAACAAAAAAATTTTTCTCACTAAGACTCATTTTCCGACCTATCGCTCCTCTGGCAACCTAAAGATATGGTCATCCGATTTCGACCAAATTTTGCGAATCAATTTGAAAGCATATAAAGTTAGTAATCAGCGAGTTTAAGGACGCTAACATTAAAAACAATCAAAATTTCTTACTAAGACCCATTTTCGACCGATCGGTCCATAAGATATATGTAGTCACCCGATGTCGATCAACTTTTTCAAGTTAGTTTGAGAGCGCTTAATATTAATAATCCCCGACCTTAAGAACGATTTACTTGAAAACAAAAAAGTTTTTCTCACTTAGACCCATTTTCCGATCGATCGGTCCAATGACAGCTTTAAGATATAGTCATCCGAACCAGTCGGTTACGACATTGCAGCGTGCAGTAAAAAGAATACTGAATACAGATGGTTCGTATCTTCTACGCATATTTGGTAACCAATATTATTCATCGATGCGCCAAAGGAATAGTGAAGATCGGATGAACGATAGTCAAGCTGTAAGGAAAACAAACACATATGCTGAATAGCTCCGGCTTCAACGGCGATGTGAAGCACTTAACATACTTTATGGTTTCTTTGCCACTTTGTGCGGTTTGTAAATTAAATTTATCAGATATAAACAAATTTGGGGGGTACAGAGACCTGCGGGAGTGATCCTGGCATCGTATGAAACAGGTAAAAGTAATCATTTTAAAAATGCCACGATACTTGTGCGTAATTTAACAATTATAATCGTAGAGCCTAAAAAAAAACAACAAAAAATAGCAAAGTATAATTTTAGGCGCATTTTGATACCTCAAATGTTTGTCTGTTAAAACATTAAAACAAATACTAAACTGTCAATGTGTGCTTCGTCAAACGGTCCCACTGAGTATTGTATTTATTGTATTGTATTTATTGGTTTATTCCTAGTGATACATGCGAAGCATTTTTAATCTCACTAATCACGATAGGTATCAAAGCGATTTATGAACACGAACTTATACTGCAATGAACTTATACTAAAAATGGTATATACGTATTAAAATTAACATTAACATTAACATCGAGATTTTTAGTTTTACTTTAGTTACTGTTTAAGGTGTATTAATAACTGATTTTTAAATAAGTGCAATGAGTATTATAGTTTGGCCCAGTATTGGGAGATATAGGATTATTTTTTTCAAATTGCAGGGTCGGCAGAGGGCGTGAAAAATTGAAAATTAGTTTGATCTGCCTACAAGTATAAGATTTATATGTCCCATATATGCTAAATCTATGTCTATTTGATAATATATAACCTTAAAACGACTTACCGGAAATCGTTTCGGCTTTAAACTTTGATTTTTTTATTATTTACTTATTAAAATAATTTTTTAAGAAGTTAAATTTATTTTATTTATTTTTTTGAGAATTTTATTCATTTAGTTCTGTAACCGCATAATTACCTCCTTAATCTGAATTTCCAATATTTTTTGTGTAATTCAACAGAAAAATTCTTAAAAAGATAAAAATGTTGATTCAATACTTTGCTACTTAACCGCAGAAATAAATATTAGAGGTTTGATTCCAGATGACATAAAAATTTATTTCGTGACACCACAAAGTCTTAAAAAACCCTTAAAAATACCCATAACGGCAGTCAAATGGTGGGGTCATACTGATTTGTCAGACGCTTGAACTCAAAATGCTTTATCAAATCAAAGTTCAAAATATTTCAAAATTACCTCACAGCTTTCAAAGTCACATGATGAACTACCACAAGTGTGCGCGACTTCGTGATCCTTGGAAAGTCTTGAGGCACTTTAAATAAAAAAAATATGAAAAACTAATGAAAAAGAGTGCTAATTTATGTGCTAGTATATTTATTATTATACTCTGTACCGCAGGTACATAGAGTATATTAAGTTTGTGCAAAAGTATGTAACAGGGAGAAGGAATCGTTTCCGATCCTATAAAGTATATATATTCTTGATCAGCATCAACAGCCGAGTCGATATAGCCATGTCCGTCTGTCCGTCTGTCTGTCTGTCTGTCTGTCCGTCCGTATGAACGAAGAGATCTCAGAAATGGTAAGAGATAGAGGTTTGACATGTATGGGGCATATATTTCTTATACTTGCAGGCAGATCAAGTTTATTTTCAATTTTTGATACGCACCCTCCCGCCCCCGCAATTCGGGAAAAACGTCATACCTCCCACAGTTTTGATGATAGATTGTTCGTTCCTTTTGCTGAAGGAATGATAAAGATCGGATGAACGATACTCAAGTTATGGGCAAAAAACGGCCAGTTAACACTAACCACCCCCCCCACCAACAACCACAGCAACATACACTAACCGTTCCACACAGGCAATCTTAGTGCGAGAGAGAAAGAGAGAAACTAAGAGCGCGCACCGCGTTGTGCGCGGGGTGTTTGACTCCTGAGCAAATGCGAGTGTAAGGGTACAGAGAATGTTATAGTCGGGCTTGACCGACTTTCTTTCTTGTTTTTTGTACATTTTTGTAGCATTTCAGCAAATTGACTGTGCTTGCAATCCACACAAGCTATCGATGTGGCAACGCTAGGTTAAAATAATAAGCAACATAAAAATTTATTTTCGTGCGTTCTGGAAATAGGCCTTTACACAGAAAAAATATAAATGAAAAAATCAATTCGAGTTAACATTTTGTACCTCTTTACTATTTTCTACCTGAAATTTCAACCGCATTTGGTTTTTACAAGCCCGTAAATCCTATACTATACTTTAAGCTGTATTTTCTAATCATACGAGAGTGTGATATGGCTGTAAAATAAGTCATTTTATTGTTGGCTCTCAAAAAACTGATATGAGAAATTCCGATAGGCTACTTTTCATATTATCAGAACATTTTTAGAGCTTCTCAGATTGACTATTTCACTTTCTGAGCAACTCATTTGAGAAACTCATCAGACAAAGTAAGATACAGCTTTATAGTAAGTTCCGTGAATCATACGATCATACACGATTTCACTTTTTAAAAGCCCAATTCCGCTCCAAAAGCTCGTAATTGAGACTGATCCAAGTTACTGGCAAAATGTTTAAGAAAATAATCTTGAAGCAAAACGATATACCAGAATTCTACCGTTCCTCCATGAGAAAGAAAGCTAAAATTGGTGGGAAATTGAAGAGGTCGCATTTTCGGTTGCACACTTTTGTTGCTATTGTTATAACAGGAATCCTAATATACTTATGTTTATATGCAATTTTATCTTAATAAAATAAAAATTATCGTTTTTTCGACAAGTACATCGAAGGTGTCACGGAAATCTCTTCCAACAAGATTCCAACCCAAAACCAATTCTCGGTGTCCCAGAAATTTCTTTCGGTTGGTTTCAAATCTCTAGTGTTTTGTTAGAAGATTTTGCAAAACTCACCACCCAAACAATTTTGACAAGCAAAATTAATTTTTAAATGTAAACAACATTATTTTTCTGGATAGGTTGCATCAAATGAATAAATTATTTAATTAGTTTAACATACAAATTTGCGTTTTAATAATTATTCAAAAAACCTAAATATTTCAGTTGAACATCAAATTAACCCAAAACTGAAAGAAGGGAAATTTATTTTGCGAGAGATGCAGCCCTGTTTTTAGAGATGATACTTTAACTGGAACAGTTTCGGTTCTAACTAGATTTTCAAATAAAACAAGAAAGAAAGTCGGTCAAGCCCGACTGTAACATACTCTGTACCCTTAACGTCGCAGCTCGCATTTGCTCACGAGTTATACGCGCTCATCTCTAAGTTTCACTCTCTCTCTCTCTCTCTCTCTCTCTCTCTCACTAAGATTGCCGTTCAATAGAATGCTGTGGTGATGGGTGGAGGGGGGGTGGGGGGTGTTTACTGGCCGTTTTTTGCTCATAACTTGAGTATCGTTCATCCGATCTTTATCATTCCTTCAGCAAATCGATAAATAATTTTGTTTTCAAGATATCTCTAGAATGTACGAACGATCTATCTTCAAAACTGTAGGAGATATGACGTTTTTTCGAAATTGCGGGGGCGGGAGGGGGCGTGGAAAAAATTGAAAATAAACTTGATCTGCCTGCAAGTATAAGAAATATATGCCCCATACATGTCAAACCTCTATCTCTTACCATCTCTGAGATCTCTTCGTTCATACGGACGGACAGACAGACAGACAGACAGACGGACAGACGGACAGACGGACATGGCTATATCGAATCGGCTGTTGATGCTGATCAAGAATATATATATTTTATAGGGTCGGAAACGATTCCTTCTCCCTGTTACATACTTTTGCACAAACTTAATATACTCTATGTACCTTCGGTACAGAGTATAAAAATGAAATCACTTGAAATTCTGGGACATCGACGGATTTTTCGAGCGTTTTGAAAACCAACCGTGGCCAAAATCTCAAGAGATTTCCAGAACACCCCCGGATATGTTCTTGATCAGCATTAACAGCCGAGTCGATATAGCCATATCCGTCTGTCCGTCCGTCCGCCTGCCTGTATGAACACCTAGATATCAGAGACTAGAAACCAAGTTCTAGATGTAGAAATCAATTGTCTGCACGCAGATCAAGTTTGTTTCAAATGTTTGCCACGCCAAACCCCGCTCCCACAATAGAAAATTATAAACCAACATTTATACTCGCAATATCTATAATCCCTGGAATTTTAATAAATCGAATAATAAAAAGCCGAGTTAAAAAATGTTGCATACTTTTCGGCTTTCCCGCAATTAGGAGCACAGGAAGACTATTCAACAACTCTTCCCCTGATTAACGGGTATATCGAAGTCGGGCAACTCACTTTACTTAACTTACGCTCTCGTTTTTATCATATTTTCATGGGGATACAATTAAAACGAGAGCGTAAGTTAAAGTCGGCTCTAACCGACTTCGATATACCCGTTACTCTCTCTCTCTCTCTCTCTCTCTCTCTCTCTCTCTCTCTCACTAAGATTGCTGCTGAACGCAATGCTTAGGTTATGGGTGGGGTGGGTGGTGGGTGTTAACTGACCGTTTTTTGCTCATAACTTGAGTATCGTTCATCCGATCTTTATCATTCCTTCAGCAAATCGATAAATAATTTTGAGTACTAGATATCTCTAGAAAGTATGAACCATCTATCATCAAAACTGTCGGAGATATGGCGTTTTTTCCGAATTGCGGGGGCGTGAGGGGGCGTGGCAAAAATTGAAAATAAACTTGATCTGCGTGCAGACAATAGGAGTCTACATTTCAAATTTGGTTGCTTGTAGCTCTTCTAGTCTCTGAGATCTAGGTGTTCATACAGACAGACGGACAGACGGACAGACGGACATGGCTATATCGACTCGGCTGTTGATGCTGATCAAGAATATATATACTTTATATGGTCGGAAATGATTCCTTCTGGCTGTTACATACATTTGCACGACTTTAGTATACCCTTTTACTCTACGAGTAACGGGTATAATTAACTAATATAAGCCAATATTAAGATAATTCATAATCCATTTCGTGATTTTCGAATGCAAAGTAGCGCAAGTGCCATTTTTCTCATTTTGACACGTTGAGCTGTAATTAAAATGCCTTAAGATTGAATTGATTTTTGGTTTATAGAATATTTCTAAGGGTCCAAAGAGTTAAAAAAATAATGCAGAAGACACCATATGAAATTATGTGATTGCAATTAACTGTAAGCTTTTGGCTTATATTACAAAAAAAACAACATAAATTTAACGAGGAAATTTCTGTAACGTAAAGTCAGGTAACGTCACGTAAAAAAAATTGAGAATATCTTTTTGAATAAGGTTAACAGGAAAATAAACTTATGATTTTTCAAATCGAGCTGAAAAAAATTGTAAGCGAAAAGCTTTGCCCAATTCGCTGAGTTTGGCAATTTTCTAAAACAAGTGAAAACCCACCTTCGTTTTTTGTAACGTTACGCCATTTTTTTTTTTTGATTATATCTTAAGTCCTTATGAGCCATGTATGTCATTGATTTTACTGATTTGAAAAGAAAAGAAATGCTACCCAATTATAAATCAATATTTTTAAAATTCCAAGATTTTTTTATTCATTTTTTTAAAACATTTTATCGTACAAACGTAACGTCACGTCAGTTTGGAAAAGCCCATAAAGGTGGCACTTCAAATATAAAGTTGCTAGATTCCAGTTCCAATAGCAATCGTTTTTACCTAAATCACCATGGATTTTCAGCACACCCTCGATTAAATATACACTCAGGGAAAAATCGAATAGTAAAAACTATAACAATCATATGCTATTTTTGTATTAAAATCAATTGCCTAATATAGCAATTTATTATTTGCACAAACATTTATATATTTAAAAACCAACCAATTTTCTCAATTTAAGAATAATTAAAATATCCATGATCTGCGGAATCTGCTCCAGTTCTTACGTAATAGGAACCCCTACGTTGACGCCACCAATATAGGATGCCAACACTCATGGCAAGTATAGCAGCACCAAGAATACAGCATATTATAATGTAAGGGTTCATTTGGGCAGTAGCCAACTCTGCTGAGGTGCTCTCAGTTGTCCTATTAGAAGTTGGAGTGTTCTTTGTGCCTTCATCATTGGTTCTTATTAAAAGTTCCTATTTAAAATAATTAGTTATGTTTAGTCAAACAAATACTCAGTTTGCCGTGCTTACAGATGGCGAATCGGCTTGATTATCAACCTTCAAAGCTGTCTGGTCATCTGATTTCGATGGGGCTTTAGCATCGTGTCCAGTAACAAGAGGCTAGAT